>CAUDMG010003925.1:202500-697500 GCA_958450375.1 Homarus gammarus
ACCTTCTCCCTCCTGAAGCAGTGGGACATAGGTTTGTTATCCCCGTGGAAATATCACGTGTGGATGCCTGGTTTGCAACAAGAGCAATCCAGGCTGGCCTATCAAACCTACAGTACAGTAAATGGTTTATCAATTCACGCTTAGAGTTTCGCACGACACCCGTCTACCGTGACCGTGATCGACACAAGACTAAGTGTGTTAACCTAGGTTTGTTATCCCCGTGGAAATATCACGTGTGGAAGCCTGGTTGCGACAAAAGCTGGTCTATTGCACCTAAATGGTTAATTCAAGTCACGCTTACCAGTTCTCCTGGCTGCGACAACCGTCTAAACTCTAAATTGACTGTCAGTGACGCGAGACTATGTGTGGTAACCCAAGAGTACCTTTTTGTTGTTATTCCCCGTGGAAAGAAGTTCTTGTGATGAAGCCTGGTTGCAACAAAAGCAATCCAGGCTGGCAGTAAATGTATCACTTGAACAATTAAGGCTCTGTTAAGTCATACCCATGGTTGAGTAACCACACGTGTTCCCAAGTTGAAAATTCCCTCTTTTAGAAGATTAATTTTATTACAGCGTGAACGTGAGTGACTCATATATCCATGCAAATTGTAAATCATTGTATGGAAGCTTGACAAGTAAATGTCAGTGCCATTATCTGCCCGTATCTGTGATCCTATATTATTATTACTCAAGGTAATGACTGATTGGTTATGACACAGTATAACCAATAACTTAGATGGATGTTGGAAATTAATAGAATCCATTAAATCATCATTTATCAAGTATATATCATGGAATGTCGAGTGGTGGAGTGAACTTCTACGTAGATACGCCATAATCTCCTGTAAGTAACCAGTGTGAAGGTATCGAATTCTACGGTAAGAATTATAATCTTTATACGTATAATATAATCCACTCATACACCACTACGATAGGCAGAACCATGAGTTATTATTATTACTATTATTATTATTGTTATTATTAATTTTATTATTATTATTATTATTATTATTATTATTATTATTATTACTGTTATTACTATTATTGTCAATATTATTATTATTGTTATTATTATTGTTAGTATTCCATCTTATTTATCTTTCGCTTCTATTTTTAGTTCTGTTTCCTCAACAATCAAACAGCGACTCTCAAGGTCTTTATATAACGTTGTTATCACCACTAGTTGTTAAGATAACAAGATAAGACACAGCAAATAATAATCACAGCAACACAGAGCAAGATAACAGGCGTTTGTCCCTCACAGAGACGATCATGTCTCCCACACCAGAAGATGATCATGTCTCCCACAGCACCACAACAGAGATGATCATGTCCCCCACAACACCACAACGGAGATGGTCATGTCCTCCAAAATACCACAACAGAGATGATCATGTCTCCCACAACATAAATGATCATGTCCCCCACAACAGAGATGATCATGTCTCCCACAACACCGCAACAGAGATGATCATGTCCCCACAACAGAGATGATTATGTCTCCCACAACACCACAACAGAAGATGATCATGTCTCCCACAACAGAAGATGATCATGTCTCCCACAACACCACAACAGAGATGATCATGTCCCCCACAACACCACAACGGAGATGGTCATGTCCTCCAAAATACCACAACAGAGATGATCATGTCTCCCACAACAGAGATGATCATGTCTCCCACAACAGAGATGATCATGTCTCCCACAACACCGCAACAGAGATGATCATGTCCCCACAACAGAGATGATCATGTCTCCCACAACACCACAACAGAAGATGATCATGTCTCCCACAACAGAAGATGATCATGTCTCCCACAACACCACAACAGAAGATGATCATGTCTCCCACAACACAACAGAGATGATCATGTCTCCCACAACAGATGATGATCATGTCTCCCACAACAGAGATGATCATGTCCCCCACAACAGAGATGATCATGTCTACCACAACACCGCAACAGAGATGATCATGTCCCCACAACAGAGATGATCATGTCTCCCACAACAGAGATGATCATGTCTCCCACAACACCGCAACAGAGATGATCATGTCCCCACAACAGAGATGATCATGTCTCCCACAACACCACAACAGAAGATGATCATGTCTCCCACAACAGAAGATGATCATGTCTCCCACAACAGAGATGATCATGTCTCCCACAACACCACAACAGAAGATGATCATGTCTCCCACAACACAACAGAGATGATCATGTCTCCCACAACAGATGATGATCATGTCTCCCACAACAAAGATGATCATGTCTCCCACAACACCACAACAGAAAATGATCATGTCTCCCACACCACAACAGAGATGATCATGTCTCCCACAACAGATGATGATCATGTCTCCCACAACACCACAACAGAGATGATCATGTCTCCCACAACACCACAACAGAAAATGATCATGTCTCCCACACCACAACAGAGATGATCATGTCTCCCACAACAGATGATGATCATGTCTCCCACAACACCACAACAGAAAATGATCATGTCTCCCACACCACAACAGAGATGATCATGTCTCCCACAACAGATGATGATCATGTCTCCCACAACAACGATGATCATTTCTCCCACAACACCACAACAGATGATGATCATGTCTCCTACAACACCACAACAGAAAATGATCATGTCTCCCACAACAGAAGATGATCATGTCTCCCACACCACAACAGATGATGATCATGTCTCCCACACCACAACAGAGATGATCATGTCTCCCACAACAACGATGATCATTTCTCCCACAACACCACAACAGAAAATGATCATGTCTCCCACAACACCACAACAGAAGATGATCATGTCTCCCACAACACTGCAAAAGAGATGATCATGTCTCCCACAACACCACAACAGAGATGATCATGTCTCCTACAACACCACAAGAGAGATGATCATGTCCCCCACAATAGAGATGATCATGTCTAATACAACAGCCACAACAGCCACAACAGAGATGATCATGTCTCCCACAACAGAGATGATCATGTCTCCCACAACACCACAACAGAAGATGATCATGTCTCCCACAACACTGCAAAAGAGATGATCATGTCTCCCACAACACCACAACAGAGATGATCATGTCTCCCACAACACCACAACAGAGATGATCATGTCTCCTACAAAACCACAACAGAGATGATCATGTCTCCTACAAAACCACAACAGAGATGATCATGTCTCCCACAACACCACAACAGAGATGATCATGTCTCCTACAACACCACAACAGAGATGATCATGTCTCCCACAACACCACAACAGAGATGATCATGTCTCCTACAAAACCACAACAGAGATGATCATGTCTCCTACAAAACCACAACAGAGATGATCATGTCTCCTACAACACCACAATAGAGATGATCATGTCTCCCACAACACCACAACAGAGATGATCTTGTCTCCTACAACACCACAACAGAGATGATCTTGTCTCCCACAACACCACAACAGAGATGATCATGTCTCCTACAGCACCACGACGGAGATGATCATGTCTAAAACAGCACCACAACAGAGATGATCATGTCTCCTACAGCACCACAACAGAGATGATCATGTCTCCTACAGCACCACAACAGAGATGATCACGTCTAAAACAGCACCACAACAGAGATGATCATGTCTCCTACAGCACCACAACAGAGATGATCATGTCTAAAACAGCACCACAACAGAGATGATCATGTCTCCTACAGCACCACGACGGAGATGATCATGTCTAAAACAGCACCACAACAGAGATGATCATGTCTCCTACAGCACCACAACAGAGATGATCATGTCTAAAACAGCACCACAACAGAGATGATCATGTCTCCTACAGCACCACAACAGAGATGATCATGTCTAAAACAGCACCACGACGGAGATGATCATGTCTAACACAGCACCACGACGGAGATGATCATGTCCCCCACAGTTCTTATGGTGGCTACAACACACTCTTATTTGTTCCAGCTCTCGGGTACGCACACACCCACACACACACACAGACAAACACACAAACAGAGACAGACTGACACAGGGAACACCAACAAACTGTATATACTCCTGAGGTCCCCACCACCCAGGGATAATAAACAAGAATAGAGAACAAACATATTGAAACCTGACAACACAATTTTCCAAGTGTCCTGAGGGCGTAATATTTTCTTGAGTCAGGGCTCCAAGGGGTGATTATCTCTCTCTAGGAGGGGAGGGGAGGGGAGGGGAAGAGAAGAGTCAGCAGCAACTAAAACTGAAATCTCAACATCAATTTTTACACCTCGATATTAACCAAGTGTGTCCAGACCATGATCATCCACACCGGTTTTCACTACCTGGACAACACGATACACACAATAAAACAGTAGTTTAGGAAATAGTGTAAAAATAATAATAATAATAATAATAATAATAATAATAATAATAATTAACGGTTTATTGAAAAAATTCTGCAGCCCGAAGGCTGAAAATATACATTGGACATAAATGACTTGTTACATACATTGGTGGTTTAACAAAAGCCTTCATTAGAGAAAGGTGAAGGAACATACAGTGAACATACAGATTAATGTAGGTGTTGAACAGCAAACTCGTAGTGTAGTAACTCCCTCCCAGATGGTGTTAGGAGGAACTCACGTGGTGTAGTAACTCCCTCACAGATGGTGTTATGAGGGGCATCACGTGGTGTAGTAATTCCCTCACAGATGGTGTTATGAGGGGCATCACGTGGTGTAGTAATTCCCTCACAGATGTGTGTGTGTGTGTGATGGAGGGCGGGGGGAGTCCGTATTACAGTGAATCCTCCATATAACGGACTACATGGAGAGGTCTGTCCGTTATATAGAGTGGCTAGACTGGGTCACTGGACAGGTAATGGTGAACCAGACTGTCAAAGGTAAAGGTGTGTTTAAATAATGGCGCGGGGAGACTTTTACGATGGCATCACAATTTTAGCAGCTGGCTACACACACACGGGTCTGGCCTCTTAAGTCACTTCTGTAGGAGAGCCGGACAAACCATAGTGTGTAAGAGTCGGAAAAGTCATAGTGTGTGTGTGTGTGTGTGTCGGATATACGGCATGGTGCACACCACGACTGATCTTGCAATTGGCCCATAGATATACCAGTGTGCGAGCCATCTATAGCATAGTGTATGAGATAAGCCAGATATTTAATAAAACGAGAGCCGGATATAATTATCATGGTGTGTGAGTCGAATATACTATAGCCGGTGTGAGGAATTAAACTGGCTTTGAACGCGCGTGAGCTATGTGGTCCTCGTACATATGCGCAGTGAACCACAGCGTGACAAGAACACTAACCTAACCTAACCTAAGATAACCTAACTTAGTCTAGCCTTACACATCCTAACAAAAACAATATAACTTAACCCCATCACAACCCACCCTATCCTAACCTAACACAATATAACCAAGGACCTTGAGACTATAGGAGGATGGCTCACTCCAATGGCCAAACGCGTTCACTCCCCCTTCCAATGTGGTGGCGCCGCCAAGCGGGAGGAAAGTAAACAAAATAATTACCAGGCAAGGAATAAATGAAGACGAAGAATTCGACGAAATCCCGTTTTTCTATTGGTTTGTTTATTCTTTTTTAACACCTACAATGGGTCCCCGGTACTGTGCAGCCATTAAGTGTTCTACCAACTCTGTACCAACAGACACTTGTCTTGCTTTCGATTTCCGGAAGATAAAGAGGCGAGTCGTACACCTACTTCTGTCAATGGTGACTTGACTGTTCATTAATTTATATGAGATCTTTCTTTATTTAATGCACTTAGTACTGATAACGTTTCACTATTCAAGATACTGTTCTATTCTCAAAAATATTCGTTTTAGGGCCACCCAAGACGTTGTGGACGATCTTTATAATTCGATGTGCTATGAATGAATTTCAAATGCAATATGAAAACCTTACCAACCCAATTGTGATAAAACCAGGAAATAACGAACCATACCAAGCGGTTAAGACTCGGCCACTGAAAATGTTGAAGCCTAAACAAAGGACCTTGTATTCCTGCTCAACTGTGTACCTGTATACAGTACCTGCGTAGTTTATGTAGTCACCCAAAATAGTCCTGTCGCGAACCATGAACCCCGAGATTCAGACTCTTGAATCCGAAGCATTTATGGACAGAATAATGTATCAGTGTCTACTGCTTCGGGTTCACGAGTCTGAATCGTGGTTCGCGACAGGACTTTTTTGGGTTACTGTACCTGACGATTTTACTGAAATAATAATATTATTATTATTGTTCCAACATGGAATAATACAGCCGGATCTTTTCCACTGCTGGAGCCTAATCTTAAAACCCATAGTCTTAAATTTCTACCCATACATTGGTAATTATGTAGTTATGAAACTTTAGTTTAGCTTTTTTTAAAGGTTAGCCATCAATAAACTAGCGATAAAGAGATGTTACTGCCAACTGTTACCAACGTATATCACTACTAAAACAGCAGCATGTTTAAAAAAACTACAATAAAATGCATTGGTTAACTGTCTGCCATATTTCTGTTCATATTAAATGGTTTAAGCTGTAGCTACCACCATCGCTCTTACTGAAGAACTGGAGGGAGAATATTCCCTAAGTAAGCCAATAATTATCTTTTACTACAAAATAATCACTGTGTTGCTTTGATAAATTATTCTTAGATATTTAAGTTGGATGTCAATAGCCTTCTGACTATATAATAATCTTTATATTGAATCATCTGGTGTTAACGCGATGGTGCTTAATGGCTGGGGGTTTTCTTCCCGGCCGCTTGACGACGCCACCGTCGTGGGAGGATAAAAAATTTAACATTGCGTGAGCTATCCTCCTATAGTCTTAGAATCTAGGATATAACTTAACCTAAACCCAACACAACCTACCCTAACCGTGGCGGGTTAAGTTCCATGACACAACTCTTCCCCCAAAGACTGGATTCGAACCCAAGAATTCCTGGTGCTGGGTGTGAGTACATATTGTTCCTGGACAGAGCCAAGAACCCTGTGATCATATGGACATGAGCCACCACAGCTCATTTCACCTGATTACACAAACTAACGCTATTAACTGGGGGTTAGGTTAAGTTAAATTAAGTAAGGTAAGGCTAGATTAGGTTAATAATAATGGTTGCCCCATGTATAACGAGGATGGCCGGCCCAAGGGCCACCTTGGCGTGAATTTGTTTAAGGTGTAGAAGCTGTCGGCAATATAACAACCACACCCCGAGCTAACGAGTTGCCTGACCCAGTGTCAAGGAATAGTCCGAGAAGACCGGACAACTCGCCAACTGCACTGGCTAACCATTACCCCGGAACAAGATCCGCAAATCATTTAACATCTAGGTTCCCAATTACTGCTGGGTAGACAGGCAAATGGCGTAAATATCATGCCCATAGTTTCACCCTGCCCGGAGATTGAATCCGGGTCCGCTCGCTTGCGGGGCGAGCATGCTGACCATTACACCACAGGCACAGGTCGCCATAGGTTAGGTTAACGTTAGACTGGTTAATCATAAATGTAAAATAAGGCGGGGTGGTTAATCTTCAGGTGGCCCGACCTCAGTTCTCGGTGCGGGCAGGACGCACGGGTCTGAAGTCAACACTCGGGAAAACTGGGCCACTGAAATTTTATCTTCCCTTAGAAAAAAGTTTTATATCATGAATACGGAAGCAGATAGAGGAAAAAATGTAGATGTGATGAAGAGAGAGAGAGAGAGAGAGAGAGAGAGAGAGAGAGAGAGAGAGAGATAAAAGACAAAAAGACAGAGAGAGAGACAAAAACAAAATGAGAGAGAAAGGGGGAATGAGATTGAAAGAAAGCAGAGAATGAAGTAAAAGAAGACAGGAGAAGAAGAGGAAGAAGAAAGAAGAAGAAGATTAAGTATAAGACGAAGACAAGAAGAATATAAGTAAGAAGAGTAGGAAGAGGAGAAAGAAGAGAATTATAAGGAGAAAGAAGGGAAGGAGAGAAAAATAAGATATAATGAGAGAAGTGATGAAGAGGGGTAAAGGAGAAAAGAAAGTAAATAAACACGAAAAAAGAGAAACTGAAGAAAAGGAAAATAAAGGAGGAGGAAGAAGACGGCAATGAACAGAAGAAAGAATAAGAGAAGAAAAAAACGAGGAGAGAACTAAAAGAAGGAAGGGGGGTTACGGAAAAGAGAAGAGGAATACGAAAGAGGGATGGAGGAGAAAGGAAATAATGGGAAAAAACGACAAAAACGAAACTAAAGAAAGGAGGAGGAAGGGAAAGTACAGAGGTGGAGGAGAAATTAAAGGAAAAGAAGTTAGAGGAGGAAGGGAAAGAAGTAGAAAGACGGAAGAGAAGGAGCAGAGGAACAGGAAAAAGGAGAGAGAGAGAGAGAGAGAGTAATGAGTCAACCAGGGGAGGGAGGAATGACAAAAGTGTAAGTGAAGGGGAGAGTGAGAGTGTCCCGGGCCTCTCACGCCATCGATCCTCTCACTGAGGGAGAGTGAGTGAGAGGGGGAGATTGAGAGAGAGGAGAGAGTGAGGGGAATAAAAAGTAGGGAGAATGATGGGGAGGGTGAGAGGGGAAGAGTGAATGAGAGGGGGAGATTGTGAGAATGAGGAGGGTGAGAGGGGAAGATTGATGAGTGGGGAGGAAATGAAGACGGGAGAACGTGAAAGAGAAAGACAATGAGAGATGGAGAGACAGTGAAGGAACGAAGGAGATACAATGAGAAAAGGAAGGAGGAAAGGCGGGAGAAACATACAGAGAGAGAGAGAGAGAGAGAGAGAGAGAGAGAGAGAGAGAGAGAGAGAGAGAGGACGGTCGTCATTACTTGCACAAAATCCCCAAAATCTCACAGGCAAAAATCTCTCAAAAAAATTAAATAAAATTATAAATATATACAGTAAATAAAAATAAAAAAAACGCCAGTAAGTCAAGTCTACGGTAACAAGACCCGGTATTCAATAAACTGAGGTCCCGGTAGCCAACAAACTGGGGTTCCGGTATTCAATAAAGGTAGATCGGGACCGGACTGCTGTTGCTACCTCGATGGAACAAAGTTTCCCCGAGAGGAATTTTTAATTACAGAAACAATCGAATTCCTCCTGGGTCGTGAGAGAGAGAGAGAGAGAGAGAGAGAGAGAGAGAGAGAGAGAGAGAGAGAGAGAGCATTTTAATATAAACCACCACACGGCAAATAAAAAATATATATATATAATTCGCTCTAAATTTTCCTTTTTTTTTTTAATTTCCAAGAAAAAATAACTACTGTATATAACTTTCATATTCTTTAGAGTGGCCATCTATGTGACAAAGTGGCCTGGTATGTGACAAAGTGGCCAGGTATTTGACAAGGTGGCCAGATATGTGACAAAATGGCCAGGTATTTGACAAAGTAGCCAGGTATGTGACAATGTGGCCTGGTATGTGCCGAAGTGGCCTGGTATGTGACAAAGTGGCCTGGTATGTGACAAAGTGGCCAGGTATGTGACAAAGTGGCCTGGTATGTGACAAAGTGGCCTGGTATGTGACAAAGTGGCCTGGTATGTGACAAAGTGGCCTGGTATGTGACAAAGTGGCCTGGTGTGTGACAAAATGGCCTGGTATGTGACACAATGACCTGGTATGTAACTGAGAGACCAAGTTTGTAAATGAGAGGCCAGGTATGTGACGCCGAGAAGCCAGGTATGTACAGGTGTGGCCAGGTATAAAACAAACACCGGAAGATCTAAATTAAATTCTTGGCGTCGCTACACCTTACCTGCACCACCTACACCTGCAGTGTGTACATGTCTCACCGGTGTACATCACATGCCATCTTGTGTACATGTCTCACCAGTATACATCACATACCATCGTGTGTACATGTCTCACCAGTGTACATCACATACCATCGTGTGTACATGTCTCACCAGTGTACATCACATACCATCGTGTGTACATGTCTCACCAGTGTACATCACATACCATCGTGTGTACATGTCTCACCAGTGTACATCACATACCATCGTGTGTACATGTCTCACCAGTGTACATCACATACCATCGTGTGTACATGTCTCACCAGTGTACATCACATGCCATCGTGTGTACATGTCTCACCAGTGTACATCACATACCATCGTGTGTACATGTCTCACCAGTGTACATCACATACCATCGTGTGTACATGTCTCACCAGTGTACATCACATACCATCGTGTGTACATGTCTCACCGGTGTACATCACATACCATCGTGTGTACATGTCTCACCAGTGTACATCACATACCATCGTGTGTACATGTCTCACCAGTGTACATCACATGCCATCGTGTGTACATGTCTCACCGGTGTACAGTACAAAGACTCCGTGTGTACATGTCTCACCGGTGTACATCACATACCATCGTGTGTACATGTCTCACCGGTGTACAGTACAAAGACTCCGTGTGTACATGTCTCACCGGTGTACATCACATACCATCGTGTGTACATATCTCACCGGTGTACAGTACAAAGACTCCGTGTGTACATATGTTATTGAGGAAGTTATTTAAGTCGCGTCAACACCTTCGTCGTAGTCTTCGTCAGGTGAGTGTTATTAAACCTGGCTTAAGGTGAGTGAGGTCTTTATTCTCGTTCTCTTGTTATTTCCTTTTTCTCTCATGTTTCTCACTCTTTATAATCTTTCCTCCACTTCTCTTCTTCCAGTCATCGGGTCCCGTGTTTCTGCTCATGTTACTCTATAATTTCTCTCCTGCATCATACTTGACAGTTTCTCCCTCACACTAACTCTCCCTCACTGACACACTAACTCTCCCTCACACTAACTCTCCCTCACTGACACACTAACTCTCCCTCACACTAACTCTCCCTCACTGACACACTAACTCTCCCTCACTGACACACTAACTCTCCCTCACACTAACTCTCCCTCACTGACACACTAACTCTCCCTCACTGACACGCTAACTCTCCCTCACTGACACGCTAACTCTCCCTCACTGACACACTAACTCTCCCTCACTGACACACTAACTCTCCCTCACACTAACTCTCCCTCACTGACACACTAACTCTCCCTCACTGACACACTAACTCTCCCTCACTGACACACTAACTCTCCCTCACACTAACTCTCCCTCACTGACACACTAACTCTCCCTCACACTAACTCTCCCTCACTGACACACTAACTCTCCCTCACTGACACACTAACTCTCCCTCACACTAACTCTCCCTCACTGACACACTAACTCTCCCTCACACTAACTCTCCCTCACACTAACTCTCCCTCACTGACACACTAACTCTCCCTCACTGACACACTAACTCTCCCTCACTGACACACTAACTCTCCCTCACTGACACGCTAACTCTCCCTCACTGACACGCTAACTCTCCCTCACTGACACACTAACTCTCCCTCACTGACACACTAACTCTCCCTCACACTAACTCTCCCTCACTGACACACTAACTCTCCCTCACACTAACTCTCCCTCACTGACACACTAACTCTCCCTCACTGACACACTAACTCTCCCTCACTGACACACTAACTCTCCCTCACACTAACTCTCCCTCACTGACACACTAACTCTCCCTCACTGACACACTAACTCTCCCTCACTGACACACTAACTCTCCCTCCCTTCTTTCAGGTAGACTCTAAACATAACATAAAATATTGATTTTTTTGTTTTGTTTTTTAGGTCAAGCTTGGTCAACACTGCATGAAGACCTTGACGACTGTTGTGGTTCACGGTGGTGTTAAAACTTAGGAGAGAAGTGACTGGTATAAGTCGTGTGCATTATTGTTGTTTTGCAAAATGAATCTTGAAAGGGCCCAGAAGGTACCAGAAGCGGAATCGAAAGAGAACGCAAGAAGCAACAGAATCAGAAACCCCGAAGCCCAGTGAAAACCAGAAGCAGCTTTGAAAAGACTGTGACCTCTACTGAAAGACCCCAACAGGTCTATTTACTTTTCTTGTGATAAGACTGACGTGCATACAAACCTACATAAAGCATCACCTTACATATAGATGCTACTGTAAGAGAACGTACCACAACCTTGAGATACAAAAGTACTTGCCAAGTAATGTCAGTCAGTAAGTCACTCAGTCAGTCAGTCAGTCCAGCAGATGATTTGGTATTTGGTGAACTTGTAGGTTACCAGTACTTGGTGAAATACTGGACAAGACCTGGGCAGACTCAAGTTAATACTAGTGTAATGAGGGCCTCGGGAGGCAGCGAGTACGGGCAGTGGTGGTCTTAAGGGAGGGCTAATATTGTGCCCTTTAGAGGGCCCCAAACTTTAATAAGTCCCACACTTGAGGAGCCCCACACTTCAGGGATCCCCATATTCCTAACGTTTTATTTTTTCTTAAATTCTTACTTTTTTTGGTTCTAACGCTTTTTACACTAGAGTTATGAGGTTATCTGTCTCTTTATTAACAAACTGACCATCAGTTGTTTTATAGCATCTCCATGTAATGTAAATATTATCATAGTGTTGTGTTGGATGTTATGTTGTGTTAAAAGTGTAGTGTTGCTATAATATGTAATGTAATATTCTACGCTCCATTAATTACACTGAATGCATTCGTTACATTAATTACAGCTTCACGTACAGGGTGAAGTGTACATTACAACTTCACGTACAGGGTGAAGTGTACATTACAACTTCACGTACAGGGTGAAGTGTACATTACAACTTCACGTACAGGGTGAAGTGTTCATTACAGCTATACATACAGGGTGAAGTGTACATTACAGCTTCACGTACAGGGTGAAGTGTACATTACAACTTCACGTACAGGGTGAAGTGTACATTACAACTTCACGTACAGGGTGAAGTGTACATTACAGCTTCACGTACAGGGTGAAGTGTACATTACAGCTTCACGTACAGGGTGAAGTGTACATTACAGCTGCACGTACAGGGTGAAGTGTACATTACAGCTGCACGTACAGGGTGAAGTGTACATTACAGCTTCACGTACAGGGTGAAGTGTACATTACAGCTTCACGTACAGGGTGAAGTGTACATTACAGCTGCACGTACAGGGTGAAGTGTACATTACAACTTCACGCACAGGGTGAGGTGTATATTACAGCTTCACGTGCAGGACGAAGTGTACATTACAGCTTCACGTACATGATGAAGTGTACATTACAGCTTCACATACATGATGAAGTGTACATTACAGCTTCACGTACAGGGTGAAGTGTACATTGGTGTAACTTCAATCAATAATGCCTAACTTGCTCCCAGGTGATCTAATACACTCCACCAAGAGGCCAGTTTATGTCTCCCTCACCCAGGCTCCCACACCCACTGCCTCACCTCCAGCGGTTAAAATATTTACAGGGCCATTAAATCACCAAACTCACAACAACAACAACAACAATACTTAATTAAAATCCTGGTGACCGTTCAGGGGGTTGATGGCGGAGCGGTTTTAACACACCGTCGGTGACCTTGAGGCCCCTGGGTCGATACCGCACGGTGTGTCGGAATGAAATAACTGGTTTGGGCTGGAAGCAGAGCGGTGAAATAGCGTAGCCCGCGGCGGTCTGTCGCTGTGGGGGGGGGGGGGGGATGGCCTGTCGCTGTGAGGGAGGGAGGGGGGGAGAGGGAGGGAGGGGGGAGAGGGAGGGAAGGAGGGAGCGGCAATGCTGCGTGAGGGAGAGAGGGGAAAAGCCATTCTCTGTGAGGGAGGGAGGGAGGGAGGGAGACACCCCGATGAACCATAATTAGAATATAAACAATACTGTATTTATGTAAAAACTGTAAATCAACTGTACAGGGACACAACCTCTCCCCCCTCCCACCATCCCTCTCACCCACTCTCCCACCACCACCCCTGTCACCATTCCCTCTCCCACTACCCCTCTCACTCGCTTTTATCATTTATCACACTGATATTAACTTACCCAGCAGTACCTCTTCATACTATGAGCACCACTCAAATATTAAAATTACAGGTGGTCCAAAATGAAGCCCCAAGATTCGTCACAGGTGAAAGATACCCCTTCACCAGAACCACAGCCGAGATACATAGAGACCTGAGAATAAAACCCATCAACCAGCAGCTGCACACCCTGGCCAGCAGAATCTGGCAAAAGATAGAACGATCAGAGCAAGAACTCCTTCAAAGACTCCCACCAGGTAACGACAACAACCATACATGGTTCCCGAAAGTTACCAAATCTCAAAAGGTCCATTACCACCCCCGATCTACACGGCCAGGCAATAGACAACCTCCCTAGACCAGCATCCGCCAGTAGGGTCGGCGGAATATGAGATAAGACCTTCAAAACACCCATATATGGGACAGGGTAGGATGTCTAGTGCCTGTACCGACAGACAATAACTAACCCATGACACAACCCTAACACACTATTAGCTTAGCTAGGCGGTCAGCCCGCCCTCTCTTACCTTCTCCAACATTTCTTAATTTTCCGAACTATAACTTCCTTCCCCCACCTCTAATCTTCTTTCACTCCTCCTTTCCCTACAAATAAAAAAAACCCTCACCATTCCCTCTCCCACTACCCCTCATTCACTCTCCCACCATCCCTTCAATTCTCCATCTCCCACCACCCCTCTCACTACTCGCACTTTCACTCTCCCACCACCCCTCTCACTCAACCTATCCCACCAACCTTCGTTTGGTGTTCCTAATTTGACCTAAAATTGGAAACGCACACAAATTTAATAATAAAAATAATAACAATAATAATAATAATAATAATAATAAACAAATATAATAATCTCTCCCTCACTAAGTATCTGTCTCACCCTCTCTATCTCACCATCCTAACTCTCTCTCTCTCTCTCTCTCTCTCCAGGGCCCGGGGGAGGGAGTCTTACAGCATACGTAAGAAGCGACGATATAATACGAGAACTATTTTAAGGTTCACACTGGACTAAGACGAAGGTGTATTGTGTCCAGGCCTGTTTTTATATGCATTCATTCATAGTTGTGTGTGTGAGGCTGTGTTGGGGCGTGATGATGTGTGTGTGTGTGTGTGTGTGTGTGTGTGAGAGATGAGAAAACGGTTAGGTAAAGAGTGCGTGTGTGTGTGAGACATTTAAAGTCGCACAGCTACTCCAGAGAAACGTTTATTAGATGTGTGAGAGGAGATGTGGGAGGAGAAGAGGAGGGAGGACATGGAGATAACTGGTGAGAAAAGGAGTGAGAAAAACGATAGAAAAGAGAGCGCGAGAGAACAAGAGAAAAACGATAACAGATAAGAGGGAGAAACTTCCTGAAACATAATTTAATCTACCAGCTCGACCTCACCTAACCTAATCGAATTTTACCTCACAATATCCTAATCTAATCTAACCTTCAGTAGCAGTAGTATATGTTGTAGTCATTGTTGTTTTATTCTAAGAGTCGTAATAGTAGTAGTAGTACTAGGATTTCCGATCCCATTGCCACCGTACATGTAAGGCAGTGGATGTAAGGCAGTAAGATGTTTAATGAGAGCTACTCTCATTAAACATCTTACTTCAACGTCCCCTCCACTGCCTTACATGTACGGTTTAATCAAGACCCACAAGCCCAATAACCCAGCAAGACCCATCATTAGCTCTGTTGGGTCAATCTCTTATAAACTATCTAAATGGTTAGTTTCTTTACTAAACCCCCTAGTTGGCAACATTTCTAACTCCAATATCAAGAATAATATGGATCTGGTTGATAAACTCAATAACTTGCACATTAATCATGATTTTAAACTGGTCAGCTTTGATGTAACGTCACTTTTTACAAAGGTCCCAGTTGATGATTTACTAGAGTTCCTCATAGATTCCCTGGATAACATTTCACTGCCCGTCTCGAAAGATGACTTCATCGAACTCATCAAACTATGTATTAAGGATTGCAAATTCGAATTCAATGGGGAATATTATGCTCAAAAATTTGGTATGGCAATGGGTAATCCACTCTCACCTGTATTAAGCAACCTATATATGGAATTCTTTGAAAAGAAACTATTAAGTAATATTTTACCACCCTCAGCAGTCTGGTTTAGATATGTTGATGATGTATTATGTCTCTGGCCATGTAATGAGGACCTAAAAGTTTTCCTACCACAACTTAACAACTTAGCCCCCTCGATCAAATTCACTGTGGAATTAGAGCAAGACTGTAAATTGCCATTCCTAGACTGTCTGATACACAGAATAGGTAACACTTTTAAGTTCAGTATTTATAGAAAACCAACCAATGTGTGTTCATACATTCATTATTATTCTGCCCACCATAATAAAGTCAAACAGTCAGTATTTACAACAATGTTTTTACGTGCCTTGAGAATTTGCAGTCCGGAATTCATCGATGAGGAATACAAATATATATATAATATTGGCTCAAACCTTAAATACCCTAGATCTTTCATAGACAAATGCTTAAACATTACTAAGAAAACTTTTTATAGAACTGATCCCAAGCCCACCCATGACCATAAGAATATCTTAATATTACCATTTCACAAAAATTTCTCACACATTCCGGCACAGCTAAAATCTTGGAACGTCAATGTGGCATTTAAAAACTCATGCACTGTTAAACAAATGTTAATCAAGAACTCCCCCAACAACACAATTGGTTGCATTTATAAAGTTCCTTGCAAGGAATGTAATATGTTTTACTTAGGCCAGACAGGTAAAGATCTTGTAACTAGAATTAAACAACACAAATACAGTGTCAGGACAGGCCAGGAATCCAATGCTCTGTTTGTTCATTTGAGGGATAACAAGCATTGCATTGACTGGGATAATGCCTCCTCAATATTACCATGTAATTCAATTGATAGTAGGAACATCATAGAATCTAGTCTTATTAAACATACCGAAGCATTCAACATGAATTTGAGTAACGGCATGTACAAGCTGGACAACTTTGTAATTAAGAAGATTTGTGATCAGGTGAGAGGGCGGGTCACTGTCCCATCTGACCCAACCACCAACCGTTGTGTGCCATTTAAAGATTAGTAGGGTCATTACCTGACCATTGTGGATCTGGTCTCACCCTCCTCTGTATATATTCATCTTGTTCTGCATTACTCTATCTAGTCTGTACTCACCCCTGAAGATGTGAATTACACGAAAGCGCTTGGGAACTTCGTGTTTTCTTCTTTCCTGGTGGTTATCAGCATATACCTAGATCACGCGCACCTACAGTGATATGAAGAGGAAAAAAGGTGGAAAGGTTGAGAATAGGACATGAAGAAAAGAGGAAGAATAAAAGACAGAGGTGGCACGAGAAAGAGAAGACACAAGAAATAAGAGGAGGAAAGGAGACAAAGAAAAGGGGACAATGGAAGAGGAAAAACAAAAGGAAGAGAAAGATAAACAATAAAGAGGAAGGGGGGGGGGGGTACAAACACCTGCGCTACATTACAGACAATTAGTTGGTGGCGGTGAGAGGCGCTTCACACTTACTAAGCTTCCCAAGATAAATATTCCTCCTAACTCCACACATAAGGCTGTACTGTACCTCACCTGCTGACTCTACCCCTATTAGCATTACCTTATACTGAGACTCTAACTTAACTAAATACATTCACTAAACATCAGGTAGGAGACAAAATTAAAACTGAATATTTTGGAAAATATTCTGTGATAATAGCTGGGTGGAATGAGAATACCCCCGGGACTGAACCAGTGACCCTTGGGACGGGAAGGGAGTGAGGCTTCCACTCGGCCACCGTATTCCCCATTGATGCCACTAACTCGTAATTATCAATCATTTTTTTCTAATGATTGTAAATAAAAATAGAAATAATCGAGGTAATTATTTATTTCATTTGTGTTTATTTATTTACACTTTAAGGAGCAGAAAATAGCAAAAGAACGAAGCTAAGCTAATATTTTATTGAGTTAATGGTAGAAATACTGAGACCATTAGCAGCTGTGTATACTTATTAACAATAACTGACTGTCTCGTCGATGGTAACTATTTCCTATGAGCTCATGTAGATGTAGAGAGAGGTTGTGGGGCGAGACACGCACACAAGAGAGAGAAATCCACCTACCGACTTACCAATAAACCAGTGCCTTTCATTGACAGTCTCCTACACGACTCTGAGACACACACACATACACCCGCCTCTCAGCTGGGCACCACACCTCTCCATGTCGTATAATCAAACCAGGAAAAATACTGGTACAATTTGCCTATTAATATTCCATACTGCTATTGCTTATCTTTATTAGGTATCATTGTTAGTTACGGTATCGTTATTGCGTATCAATACGATGTATGTTTATTGTTATTACGTTCCAGTTTTTCCGCGATTATTTTTATTTCAGCAATATAGAACAAATTTTACGTGAGAGCGACAAAGCCAGATACATTTACAAATAATGTACAAGTACAGGTAAGTTACTGTTACATGTACAAGTAATTACAAGTATGATTACTGTTATCAAGTAAAGACAGAGGTAAAAGTACACACACAAATACATACACAAATACAGGTAAATACATAAATACAGGTCCAGGTACAAGTACAGGTAAAACACACAGACAGTACACAAATACTACTTTTGATATAGACTTAAACTTACCTCATTAAGTTCAACAGCAGCACACACAAGGAACACAGTGGCCCTAACTAACTTCCCCTGACTGTACTTTACCCACACGCTTACCCATTAACGCCAGCCTCTTCCCACCCCCTTCCTTCCTCCCTCCCTCCCTCCCCACCTCCTTCCTCCCTTCCCACCCCCTTCCTTCCTTCCTCCCTCCCCACCTCCTTCCTCCCTCCCCACCCCCTTCCTTCCTCCCTCCCTCCCCACCTCCTTCCTCCATTCCTCCCCACCTCCTTCCTCCCTCCCCACCCCCTCCTTCCTCCCTCCCCACCCCCTTCCACCCTCCCTCTCACAAAACCTGTTAGCTGCCCGCCTGATTGAGTTAATTAAACAAGGCCACCCTATACCTAGCTACTCTGGTCTGGTGAGGGGGGAAGTTGAGGAGGAAATTGGGCAATGACACACACACACACACACACACACACACACACACACACACACACACACACACACACCTGCCAATATTTTCCATCACATTATCACCCAATATTATCCAAGACAAAATTACAATATAATATTCTTAGGTAGTTAGTGTCACCAACCATTCAAAAAAATCTTCACTGTTTTCGTTTTGTTTATGAATATTTATGTATAATTTTCACTTAAATAATGTTTCTTCAAGTGCCATTCAGAATCTGTACTTCATTTTCTGTTATGTTTCCCATTTTCTGTTTACTTAATTCTCTCTGTTTCTATCTAACACCTTTACCATTTCTGCCCACCTAATTTTCTCTCACATCCAGCAAAAAAATTATTTCTCTCCCACAGTCAAGAATTTATGAATAAATTTTCCTCAGTCAAGAAAGAATATATGACTAAATTTTCCTCTCAGTCAAGAATATATTAAAAAATTTTCCTCACAGTAAAGAATATATTAATAAATTTTCCTGTCAAGAATATATTCATAAGTTTTCCACAGTCAAGAACATGTATTTCAGCACAAAAATAATATATTTCTCCATATACAAGAAAACTATAATCCTTTTTTTCTTATTCCGGGGAAAACAGTTTCTCCCACGCCCATGGTTAATAGAATATATATACATTTCTCACACTCTGGAGAAGATAATATATTTCTCTCATATTCAGGAACAATATAATCTCCAGTTAATATATTTCACACTCTTTTCAATCTACAGCTTCACAAAATATTACACGTCGTCCAAAATTTTCTCCACAATTTCCTTTCGTCCATCCAGTTCACGCCTTATCCAATTTTCTTATTTCTCAAATCATTACCCACGCTTCCTCCTCTCTCTCTCTCTCTTATACACTGGAGAGAGAGAGAGAGAGAGAGAGAGAGAGAGTCGGAGGTGGAGTGTACTAGCACAAACTCTTCCCTACAGCAGCGAGAGTATAATCAAGTGTACTAGTGACCTCTCTACCTCCCTTCCCTCCTCCTCCTCCCTTCCTTCCCTCTTCCACCCTCCCTCCCTCCTCTTTTTGCCTTCTCTCGCTTCTTTCATCCTCTCTCAGGCATCCCTTCTCTCTCTCTCTCACTCTCCTCCCTCTCATCTCTCATCATCCTCTCTCTCTCTCTCACTATCCTCCCTCTCATCTCTCATCATCCTCTCTCAGGCATCCCTTCTCTCTCTCTCACTATCCTCCCTCTCATCTCTCATCATCCTCTCTCAGGCATCCCTTCTCTCTCTCTCTCACTCTCCTCCCTCTCATCTCTCATCATCCTCTCTCAGGCATCCCTTCTCTCTCTCTCTCACTATCCTCCCTCTCATCTCTCATCATCCTCTCTCAGGCATCCCTTCTCTCTCTCTCACTATCCTCCCTCTCATCTCTCATCATCCTCTCTCAGGCATCCCTTCTCTCTCTCTCTCACTCTCCTCCCTCTCATCTCTCATCATCCTCTCTCAGGCATCCCTTCTCTCTCTCTCTCACTCTCCTCCCTCTCATCTCTCATCATCCTCTCTCAGGCATCCCTTCTCTCTCTCTCACTATCCTCCCTCTCATCTCTCATCATCCTCTCTCAGGCATCCCTTCTCTCTCTCTCTCACTCTCCTCCCTCTCATCTCTCATCATCCTCTCTCAGGCATCCCTTCTCTCTCTCTCTCACTATCCTCCCTCTCATCTCTCATCATCCTCTCTCAGGCATCCCTTCTCTCTCTCTCACTATCCTCCCTCTCATCTCTCATCATCCTCTCTCAGGCATCCCTTCTCTCTCTCTCACTATCCTCCCTCTCATCTCTCATCATCCTCTCTCAGGCATCCCTTCTCTCTCTCTCACTATCCTCCCTCTCATCTCTAGCCGTCATCCCCTCTTTCATCTCTCATGTTCCTCCCTTCTTTCTCATCATCCTTCTCCCTTCTCTCCAATAAGGTCACCTACGATTCTCCCTCCCAGCATTACCTTTCCCATCCTCCTCCCTTCCGGGTTAGTGGCGGCGCTGGTGATGTTCGGTGGGTGTCATAACCAGAGCGGCAAGTGTGTCACGCGTGTCATGTCACCACACACACTCGTCCCACCCAGCCCGTGCTCTCTCTCTCTCTCTCCTTTCCATGTCACCGCTAACAATCACACACGCACACCTTCCTATGTCACCGCTAACAATCACACACACACCTTCCTATGTCACCGCCAACAATCACACACACACACCTTCCTATGTCACCGCTAACAATCACACACACACACCTTCCCATGTCACCGTTAACAATCTCACACACACGCACACACACACACACACGTTCCTATGTCACCGCCAACAATCACACACATACACACCTTCCTATGTCACCGCCAACAATCACACACACACACACACCTTCCTATGTCACCGCCAACAATCACACACACACACACACACCTTCCCATGTCACCGCTATCACACACACACACACACCTTCCCATGTCACCGCCAACAATCACACACACACCTTCCCATGTCACCGCTAACAATCACACACACACACACCTTCCCATGTCACCGCTAACAATCACACACACACACCTTCCCATGTCACCGCTAACAATCACACACACACACCTTCCCATGTCACCGCTAACAATCACACACACACACCTTCCCATGTCACCGCTAACAATCACACACACACACCTTCCCATGTCACCGCTAACAATCACACACACACCTTCCCATGTCACCGCTAACAATCACACACACACACACACACACACCTTCCCATGTCACCGCTAACAATCACACACACACACACCTTCCCATGTCACCGCTAACAATCACACACACACACACCTTCCCATGTCACCGCTAACAATCACACACACACACCTTCCCATGTCACCGCCAACAATCACACACACACCTTCCCATGTCACCGTTAACAATCACACACACACACACCTTCCCATGTCACCGTTAACAATCACACACTCACACACACACACCTTCCCATGTCACCGCTAACAATCACACACACACACACACACGTTCCTATGTCACCGCCAACAATCACACACATACACACCTTCCTATGTCACCTTCCCATGTCACCGCTAACAATCACACACACACACCTTCCCATGTCACCGCCAACAATCACACACACACCTTCCCATGTCACCGTTAACAATCACACACACACACACCTTCCCATGTCACCGTTAACAATCACACACACACACACACACACACCTTCCCATGTCACCGCTAACAATCACACACACACACACCTTCCCATGTCACCGTTAACAATCACACACACACACACCTTCCCATGTCACCGTTAACAATCACACACACACACACACCTTCCCATGTCACCGCTAACAATCACACACACACACACCTTCCCATGTCACCGCCAACAATCACACACACACACACCTTCCCATGTCACCGCTAACAATCACACACACACACACCTTCCCATGTCACCGCTAACAATCACACACACACACACACCTTCCCATGTCACCGCTAACAATCACACACACACACCTTCCCATGTCACCGCTAACAATCACACACACACACCTTCCCATGTCACCGCTAACAATCACACACACACACACCTTCCCATGTCACCGCTAACAATCACACACACACACACCTTCCCATGTCACCGTTAACAATCACACACACACACACCTTCCCATGTCACCGTTAACAATCACACACACACACACCTTCCCATGTCACCGTTAACAATCACACACACACACACCTTCCCATGTCACCGTTAACAATCACACACACACACACCTTCCCATGTCACCGCCAACAATCACACACACACACACCTTCCCATGTCACCGTTAATAATCACACACACACACACCTTCCCATGTCACCGCCAACAATCACACACACGCACACCTTCCCATGTCACCGCTAACAATCACACACACACACACCTTCCCATGTCACCGCTAACAATCACACACACACACCTTCCCATGTCACCGCTAACAATCACACACACACACACACACACACCTTCCCATGTCACCGCTAACAATCACACACACACACACCTTCCCATGTCACAGCTAACAATCACACACACACACACACCTTCCCATGTCACCGCTAACAATCACACACACACACACCTTCCCATGTCACCGCTAACAATCACACACACACACCTTCCCATGTCACCGCTAACAATCACACACACACACACCTTCCCATGTCACAGCTAACAATCACACACACACCTTCCCATGTCACCGCCAACAATCACACACACACCTTCCCATGTCACCGCTAACAATCACACACACACCTTCCCATGTCACCGCTATCACACACACACACACACACCTTCCCATGTCACCGCTAACAATCACACACACACACACACACACCTTCCCATGTCACCGCTAACAATCACACACACACCTTCCCATGTCACCGCTAACAATCACACACACACACACACACCTTCCCATGTCACCGCTAACAATCACACACACACACACACCTTCCCATGTCACCGCTAACAATCACACACACACACACCTTCCCATGTCACCGCTAACAATCACACACACACACACACACCTTCCCATGTCACCGCTAACAATCACACACACACACACACACCTTCCCATGTCACCGCTAACAATCACACACACACACACCTTCCCATGTCACCGCTAACAATCACACACACACACACCTTCCCATGTCACCGCTAACAATCACACACACGCACACCTTCCCATGTCACCGCTAACAATCACACACCTTTCCATGTCACCGCTAAAAATCACACACACACACCTTCCCATGTCACCGCTAACAATCACACACACACACCTTCCCATGTCACCGCTAACAATCACACACACACCTTCCCATGTCACCGCTAACAATCACACACACACACACCTTCCCATGTCACCGCTAACAATCACACACACACACACACACACCTTCCCATGTCACCGCTAACAATCACACACACACACACACACACCTTCCCATGTCACCGCTAACAATCACACACACACACACCTTCCCATGTCACCGCTAACAATCACACACACACACACACACACACACACCTTCCCATGTCACCGCTAATCTCTCTCTCTCTCCTCATGTATTAACCTAACACATATTGAATAAGTAATACGTGATATAGGAGCAGTTCCTCGCCCCTTGTTTACATCAAGTACAGTACCGGTATGATACAAACTTCATGAATAATACAACTTTCACTTTTGTTCTATACACTTACTGTATAATGTACCTATACTACAACAGTCGTATACATATTTAATCTACAAGAATACACTATACTGCATATTCTTAATAAAATCCCGGTACATATTCGTTCTATACCGTATACTGTATGACGTACATGTTATACACTAACCTACCCTACCCTAGCCTAACCTTACTGTACAGTCTACATACACGAGAACAATACGTCATGTGTAAAGTAATTATGTATCAGAGTATAAATGTTACACACAACACACCTACAGTATTTGTCTATTATTCAGAGCAAATATTATGGCATAACATTCCAATGTACTGTGTTTATACTGACAGACAAGTGGACAAACAAATAGACAGATACATATGGAGGGGAAAATAGAGACGGACAGATATATAAGAGTGTGTGGACAGACAGACAGATAGATATAGATAGATAGATAAATAGATAGATAGATAGATAGAATTTAGTCTCTTTCTCTCTTACTAGTTGACCTCCGTGTACTTCTCTAGCTAGTCCTGCAAAAACAATTACAACAATCTCCCACTCCAACTACCACCATTTACCACTTGATCTACCACTATTAACCATTCCAACTACCACCATTTTACCACTTGATCTACCACTATTAACCACTCCAACTACCACCATTTTACCACTTGATCTACCACTATTAACCACTCCATCTACCACTATTAACCACTCCAACTACCACCATTTTACCACTTGATCTACCACTATTAACCACTCCAACTACCACCATTTACCACTTGATCTACCACTATTAACCACTCCAACTACCATTTTACCACTTGATCTACCACTCCAACTACCACCATTTTACCACTTGATCTACCACTATTAACCACTCCAACTACCACCATTTTACCACTTGATATACCATTAACCACTCCAACTACCACCATTCAAAACCACAATCCGGGCCACAACCACCACAGGAAGCCGCCGCCACATTACAATAGGTGCAGCTGAACACCCCAGCTATAGATCCCACGTGAACTAAATGAGCTTTGGTTGCGCGAAATGGGAATGCATTCAGTGTGTGTGTGTGTGTGTTCAGTCCACTAGCACCAGCGTGTATCAGAGTGGCTGAGTCACTCACTCGTGATCTTACAGACTCAACACAGGCGGACCTTATCAAGTGTGTGGTGCCTGGCTGGCCTGGTCTTGTAGTATACATTAGTGTAGGTCGGGTGGCAGCAACTGTCTGGGTTACTGTAAATCATGGATCTAGAAATATTAATCTTGTTGATGAGAGTCGTAAGTTATTGTAAGTCTGGCACACTAAAAAAAAGGTATAAAGTTTTTGATATTTTTTTGTGGGGGGGGGGGGGGTCCCTAAAGGCAAACTGTTTTAAGGGTACAATACACGATTACCAATAAACCCTTGCAGTTAGAAAGGGCATTTATCATTCTCTAAACCCTCAATCTAAAAAGGGTAAATATACACCTATATTTAAGAGCCTTAAGTTGCAAAAGGATATTTCAAGGTGAAGAGAAGCCTTATGAAAATTACTCGGCAGTGATCTTCCTCACATTACCGTTTGTACACCACCGTCCAGTGGCACACACCGTGGCCAAGACAGTCCTCACACGTGTTTCAGTTATACCGTGGATGATGTAAAAGGCAGGACCACAAACACTAGGTGGTATCACCATACACACCCAAGTATGACATGGTGCCTGACTTGAGATTCCAGACCGTTGGCGCTAACTCACATTATACGTTTCCAGTTTGCAAGAGCCATTTACCACAAAGACGGGTCGTGACTTTTGGTGGCACGCCCACGCCTTCACCAACACCGTCACGGAAAAACAGCTCCGAAAACAATGATTGGCTATGAGAAAGTCACGGTCTAACTGGCGGTTATTGGCTCGCTCGACATATTCGAAACCAAGGGTGTTTTCAATATATTCCCTTACCCTATATACAGCACCTTTCTTTCCCTCCTTACTTCATTTTCTCCCCTCCTCCTCATGTACAGTAGAGTTGCTTGGGCTAAACAAAAGACTGTATGTTACATGTGAAGTCATTAAATTACCAACATCATACTTTCCTCTCCTCTTCGCCACACATCATTATATTCTGCAAAGATGACCCAATCAGAAATAAATTTAAACCCAGATTCACTTTCTCAGCTCATTAATTTACAAAGTAAAATATGAGAGATGGCGTCAACACCGGTGGTGGGATGGAAGTGATATCTGGCAACTTCCAAATGAATTATGCCATAAGTCGCAATAAAACTACAGGTATTCCAATACAATACTGTTTAGGCCGTTTATGTTGTTAATGCTTCAGTTCACACTCGGTGTTATATTCCAAACACTTCACAAACAAAGATCCAGGATATCTTGAAACAGAAACATATTACCAGTAAGCAATAATTAAGAACCAATATTATTGCAAGTTGCAACATAAAGGTTCCGGACAAAGCGTATTATAGAAAGTAATATACCCGAGCATGTCCGACTAAGGGGAATTTTACACATCAAGGGAAAATTTTGTAGTATATATATATATATATATATATATATATATATATATATATATATATATATATATATATATATATACCATTTTCGCCTAAAATACCCCCTTTATACACTTCAATTTTTTGTGATATACAGTACATGTACTGTACAATATCTAGAATTATTAATTTTATTGATGAATAAGTCTTATAGTCTCGGATCATCACGGTGAGTGCTACTGTACAGAGACCAGGTGGGCACAACACTAGACTCTTATCCTATAAGACTCGTTGGTTCAAGTCTGGGGCACCCCTGATCCACCTAGCTGTGAGTGGGTGCCTGACTTAAGTTGAGGAAGTGAGGCGGGGATGGAGCACAGTGCCGCCCGCCTCCTTGTGTACCAAGGCTCAGTATTCACCTGGTGTATACTGCAGGGTCCTCATCCCGGCATCAGTGTTGTTGTATTAGGTATTATACTTCTGTTGTTGTTACACTTTTAATATCATAACATATGTAGCTGTTATAATAATGCTGTTGTCATACTTTATCATTACAAAGGCAACTGTTGTAAACATAATAATAATAATAATAATAATAATAATAATAATAATAACAGTTTCCTCAACTGATACATCTGCCATCCAACCTCGCCTCAGCCTTAATCTTACCAACACATTACATTACCCAAGCAATTCTACGACACATTCTGGTAAATCAATTTGTACGAGTTTTCAATAAAGCCATCAGGCCCCGAGTGGGTGTTGGTTAACTCAGCCGTGGGTGTCTGACAGCCTCCGCCCGCCCCGCGTCATATGACTGATAACACTTAATGATGTGCTGATGAACGTCCCGTGTCAGATAGTGTTGCTCTTTACTCTTATTATCTCTATAGTTTTTCACCCAATATTTACATAATTGGTATATTAGTGTGTTGATATATTTATTTGGATCACCTGAAGATTACACACCCCAGTTTATTTCACCTGATGATTAAACACTTTGTAATACGACCTGGGGAGTTAGGTTAAGGTTAGGTTAGGTTAGGGTTAGGCTGGGTTAGGTTAAGGTTAGGCTGGGTTAGGTTAAGGTTAGGCTGGGTTAGGTTAAGGTTAGGCTGGGTTAGGTTAAGGTTAGGCTGGGTTAGGTTAGATTAGTGTTAAAGTGTTTCATCAGCAGGTGAAATAAACTGGGGTGTCTAATATTAGGTGAATATTATATTCTTTATTTCACCATTACTCAACTCTCTCAGGGTCTTCATGCAGGAAAAGCGCCCGAGACCACTGAGATGAACCACCGTCAGCTACAGCACAACAACAAGAGCTCCTCAAAAAACACTTGGTTCAGTTCAGTGTGTTACACCCTCACCCACCATGATGGTCGTGTCTTATGCTCACATCACGATCATCTCCAACACGGATCACCTCCAACACAGATCATCTCCAACACAGATCACCTCCAACACAGATCATCTCCAACACAGATCATCTCCAAGACGGATCAACTACAACACAGATCATCTCCAACACGGACGACATCCAACACAGATCATCTACAACACGGATCACCTCCAACACAGATCATCTCCAACACAGATCATCTCCAAGACGGATCAACTACAACACAGATCATCTCCAACACGGACGACATCCAACACAGATCATCTACAACACGGATCACCTCCAACACAGATCATCTCCAACACAGATCATCTCCAACACAGATCATCTACAACACAGATCATCTCCAACACAGATCACCTCCAACACAGATCATCTCCAACACAGATCATCTCCAACACGGACGACATCCAACACAGATCATCTCCAACACAGATTATCTCCAACACAGATCATCTCCAACACAGATCAACTACAACACAGATCATCTCCAACACAGATCATCTCCAACACAGATCACCTCCAACACAGATCATCTCCAACACAGATCATCTACAACACAGATCATCTCCAACACGGACGACATCCAACACAGATCATCTCCAACACAGATCACGGACGACATCCAACACAGATCATCTACAACACAGATCACATCCAACACGGACCACCTCCAACACAGATCATCTCCAACACAGATCATCTACAACACAGATCACATCCAACACGGACCACCTCCAACACAGATCATCTCCAACACAGATCATCTACAACACAGATCACATCCAACACAGATCATCTCCAACACGGACGACATCCAACACAGATCATCTCCAACACAGATCATCTCCAACACAGATCATCTACAACACGGACCACCTCCAACACAGATTATGTCAAGCACTAGTCACTCAAGCATGGTAGAAGGTTTGTTAATGTCTCCAAGATGTTCAAACCAAATGGTGAGAGTTGCGGAGTTGTTTTAAGGTAACCAGGCAGTCAGCAGGGGTGGTTCCTGCCCTCATCTTAAGATGACTCTAGAAGCGTATACCTCTGTAAGTCTGTCGACCTTAACCTGAGTACCATTACTGGCAACAATGAGATAACAATATATCCTGTAATTCTACAGAAGCAATAATGTGTGTACGTACAGTACGTTTTTCGGCCAAGACAACATCCATAGTGTAGCTTCATCTGGATCAGTGGCCTACAGTCCTACAGTAGACCGTCACAGTAAACAATACCGAATACTGACCTACACACACACATTCTGCCTCACGCACCACACAAACACTACTAACATGTCGGCTGGCAGACAGGCTATTATGCTCATATATGAGGTGGGAAAATAAAATAAAAATTTAAGACTTTGATGGGAAATAAATCCCTTACACACAAAACTGGTGAGAACACTCGACCTAGCAGTGAAAACCCGGGGCCCCACGTGTGTGTGTGTGTGTGTGTAGAGAGAGAGAGAGATTCACTGTACTAGTAATAAACAGTTGCAGCAGATAAGGCAACACACTGCACCATGGCAGCTGATAGATAAAGTACACACAATCACATGTCTATTTTTCAGAATCTCATTTGGGAATGTAATGGAAATAATATTTACATAGAGAGTAGGTCGTTGTCAGAGCCAACCAGCTGTGTGTGTCTCACAAAAACAGTTAAAACTGTTGCTATTTGGAATGTATACAAAAGCTTTTCCAATAAACACGGCAGCTTCATATTGTTTTATAGAAGTAAATAATTCATCATTGGAAACTTGCTATTTATTTGGCTGTGTTAGTCAGTCAAATACTTGCCGATAGATCCTCACTGACTCACCCACAATGTTTTTCATCACAAGGAAAGTTTTTTTTTATGCCTCATTCATACAGTACCAGATGTACCACTAACACCGATGACTTCTTGCTGTTATATGTCCATATTTACAGTGAGTGTGCGTGTGTGTGTACAGGAGGTCTAAAAAGCTCCAACTCGGTCACTAACACACAATATTTACTCCGCGTACAACACAGTCTTCAGTACAGGACCTACTGTCTATGCAGATGTGTGGAATCTAATCTGAGAGCCAGAGGAAGCAGTGATTACCACAGATAATAATAATGGTGAAACGCAGTACGGATCTCATGTAATTACTGTTACTAATGACTGACTGTGACAATGACTGAATTTAGATAGTGCAGTACTGATATGGACTAAAGCTTCTGGACTGTTAACAAACTAGTGTACGTACACACACACATTTTCTCCCCCTTCTCTCTCTCTCTCTCTCTCTCTCTCTCATATTTTCTTATTGTCTTAGACCGGGAAAACATAATAGGCTAAGATAATTATCACAGAGCAGACAATAACAGAGTAAGAGGCAGTGTGATACGTTACCAGCCTTCAGTAGTTGTGATCAGTGTGGGCTGGGGGTGATGCCACTTAATAGCAGTAACGGTAGCCTTAGTAGTAGATCTGTATTAGGATATTTAATATTAAGGTAATAAAATGGTGGCGAAGGAATGGCTATTGGGAGAGGCTGGAGGCCATTAAAAAAAAAAATTTGTAGCAGTAGTAACAGTTATCACTACCAAGTTCCAATAACACACACCATCACCCACACCACACCCACCATCCCCCACACCACACCCACCATCCCCCACACCACACCCACCATCCCCCACACCACACCCACCATTACCCACACAACACCCACCATCCCCCACACAACGCCCACCATCCCCCACAAAACACCCACACAACACCCACCATCACCCACACCACACCCACCATCACCCAAACACCCACCATCACCCACACCACACCCGCCATCACCCACACCACACCCACCATCACCCAAACAACACCCACCATCACCCACACAAAACCCACCATCCCCCACACAACGCCCACCATTACCCACAAAAAACCCCTCCAAACATCCACACAACACCCACACCATTACCCACACAAAAGCCCTCCAAACACCCATCACCCACACAAAACCCACCATCCCCCACACAACACCCACCATCACCCACACAAAACCCACCATCCCCCACACAACACCCACCATCACCCACACAAAACCCACCATCCCCCACACACCAACCATCACCCACACAAAACCCACCATCACCCACACAAAACCCACCATCCCCCACACAACACCCACCCCACACCCACACAAAACCCACCATCCCCCACCCAACACCCACCATCACCCACATCATTACCCACACAAAACCCCTCCATACATCCACACAACACCACACCACACCCACCATCACCCACATCATTACCCACACAAAACCCCTCCATACATCCACACAACACCCACACCACACCCACCATCACCCACATCATTACCCACACAAAACCCCTCCATACATCCACACAACACCCACACCACACCCACCATCCCCCACACAACACCTATCATCACCCACACAACACCCACCATCACCCACACGACACCCACCATCACCCACACGACACCCACCATCACCCACACGACACCCACCATCACCCACACAACACCCACCATCACCCACACAACACCCACCATCACCCACACGACACCCACCATCACCCACACGACACCCACCATCACCCACACAACACCCACCATCACCCACACGACACCCACCATCACCCACACAACACCCACCATCACCCACACAACACCCACCATCACCCACACAACACCCTGACAGTTTTGCCTCACCTGTGACCACCAGCCAGGCAGCCATCATAATGGCGACACAGTCATAAACGTTAACAAGATGCACCTCGTCAGGTCTACGAGCAGCCAAGCTCTCGTGGCGGCTGCTTTTACCTCTAAACTAGTGCTTCTACTCCCCTAAAGGACGCCTTGGCCACACTAGCCTCGGCACGGCATAAAGCTATGCCTTCTTGTGGCTAAGAAAAAAGGACAAATACACAAGGTATATATATACAAATATATACTGAAAAATATTGGGCCTTGTCATTCACAAAAATAAACACTAGTAATATATCACATTCTTGCATTAGATATATAAAAAAATGCATATGGTTAGTACAGTATCAATTTCAAAATAGGTTATATAATTGTCTTAGTCACGATATACAGTAAGTATATATATATATATAATATATATATATATATATATATATATATATATATATATATATATATATATATATATATATATATATATATGTGTGTGTGTGTGTGTGTGTGTGCATCTTGTATATCAGGTAAAGAAATACAAGGAACAAAATGTACATGTACGTTAACCTCACACAAAAAGAGGTTAGCTGGTTAGCTTGTTGACACACGTGGGAGGGAGGAGCAGCGCACCAGCCCACCTCACCACACATGCAGTCAATACAATGCTCATCATAACATGAGGCCATGCAAGGTGGCAGAGTCAATGCGAGGCGGCGACGGTATCTTTCTCTAGCACTATCAAACTGCCGTCAGTAAGAGGTCAGTATAGCAGGCAAGTATGGGTAAATGGAGATGTAATATGTTAAGGGGGGCGGCGGCTGGGCATGAGCAGCATAACAAGGTGTTAGTGTAAGGCTCGCTCGCCCCCTCTCTCGCTCTGAGCTTCTACAACTGACCTGGATTCAGCCACTACTGCAGCAGAACCTTGGCTCTCAGCACTGGGTTTCTTCCTACCAACATAAACAAAAACATTAAGATGAGATGCACGTCATAGGAAGATTCTTCTTTCTGTCAACAAACACAACATCAACATCATCATCATCTTCCTACCCACAAAAACAAAGAAGTAACAAATGTACTTGAGAATATAACACAAAATTATCTTTAAGCCAAAATATTAACCTGTTGAAAATAAATGAGTTTAATTTTTCTCTTCACTAAGAATTTTTCAAATGACGCTCCACTAGTGAACACTCTACCTGGCGAGCTGCACACAACCCTCTTGTGATGCCTCCACATCACCAGTACTGTGACGCCTCCACACCACACCACCAGTACTGTGACGCGTTCACACCACCAGTACTGTGAAGCGTCCATACCCCGGTCACACCACCAGTACTAACACCTCGGCCACACCACCAGTACTAACACCCGGCCACACCACCAATACTAACACCTCAGCCACACCACCAGTACTGTGAAGCGTCCACACCCCGGTCACACCACCAGTACTAACACCTCGGCCACACCACCAATACTAACACCTCAGCCACACCACCAGTACTGTGAAGCGTCCATACCCCGGTCACACCACCAGTACTAACACCTCGGCCACACCACCAATACTAACACCTCAGCCACACCACCAGTACTAACACCCGGCCACACCACCAATACTAACACCTCGGCCACACCACCAGTACTAACACCCGGCCACACCACCAACACTCCCAATTATACCTTGGCCACACCACCAATACTAACACCTCGGTCACACCACCAGTACTAACACCCGGCCACACCACCAACACTCCCAGTTATACCTTGGCCACACCACCAATACCAACACCTCGGCCACACCACCAATACTAACACCTCAGCCACACCACCAGTACTAACACCCGGCCACACCACCAATACTAACACCTCGGCCACACCACCAGTACTAACACCCGGCCACACCACCAACACTCCCAATTATACCTTGGCCACACCACCAATACTAACACCTCAGCCACACCACCAATACTAACACCTCGGCCACACCACCAGTATTAACACCCGGCCACACCACCAACACCCCCATATACCTTGGCCACAACACCAGTACTGTTAATCCTTCATCAACAAACAGTGTGCCCACTAAACTTTCCTAACCACATACTGTACTTCACTGTTGGGGTCGTAGACATATTAATCTGAGGACAGGTTGGTGGAGCGTTACTGTGTGTGTGTTTGTACAAGACTAAACCAACCTTCACTGACCTACAATTAATGGAAGGCGATGTTGTCTTATAGTGAGTGATACAGACCGAAACGGGACTATTTTCGGAGGGTGGGAGGGACGGCGGGGGAGGTCACGGAACAAGTCTGGAGAAAAACTGTTGTTGTTCTATAAGTCACAATGCTAAGACTGGACACTAAACCGAATATGTGGCAGCTGATGAAGGTACAAGTAGACACTAAAAACAACTCAAGGGTTTGTAATGGTCTACATCAAACTCGTTAGCTACAACCAATACTCTAGCAACCTCAACTCCTATACCGCCTGATGCTCACAGTTCAACTTGATTTTTTTATTCTTTATACAAATGTTTTAAATCTCGTTAAAAATAAAATATAATATGAGTATTGTGCACAGGGAGGAGCAGCAGGGAACACTGACCGTCATCTGCCATAAATCAACACACAGGGTCAAGACTACATGGGTGTATATCCTTAAACTTACTTAATTGCCCCTATTAAGTAAGCCCCTCCCACTCTTGGTAACCTCAACCACCACAATTCGTAGAAGTTAGTAAGTTGTTGGGTGCAAAGAGACCGGCACAGCCACGTTACTGGTGAAGTCACGACTCCCTGACTACCAACAACCATTTACCTACTACGACGCATGGTGATATGCATATCTATTTGTTGTATACATATCTGATTTATGATGAGTACAATATTAAAGAGCTCTTGTTAAGAGTAGTTTTGGGCGGGCTAGTTAGCATGCTAACCAGCTCCTTTTGATGTATTTGTCAATAAATTATTTTTATTTGTTGAGGATGGGGCTTAGTTGGTGTATCAACTGCTTTTCTGGTGGAGATGAAGGTCTTGGCTGGTAACATAAACAAATACTTGAAAATTCCCCCGAAATACAGGTGATCCGCCAGGCTGTGATGAAGACGAGGTGCAAACACCACTAGAATTACCTCTGGATTATCTACAGTTGATCTGATGTGATGATGTCCTTGAGGAGAAGATGACGCGTCAGAAATATATCTATAACCCTACGTCCATTATCCTTCCTCCCGCTACCTATCAAGTCTCCCAGTACTGAGATCATATATATACACACACACACACCTACTACTATTACTACTTCAACTATTTTGCTGTCACTCGGAATCGAGTATGACCACCATCCAGCTAAGATACAAAGATACGAGTTATTAGGGAAGTCAACTAGGTTAGTGAGTTTTGAAGTGACTAAAGAGACCGATATGGGACCCGCAACGTCGTTCACATTCGTTGCACATGTGAAGGGCTCCATCGACTGAGGGAGGGGCGGTGGCAGCGTCTTTCCGGCGTTGGCGCTTGTCTGCCTCGGTTTGCAGTCGGGCTAACTCGAAAGCATTGGCACCTTCTCGTGCGGTGCTCCTCCAAGCGTTAGGATGTGGATAATCGTCTCCCAGGTGAGGGAGTTGACTTGGCACTCTTTTCAGGTTTGCCTTAAGACTATCCTTATACCTTTTCAATTGCCCGCCGGCGTTACGTTTACTATTCGTTAGGTGACAGTAAAGTAGCTGCTTTGGCAGTCTACTGTCGTCCATGAGGGTAACATGGCCAGTCCAACGTAGTTGTTCATGGATAATGGTAGCCTCGATGCTCCTATAGTCAGTAAAAATCACACATGCACATACATGTCGCCTAACACACACACACACACTGAAATACTGTGCCACCATTGTGACACGTCTCTTGGTGTCTCCTAACATGTACCACCACCACACACCTCTACTGTCACTACTGCAGGTGGCTAAAAGCTCTGGCTCCCGATTCACAAATACTCGTCGATGAATCTTCCTCATAACTGAAGACGGAAGAATGTATCTTCCTGTTTGACTTAAAATACAAAATTAACGAATACAGAAATGGCATCAAACTTACACTAAGACTCTACAATAACTATACTGTATACGATCACCTGACACCAGACAAGGTAAATGTGGAGAGAAACTTTTACCAGAAATTGTGAAGCTAAGTTCCTTGTCTCATGAATGCGGTCTATCATTTAGATACATTCTTATCATCCTGAGTTACGAGGAAATACTCACCATATAAGCCTTTCGAACCCAGGAATCAGGTGTTGATCAAAAGACATCTACTGTACATCAAGCAACTACATAACTAGCATACTACAGTCTACGAAAAAATGCAGTCTCAATGAGTGTCATCCTCCTGTAACAAATGACTTACGTAAACCAAGATACCTGTGTGTATGGACCACCCTCACCACAACTACCCTTCACCACAGCCACCACAACTACCCTTCACCACAGCCACCCTCACCACAACTACCCTTCACCACAGCCACCCCCACCACAACTACCCTTAACCACAGCCACCCTCACCACAACTACCCTTAACCACAGCCACCCTCACCACAACTACCCTTCACCACAGCCACCCTCACCACAACTACCCTTCACCACAGCCACCCCCACCACAACTACCCTTAACCACAGCCACCCCCACCACAACTACCCTTCACCACAGCCACCACAACTACCCTTCACCACAGCCACCCTCACCACAACTACCCTTCACCACAGCCACCCCCACCACAACTACCCTTCACCACAGCCACCACAACTACCCTTCACCACAGCCACCTCCACAACCACAACTATCCTTCACCACAGCCACCACAACCACAACTACCCTTCACCACAGCCACCTCCACCACAACTACCCTTCACCACAGCCACCTCACCACAACTACCCTTCACCACAGCCACCTCCACCACAACTACCCTTCACCACAGCCACCCGCACCACAACTACCCTTCACCACAGCCACCTCACCACAACTACCCTTCACCACAGCCACCTCCACCACAACTACCCTTCACCACAGCCACCTCCACCACAACTACCCTTCACCACAGCCACCTCCACCACAACTACCCTTCACCACAGCCACCTCCACCACAACTACCCTTCACCACAGCCACCTCCACCACAACTACCCTTCACCACAGCCACCTCCACCACAACTACCCTTCACCACAGCCACCTCCACCACAACTACCCTTCACCAGTCACCTCCACCACAACTGCCCTTCACCACAGCCACCTCCACCACAACTACCCTTCACCACAGCCACCTCCACCACAACTGCCCTTCACCACAGCCACCTCCACCACAACTGCCCTTCACCACAGCCACCTCCACCACAACTACCCTTCACCACAGCCACCTCACCACAACTGCCCTTCACCACAGCCACCTCCACCACAACTGCCCTTCACCACAGCCACCTCCACCACAACTGCCCTTCACCACAGCCACCTCCACCACAACTGCCCTTCACCACAGCCACCTCCACCACAACTACCCTTCACCACAGCCACCTCCACCACAACTGCCCTTCACCACAGCCACCTCCACCACAACTGCCCTTCACCACAGCCACCTCCACCACAACTGCCCTTCACCACAGCCACCTCCACCACAACTACCCTTCACCACAGCCACCTCCACCACAACTACCCTTCACCACAGCCACCTCCACCACAACTACCCTTCACCACAGCCACCTCCACCACAACTACCCTTCACCACAGCCACCTCCACCACAACTACCCTTCACCACAGCCACCTCCACCACAACTACCCTTCACCACAGCCACCTCCACCACAACTACCCTTCACCACAGCCACCTCCACCACAACTACCCTTCACCACAGCCACCTCCACCACAACTACCCTTCACCACAGCCACCTCCACCACAACTACCCTTCACCACAGCCACCTCCACCACAACTACCCTTCACCACAGCCACCTCCACCACAACTACCCTTCACCACAGCCACCTCACCACCAACAGAGATGCCGTGGTAAGCCATAATCCGCTTTACTGAAATACGTATCACTGTTCAAATCCCCCTTAATCCCCTCCCTCTCCCTCCTCCCACCCCTAATTTCCTGCCTTCAATTTTTCTTAAAGCGGAATTTTAATCTCCTCCCTTCTTCATCTATCTTCCTCCTTCCTTCCTTCCTTCCTTTTTCCCCCTCCTCCTCCCTCCCCTTCTTTCCCTCGTCTCCTCCATTCTGCACTTAGCCCTCACCACCTCCTCTCCTCCCTCCATAATCCCCTGCCATTTCTCTCCTCCCTCCATAATCCCCTGCCATTCCTCTCCTCCCTCCATAATCCCCTGCCATTCCTCCCTCCCTATTTTATGGACGAGGGAGCGAGAGGATCAGGGCAAGAGACAAGGAGGCAGTGAAGACGACATAAGAAATCCATAGATGGCCTTACCCTATAGCTGCCTCCACCACACTACACACCACACCACCACAGTACACACACTACACCACCACAGTACACACACTACACCACCACAGTACACACACTACACCACCACACTACACACTACACCACCACAGTACACACACCACACCACCACAGTACACACACTACACCACCACAGTACACACACTACACCACCACAGTACACACACCACACCACCACAGTACACACACTACACCACCACAGTACACACACTACACACCACAGTACACACACACCACCACAGTACACACACCACACCACCACAGTACACACACCACACCACCACAGTACACACACTACACCACCACAGTACACACACCACACCACCACAGTACACACACTACACCACCACAGTACACACACTACACCACCACAGTACACACACTACACCACCACAGTACACACACCACACCACCACAGTACACACACTACACCACCACAGTACACACACCACACCACCACAGTACACACACCACACCACCACAGTACACACACCACACCACCACAGTACACACACTACACCACCACAGTACACACACCACACCACCACAGTACACACACTACACCACCACAGTACACACACCACACCACCACAGTACACACACCACACCACCACAGTACACACACCACACCACCACAGTACACACACTACACCACCACAGTACACACACTACACCACCACACTACACACTACACCACCACAGTACACACCACACCACCACAGTACACACACACCACCACAGAACATACCACACCACCACAGTACACACACTACACCACCACAGTACACACCACACCACCACAGTACACACACTACACCACCACAGTACACACAACTACACCACCACAGTACACCACCACACTATACACACTACACCATGACAGCATACACACTACACCACAGTACACACACACACTACACCACCGCACTATACACAGTACGTACACCACAGTACACACACACTACACATCACCACACTATACACACTACACCACAGTACACACACACTATACACACTACACATCATACTATACCACCACACTATACACACTACACATCACACTATACCACCGCACTATACACACTACACCACAGTACACACACACTGCACTACCACACTATACACACTACACCACCACACTATACACACTACACCATGACAGTATACACACTACACCACTGCACTATACACACTACACCACCACACTATACACACTACATCACCACACTACACCATGACAGTATACACACTACACCACCCCAGTACACAGAACATCGTGCTGGGTAATATTATCTTGATTCTACAAGTTCCTGCCATCAATTACAACACATTCAGCTGTTTACAAACACAGAGAAACATAAGAGAACATTATATCTTTCCTGTCAACTGTGTGAATAAAGAAAATAATGTACGTTACTAAGCACAGCATTTGAAGCTACTGAAACAGAAATAAAAGGTTAAGAAGAAGAAAGAAAAGAAGAAATAATCAAGAAGAAAGAAGACAAAGGAGAACAAAAAGAAACAAATATGTAAACTTCATATTCAAATGAAAAAAAAGATTGTCTAAGTTTATTCCTCGCATTAAGTTACCCCGGTTGGTGTCGATATTTACCAACGCGTCTAACTTGCCTATTTAACATTTCGCCGCGTTTCACGCACTTGCCATTTTATTCTGGCTACAGCCGGATGATTTTATTCAGCTTAGGGTAACTTCACCACTGCGAAAGGGTTAATGTCGATATTTACTTAATGTAGATATTTATGAACGAATCTAACTTGCCTATTTAATACTGTACTGTATAAAACGCTGACAGCCAAACACTGTGCCAAAATCATACTTTCAGTTAAGAGTAAATATTTATATTCTACCTTAGTCAGGAAATTGTATTAACCTACGAGTCTATGAGAACCACGATCAAGATTCTCAACAGGTCTACATACAGTAAAACCCCCGTCCCCCCAAAAAAAACAAGGGTTGGTAAAGCAAACTACAGTAGTCCAACTGGTGAATGTCAACATACAATTATGTAAAAAAAAATATATACCTGTATATAAAATAAAAAATACATATACAGGGTATCCCATTCTTTCTTGTCCACTCACCATATCAATAAAAATATATAATTTCTTTAAGTTTTAACAAGAAACACTAAAAAATAATCTACTACCTGTACATGATCTCCACGTTGAATTTGATTATGTTCGTATGCTGGCTTTTTATTGGTCAATTTCAAGTAATTACTGTACAGTATTACAAAATATTTCAAGAGTGGTGGAAAGTGTGTTGACATTGATTATCGCCACCCCCTCCCCTTCGCTTCCCTTATATTAATAAAAAGTAAAAATAATGACATTTTGTAATCCCATTTAGAACAATACTGTACTGTACTGGTTAAAATACCATCGGGCACAAAAAAATAATCTTTGTGTAAATAATAAGTAATAATACGGAGGTAATAATAATTTAATTAATAATAACGCCAATACGGCAATAATAACAATAATAATAACTATAACATCAATAACAAAAACATCCGCTACACAAAGGTTGGCGGGAAACTCACACTTGATGGCAACAAATTTCCATTAAGCCAAGAATCAAGTGTTCGACACACCCCCAGGAGACCATAATCCTCTCATCTCCATAATAACCTACACTGCGCCTCGCCCGCTCCATTTACGATTAAACAAAATAATGATAAAAACTCTAATTAATGAAATTCCAACAAAGCATCATTTTTACGAGTAAAAGTATTCTACCGTGAATCGCTGCCTGCCACCACTTTTTAAACGCTACGATTCATTTAGACACAAATTAAATTAAACTGGATGTTTGACTCTGCATATTGTTGCCAAGTGTTTTTTGACGATACGACTGCACAATAATTTCTCTTCATTAAACCCGTGTGGGATCTCGTTCCTGCCGCTCCTTGTCGGGTTACTGAAGGCTAAAGTATTGTTCCTGCCTCTCCTTGTCCGGTTACTGAAGGTTAAAGTATTGTTCCTGCCTCTCCTTGTCGGGTTACTGAGGGCTAAAGTATTGTTCCTGCCTCTCCTTGTCGGGTTACTCAAGGTTAAAGTATTGTTCCTTGTCGGGTTACTGAAGGCTAAAGTATTGTTCCTGCCTCTCCTTGTCGGGTTACTGAAGGCTAAAGTATTGTTCCTGCCTCTCCTTGTTGGGTTACTGAAGGCTGAAGTATTGTTCCTGCCTCTCCTTGTCGGGTTACTGAAGGCTAAAGTATTGTTCCTGCCTCTCCTTGTCGGGTTACTGAAGGCTAAAGTATTGTTCCTGCCTCTCCTTGTCGGGTTACTGAAGGCTAAAGTATTGTTCCTGCCTCTCCTTGTCGGGTTACTGAAGGCTAAAGTATTGTTCCTGCCTCTCCTTGTCGGGTTACTGAAGGCTAAAGTATTGTTCCTGCCTCTCCTTGTTGGGTTACTGAAGGCTAAAGTATTGTTCCTGCCTCTCCTTGTCGGGTTACTGAAGGCTAAAGTATTGTTCCTGCCTCTCCTTGTCGGGTTACTGAAGGCTAAAGTATTGTTCCTGCCTCTCCTTGTCGGGTTACTGAAGGCTAAAGTATTGTTCCTGCCTCTCCTTGTCGGGTTACTGAAGGCTAAAGTATTGTTCCTGCCTCTCCTTGTCGGGTTACTGAAGGCTAAAGTATTGTTCCTGCCTCTCCTTGTCGGGTTACTGAAGGCTAAAGTATTGTTCCTGCCTCTCCTTGTTGGGTTACTGAAGGCTAAAGTATTGTTCCTGCCTCTCCTTGTCGGGTTACTGAAGGCGAAAGTATTGTTCCTGCCTCTCCTTGTTGGGTTACTGAAGGCTAAAGTATTGTTCCTGCCTCTCCTTGTTGGGTTACTGAAGGCTAAAGTATTGTTCCTGCCTCTCCTTGTTGGGTTACTGAAGGCTAAAGTATTGTTCCTGCCTCTCCTTGTCGGGTTACTGAAGGCTAAAGTATTGTTCCTGCCTCTCCTTGTTGGGTTACTGAAGGTTAAAGTATTGTTCCTGCCTCTCCTTGTCGGGTTACTGAAGGCTAAAGTATTGTTCCTGCCTCTCCTTGTCGGGTTACTGAAGGTTAAAGTATTGTTCCTGCCTCTCCTTGTCGGGTTACTGAAGGCCAAAGTATTGTTCCTGCCTCTCCTTGTCGGGTTACTGAAGGCCAAAGTATTGTTCCTGCCTCTCCTTGTCGGGTTACTGAAGGCCAAAGTATTGTTCCTGCCTCTCCTTGTCGGGTTACTGAAGGCTAAAGTATTGTTCCTGCCTCTCCTTGTCGGGTTACTGAAGGCCAAAGTATTGTTCCTGCCTCTCCTTGTCGGGTTACTGAAGGCCAAAGTATTGTTCCTGCCTCTCCTTGTCGGGTTACTGAAGGCCAAAGTATTGTTCCTGCCTCTCCTTGTCGGGTTACTGAAGGCTAAAGTATTGTTCCTGCCGCTCCTTGTCGGGTTACTGAAGGCTAAAGTATTGTTCCTGCCTCTCCTTGTTGGGTTACTGAAGGCTAAAGTATTGTTCCTGCCTCTCCTTGTCGGGTTACTGAAGGCTAAAGTATTGTTCCTGCCTCTCCTTGTCGGGTTACTGAAGGCTAAAGTATTGTTCCTGCCTCTCCTTGTCGGGTTACTGAAGGCTAAAGTATTGTTCCTGCCTCTCCTTGTCGGGTTACTGAAGGCTAAAGTATTGTTCCTGCCTCTCCTTGTCGGGTTACTGAAGGCTAAAGTATTGTTCCTGCCTCTCCTTGTCGGGTTACTGAAGGCTAAAGTATTGTTCCTGCCCCTCCTTGTCGGGTTACTGAAGGCTAAAGTATTGTTCCTGCCTCTCCTTGTCGGGTTACTGAAGGCTAAAGTATTGTTCCTGCCTCTCCTTGTCGGGTTACTGAAGGCTAAAGTATTGTTCCTGCCTCTCCTTGTCGGGTTACTGAAGGCTAAAGTATTGTTCCTGCCTCTCCTTGTTGGGTTACTGAAGGCTAAAGTATTGTTCCTGCCTCTCCTTGTTGGGTTACTGAAGGCTAAAGTATTGTTCCTGCCTCTCCTTGTCGGGTTACTGAAGGCTAAAGTATTGTTCCTGCCTCTCCTTGTTGGGTTACTGAAGGCTAAAGTATTGTTCCTGCCTCTCCTTGTCGGGTTACTGAAGGCGAAAGTATTGTTCCTGCCTCTCCTTGTTGGGTTACTGAAGGCTAAAGTATTGTTCCTGCCTCTCCTTGTTGGGTTACTGAAGGTTAAAGTATTGTTCCTGCCTCTCCTTGTCGGGTTACTGAAGGCTAAAGTATTGTTCCTGCCTCTCCTTGTCGGGTTACTGAAGGCTAAAGTATTGTTCCTGCCTCTCCTTGTCGGGTTACTGAAGGCTAAAGTATTGTTCCTGCCTCTCCTTGTCGGGTTACTGAGGGCCTTTACACAACAGCAGAGAGCTATGTAGAATTTAAGTGTCTGAAATTCTTGCAGGGAACCATTGCCTGTATTATTATGTATAATAATCAAGTAAACTAATACTCACAGATTTTCGTGTAAACAAATACAAAGAGAACAAAATTTTAATCTTATTATGTACTGTAGATTACATTGTAAACAATAAAAAAAACTGAGAACAGATATATTTTCCTGTGTACAAATATCACACAAAACTAGTAGTGTTGGCACAGTGTTGGTAGGAGTGATGGAAGTTTTAGTACCTGTAGTAGTGTTGACAGTAATTAGTAGTTGGCAGTGTTGGAATTACCACAGTGTTGGTAGTAATGTTGGCAGTGTTGGTACCTGTAGTAGTGTTGGTAGTGTTCATAGTAGTCGGCAGTGTTGGTAGTAGTGTTGGCAGCAGACAGAATTAATGGCAATAATTACAACAATTTAAACATGTTTCAGCAACACACTCAAATCCGGAAATCAAACAGCATATTTGTGGAGGGCAAAAAGGCACTTTTAGGGCAGAAATGGAAAGAACGGCATAGAAATATATCTTACAGGGAGGCTCGCTGTCTTGATGACAACAAAAGGAAGTCTGATGGTAAACACGGTGGTTTTCATGGTGGCTTGGTGAGCGGAAAATGCGAGGCTGAGGTAAGTGAGGGCAGAGCAGACCTTCTCGAGAATGGAAAGGTAAAGGGTAAGTTATTCTTTGTACTTGTAAACTGACATTCCAAAATAATAAATAGTCCGGTCATTTAATTATAGCTTTTACTTTTTAACCGAAAATAATAAAAATAATATTCCGCGGTAGAAGTGTCAGGTAAAGTGGTAACACAGTTTCCAGGGTGAAGAAATCAACATCAAAACCCTCCCAGCCAACAGTTGTCAAGGAAAGATGTTCTACAGGGATAGAAATGTGCGAAAATAAGGTTACATGCGTCGGACGCCTGTGATATACAGTCATCTTCGATCCCATGATCCTAACAATAACAACCCCCCCCCCCCCCCAAGCCACAGTGATGGTGTAATACCATGTTTAATATGTACGAGGAAACTCATTTAAGAGCTCAGGAACCAAAAACTACAACAATAACACAGAATAACAATACTGTAGTGTACTACTCCTCTGGCTAAAGTGGCTGTGAGGTAAAATGAGTGCAATCTTCAGGGCTAGAGAGTCTCAGCTGGGTTTAGACGAGGGCGAGTAATGATGTATACGTACTGTACTTATAAATTTAAATCAGAAATTTACAAAAAGCCTTTCAGGATGGCAGCAAACAACACCTACCAACCAAACCTTACCTCACCATCCTTGTGTAGAGTAAGTTAGGTTAGCTCACATAGTCTGCTTAAAAAAACATGTCAATTGTGACAATCAATCACAGCATGGATGCTCTCTAGCCATGTATGTGTATGTATGTGTGTGTTTGTAATCTTGCAACGGTGGATGTGTGGTGTGGAGGGATGAGGGAGAGGACAGGATCGATAATCATGCAGCCGGAGGGAAGAGGACAACATCAGCTCATGTTTAAATCTCCTAATATCAAGAGACGCCAAGATGACAACATTGCCGAATTAATGCAGCCTCTCCAGGCCTTTCTATATGTGGGAAAAGGACAAAAAGAGGGACAAGGGGAAGGCAAGAATATCGAAGGGTGTGTAAATTTTAAAACATCTCCTAAACCATAAGTTAGTTCAGTACTGTGCTCATTTAATCAAGGTGTTATCATCTGGTGCGTGTGTCACGAAAGATCCTCTACAGCCAACTGCAGATGGCCTAAAGAAATGCTACAAAAACCAGATGAAGAAATGTAACATGAATCCATCTAACTTGGAAACCCTTTCCATTGATCGCCCCCTATGGAGGATGTGCTGCCATGAATGAGTACAACACTTTCAAAACCCAAGAACACATTTACTTTGTGAACAACGTCAAAGTTGGCATTAGCGTGTGGCTGTGCCTCCGCCCCCAAACCCAGACTATACATGCCCTGTTTGCAATAAGCAGTGTGTGTCAAGGATTGGACTCTGCAGCCACCGTAGGACTCGCCAATAAACCAGAAAAGGAGGTCATCATCCGACACAATGGACGAGTGCAAGCAAGCAAGTGTGTGTGTGTAATAACTTGAGTTACAAGACCTTCCGATCACAAAAATACATTGCTTTGGTTATGGTGTACAACTCATTCTTTCATAAAACAATTTACCCATCAAAATTTGAACAATCCACATTACTGTTGTGACTCTAGGTACAAATACGTGAACATAACCCACCACCGTTACCTCACACTGTTTCTCCCCGCCATAAACTAAGAATGTGTGCCTTAAGTCCACCGTACCAACCATCATATTATTGACACTCGCTGCCTCCTGCACTCCACAGCCCCATCAGTGTGTAAGTCAATGGAATATTTTTCAGGGAGAAAACTTTACTCTCTTTCTCTCAATCATCAAACAGGCAGATGTTGGGTTTTCAAGTCTTGTATTTACTGTTTGTCACTGTTTATCATTTCCAGTACAGTGCTGTACATTCTGTCATCAATCCCATTTTAATATGTGGGCCTATATAAAAAACTTTCAAGCAGGTATGTTAGTGATGATACTGTAATAATGATAATTCCCTATAACAATAAACTGTGAGAAGTGGAAAGCCATTCAATTGCTAGATTAAAAAATAAACCAGTTTTCCCAGACTCCAGAAAATAGCAAAGTATATTAAAAATAAATGACTAACACTGAAGAAATAAGTACTAAATATAATGGAGAGAGCATTAGGAGGTAATTAGGTGTATAGTAAACTAAAGTTGTGGGGAAAGTTTTACAGCATCATGTTCAACCTCTTAAAATGAAGAAAGTTTCAAGAGTCAGTAAACTACAAAGATGTTAGGATAAGACATAACAGTATCCGAGTCATGATAGTTAACAAGCAATGGCCATTTTACACTTTCCTACTGTGAACTTACCTTTTTAAATATTACCCATAATCAAACTTTCTTCAACCTTTTACTGGCCACAAATGGACATAGTTGTTGCAGAAACGAAAATAAGAAAACGAAATTCATATTTTACTGCAGAATTTTTCTCTCCTAAATTTATGGTACAAAACTGATCACTCATCCTCCTTTACCATCACTTTACTCCAATGTCACCAGTCGCATACAATACCTAAAATGTATTTAAAACTGAATTGTTGCTCCTACAGCAATCATTTTGTGAACTTTCAAAGGTATTGTTATTGCACAGTCAAAATAAAAAGTTCACCAAAATTCCCCAGCCAGCATTAAGTTTCTGTTCATGACACATGGATGGCGCCCTTTCCACCCATGGTTCAGAGCCACAGACAGATACAGTTCGGTCAACTGACATGCAGGTGTCATGTTGTTACTCAGCTGATAAAGAAGTTTATTCAGTAAAATTGTCATATATGTTTACAATGTCTCTATTTATGGCTCTGGAAAGGTTGACCTGCAGGCCAGTCACAGAAAGACGACACCTCCATACATCGGTGGAAAGAGTGTCGTCTGTGCTGTGAACAAAGAAACATTATGCTGGCTGGGGATTTTCGGCGAAGTTCTGATTCTAACTACGTTTTATAGCATTACAGTTAACCCTCACTTTACGCGGTTAATGTAACCCGCAGGGTCCCGCGTAAAGTGAATAACATAACATATGGGATTAATTTTAATAGAGTCCGGGCCGACCCCCAAACTCCACTTTTTGATGACACACAACTATGTTGTAGTAAAAATTTTATCTTAACTTTATGATGGTATGAAAAAACAAGTAATATAGAAGAAGTTAGGTTAGGAAAAATAAAGGTTAACATAGGAAAAATAAAGGTTAGGTTAGAAAAACTAAAAGTTAGGTGGAACACTTACGGTAGTAGAAGAGATGGGTCAGCATACGGGGATGGAGGCTGGTTCCGAGGCAGAGGGCAGATTACTGGCCCTCAGGTGAATCACCATTACTAGGTGAATCACCATCACTGTCACTTACAGTTGTCAGGGCTTCCCTGACAAATCCCTCAGTCATCTTCACTGTCACTATCACTGGCTTGGGCTGGCTGTGGTGGGTTGCGGGCGAAGAACTCGGTTATGCTTTTTTGACGGCTGGTGTTTATGTTGTCGTGATACACCGTGATGTACGGCTCCATAGCCTGCACCAGCCGGGTATGGAAGACTTCATAGCGGTCATCGTCATTGTCGCGGGAAAGAAGGACTTCATTTTCTCTGCACACTCCATGGCACCCTTAATATCACTATGAGTTAAACTGTGTTCTTCAGAGAATGACGCACCTTCTTCCTCCTCTTCACTGACGTGATCTTCTTCCAACATCTCGTCGGCAGTCACTTCAGGATCTCTGATCACCTCCAGGATGTCGTCGTTGGTGGTCTTGGAGAAGCCTGGAACTGTAACAGTCTGCGCAGCTTCTCTGGCAAGGTCCACTGCTACTGCAACATTCTGAACCTCACCAGTCACAGATTGACTCCTCCTCTCACCTGGTATTCCATGCAACACATGTCTCCATGCGTGACGAATTGTAGCAATAGACAGCTGATCCCATGACTCCACCAAGAAGTCCACAGCTTTCTTGATGTTAAATACTCTCCAGAATTGTTTGAACAGTATTTTTTGCTGTGCCAACTGTTGATCCTCATCTTCTTCGCTCTTGCTATCGGTGGTGGTGTCACTCAGGTTACGCAACTCTTCCCTGGTGTTGGTGTAGTCGTTCAGGAGTTTGAATTTTTTTGTTGAGAATGCAGCTTTCACATTACAGATTAACTCTTGGTCCATGGGCTGTAATATAGACGTAGTGTTGGGAGGAAGGAAGACCACTTTTACGTTGGAGTGACGATCTAACAGTAGGGGCAAGTGTCCTGGTGCGTTGTCCAACAGCAACAAAATATTGAATGGCACATTCTGTCGCTCACAGAATTTCTTTACATCGGGAACAAAACAGTCATCAAACCAGGAGAGGGACAGTGTAGAGAACATCCACGCCTTACGTGCGGTCAGCCAGTGGACATTTAGCCTGGTCATGTCCATGGTTTTGTAGGCGTGCGGCTTGCGTGCTGTGTGGATCACCGATAACTTGAGCTTACAGGTACCGGAGGCATTGGTGGTAAACAGGACGGTGATGCGTTCCTTCTGCATTTTCCGGCCCCGAATCCTGCTAGCATTCTTTACAACGAAGGACTTGGAAGGTAGCTTTTTCCAGAAAAGACCAGATTCGTCCATGTTAAACACCTGGTCGTCACTGTAGCGTCCTTCCTCCATAAACTCACGTAAAAACGGAGGAAATTCCCTAGCCGCAGCACGGTCAGCACTCGCTTCTTCACCACCAATGTTTATATTGGTGATCTTGTTCCGGATCTTAAACCTCTGTAACCACCCAGAGGAAGCATTAAAGGGTTTGGGCTCTGTAATTCCATCTTTCGTGCCACTGCCATGTACAGTTCACGTGCGTAGTCCTTAACAGAGCGTGTGTCGACCGCCATGTTCCGTCGCGCCTGGCGCACCAAGTACCTCACAAGTAATTTTTCTGTCTTGAGAAGCACCTGGTTGTGAAAATACTTGATCATAGAAGCACCTGTAGACTTTGTGATCTTCATGTGCTCCTTTATCTTGGCTCCATCCTTCTTTATTGTTCGAATCGTAGATTCGTTCACGCCATGCTGGCGCGCCAAATCAACCTGCCTTGTTCCTTTCTCCAACTCTTGGATGATGGTATACTTCACCTCGTAGCTTAAGGAACGTCGTGTCTTCTTTGGCTTAGTGCCGCTGGGTCCAGGTCAGGAAAGGTTTCTCTCTAGGGGTGGTGGTCCGGCGGAAGCCATTTTACGGAACAATGGATGCACGTTTACACGGTGTGGCCTTGAGGGATGAAACTGCCGCGGCTAGGTCAAGCGTCGTCTTTCCTCCCTCCCTCCCCCGGGTGGACACGTCATAATACTTTAAGCCAATTACAGCTAGCAGCAGAGGGGGGTAGGGATGCATGGCCAATCACAGTCCGATACGTCATATGACGTCAGTGATAACGCAACAAAGACACACACTGCGCAACCTAACCGCGCCGCTTGCCCAAGCGGAGGGAGGAGGAGGGAGAGGCGAGGAGCACAGGCAGGCAGGCGGGCGGGTGGCGCGAATCTAAAAATAGCGTCGCGCCGGACACTCTCCGCGTAATGGGGTTCACGTACCGCGTAATGCGAGCACGTTAGGTTCTGGCAAGGCACCGCGTAAACGTGGAAACGCGGAATGCGGGACCGCGTAAAGTGAGGGTTAACTGTACTGAATATTTGTATAGTACAGTGTACAATGATCCCTCGGTTAACGAAATTTTGGTTAATGAATTACCTTCCATACGATTCTTCACTTCGGTTAACGAAAAAATTTCGGTTAACGAATTCCTTAAAAACTTTTCCCAACATGTTTTTCCTTGCACTTGGCTGCTCACCAGCTGTAGTATTAGTCCGCCAATACAGTAATCGGTTCTAGGGCTTAAATTCGTTACCATTTTAGTAAATATCAAGAAGGTTGTACTATTCAATAATTTTAAAAGTTTTATATTAAATTTTCTAGTCATTTTAACAATTATTGAACATAATTGAAGTACAGGAAACTAGTTTTTTGCGCGCCAAACAGCCACTCAACACACCAAGCTTGGCGTCAGTTTGTTTATCGGTTCAGAAGAAAGAACATCTTGTTTGAGACTGTTCAACATAAACGCTTCTTTTCTGTGTTTCCAGTCAAATTATTGGTCATTTTGAAGTTTATTTTACATATTGACAATATATAATGCAGTGCAGTGTTGATTTAAAGAAAATAATCTTAAATTACACCAAGTGAACTAAAATTTTATGGGTGAAATGGCGGCATGAAGCATGGGGTGACTTCTCTTCCACCCCAATGCCTTCTCTTCTCCCTTCTCCTCCACCCCCATTCCAATTCCCATCATCATCATCATCATCAACCAGGAGCCTTCTACATGCACACTTCAAAGTAAATGTACTTTACTGCATTTATTTTTAGTTTGTATGTAATTTTTGGTGAGCTGAAACCAATTACCCAAAACCCCATTGAAACAATGGTTTCGGTTAACGAACGACCTTCTTGAACGAATTGTGTTCGTTAACCGAGGGACCACTGTATAAGAAAAATGCCAAATATTGGAGGACATTATCTAAGGTAAAATAAAAATAGTATCACTATTATAATATTCAAGGATGATCCCAATAACAGGCTTTAGAGAATATGCGCTCAGTCAATTACAATTCAGCAGTTTGTATAAGGACTGAGCTGCACAGACCATATCAGATTGTTAATTTAGTTTTGTGTGGGCCTCTGGCTTAGTGCTATGCTACACTAAATGTTAGCCTAATATTACCTGCATATGTGTTATGGTTTATTGTGTGGTTGCCGCTCACCTCTAATTGTATACCTCCAAAACACCCCAATAAATGTAACATAGCATAACCGACGATTACATATAGGGGAAATACCCAGCAAGTTTTGTTGATACCCCCAAGTTCCAACGATCAGGAAAGGAGTGGTAAAGCTGTTTTGAATTTGTGGGGCAAATTCTTGCCACGAGAGAGCTCTGCGCACTGCCTCTTACTTATTCCTCCCATCTTTGCTCTTGTTTACACTTCGTGTTTTTTTTTCCGACTTCGTGTTCCATGTAATCATGCCAAAATGCCCCGGTGATACCCACTGACAGAAATGCCTGCAATTTGCAATCTACTCGCAGACAAATCTGAGAGAAAATCAGACAAATTTTCGAAGATGAAATAATGTAAGTTTTCATTGTTTAGACTTTACATTGAATTCAGAGAGTACCTGCTTGCCTAGGCAGGCAGGTACTGACAAGGATTGTGGATTTTTTCCTAGAATAAGGAGTCTCGTCACCATCATTCTCTCGGTTTATTTTGAAATTCTGCATCATTTTCATAATCGTTTCACTTTGAACATCACTCATATACAATAAGAACCTAGTGGTGGACTGTCCAGGTTGTAACTTGTATTACAGTACAGTATTCACAAAACAAGAAACAGGAACTATACCTGTCCAGTACCGACTTACACGTCCAGTGACCTAGTCATCCACCTGCTTGCCTGTCCACCAGTTACTATTACATCCCGTTCCAGCCATACAGCAGCACCACAGTGACTCCACAGTGGCCTTGCCTGTCCACCAGTTACTATTACATCCCGTTCCAGCCATACAGCAGCACCACAGTGACTCCACAGTGGCATTGCCTGTCCACCAGTTACTATTACATCCAGTTCCAGCCATACAGCAGCACCACAGTGACTCCACAGTGGCCTTGCCTGTCCACCAGTTACTATTACATCCAGTTCCAGCCATACAGCAGCACCACAGTGACTCCACAGTGGCATTGCCTGTCCACCAGTTACTATTACATCCAGTTCCAGCCATACAGCAGCACCACAGTGACTCCACAGTGGCCTTGCCTGTCCACCAGTTACTATTACATCCCGTTCCAGCCATACAGCAGCACCACAGTGGCCTTGCCTGTCCCGAAGACCGACTGTGTTTCCACATCATTAATCATTGAGTTATGAATGTTTCACACAAACGTCCCCAAAAGGACTATTAAAAACAGCATCAATGGCATTATCTTCATGGACAGAAAAAGTGGTTTGGAATTACTGTTCAAAAACCTTCGAGGGAAAAACCTGGATGAACACACAAAATGTGCCCACGAAACCAATACATTGAAATACAGTACTCATCTGCAACTAATCAGGACATAAGAAATTTGTTTTCTGTCAAAACCATTAAATCAGAGAAAACACAGCATGTGGAGACTGAACTTAAGGACGCTAGTAGTGATACAGCTCACCAGGTAAAGCGTCATTTATCTGAGGACTCATCCCGGTTATCTTTCAGTGCCAGTGCTAGCAAGAAATTAAAAACAGATCATGAAAGTGCTGAGCAAGATAATTTAAAGACTATGCTGATCAGTTTGGATAGTAAAATAAGTTCAGTGATTGATTCAAAATCTCAAAAAATGAACCTCATCGTACTGATCATACAAAATTGTCTCTACAGTCTGATAAAGAAGGACTACTAGACTTACATTCACAAAGATATCCGAGTTGTTACCAGTTGCTAGATCAATTAACACAATTTTGTCTCTTCTATCATGTTTTGCTGTGACACCAGATGAAACTGGACTACAGTGCAGTACATGTAAATCTATAATTCACTATGATTTTAATAATGGCACTAAATTTACACCGACTGAAAAGATTCCATCTTCATTTTCTCATCTGAAAGAATCACTTCGACAGCACTGTGATTCTAAAAGTTATGAGAAAAACACTGTTTCAGCTTGTAAAATACAGTACAGTCTGAAGAGAAAATTATTAATAAACAGACACAGGAATGTGGTTTAAACTGTGCATCAGCAACATATTTTACATACAAAAACGGTAATTCATTGATGCTGCTGGTGGTAAAGTTGGTGTTAAGAATCACTCTCATGAGTTTCCTAGGTTATTCTTACGACCTATGTATGAGGTTGTTAAAAATACTATTGTATTGGTTGTGACTGAATCTTCCTTACCATTTGGTTTGATAGCAGATAAGATAACAGCATCTCACAGAAAGAGACACATTATGGGCATCAGAATACCCACTAGGGACATCAATAATACCAATATCAATAAAGATGTATACTTGCGACATATGGCTATTGGTGAAGGAACAAGGAAGTCTATGACTAGTCATATGTTAGATTGTTTGAAGAGTGTGGGGGTTTACTTTGCCTTATATAAGAAACCATTCGAGCGGAATGGCCAGTATACCTGTCTGCATATTGATAAACACACGTTATGTCTGAACAACTTAGTAAAACTGTAAATTTGTGTTGGGATCCCATACACAGGATGGAGCTCACCCAAAAGGAAGTAAAATTATGGATTTGTGTGAAACATTTTGTGTTCCAAAGACTTTTAAGGACATGAAGTTTACAGCATACAGTATAGTGAAATGATATTCAAGGCATTCATATTTGATTTCTAAAGTTTAATAGCAGGTCTGAAGAAGCTACCAAAAAAGGAAGGATATTTGTTCCATGACCAAATGTTAGAACCAAGCTTTTTATTCTACCTACTTTTTCTGTCAGATGTATTCCAAATATTAAGTAAAGGGTCAAAGAAAGTTCAAATGGCAGGAATTAAACTTCTCTGGGAGTGCTCTAGAGACATTGACATTCTCTTGGTTGAAATTAACAGGGCTGAAGTAGCTATTGATGATTTGAAAAATGATATACGTACTCAGTATTGATGAAATTCAAAGTACTAGTTTTAACATACTGCCTCGTGATTTATTTGCTAACCTAATTAAAAGAACAGAAATTGTTGATCATCACACATTTCAAGGACTACCAGTGCCTGATATACCAGTAGGATTAAGATCTTAGAGATCAACAAGTGCTGGTGGTGGTCCTGGTGGACTCAAGCTCAAGTTTGGAGAATGTATAAACAATTAAAAAAAAAAAAAATCAGCACTTTCAGCAAACATTAAACCCATATTTCAATGCACTACTTTTGAGCTATGTCATAAATTTTAATGTTTATTGGATTACACACATTTGATGTATCCCGGTAGTAGCAGAAATATTTATGATCCTTAATCATCTTTCAAAGGTGTCTGTAGATTTGTTTCTGATATTTCATTTGTAGATAAAAACATGGACTCTCTTAAAACTCTCTCTTTTGACCTTAAAGTGATGACTGATTTCACGACTAATTCAATTTCTATGATACACAACAAAGGAGAAGTGTTGGACACACCAGTGCTTCTTAAAATGGCTTACCAATGTAACAAACATGAAAGTCTTCAGTCATTTCCTTTCCCATATCTGAAGCTATTGTTGAGTCATGGGGGTCAGTTATAGTTAGACTGAACAAGACACCACAACTGCTGACACCATAGAAATGTTGACCTTCATAAAGTGAATGGCCCAGCAACAGGAATAAAACTCTTTAAAGGAGTACTGTACTATACTTAATGTATGGAGGAGCCTCACATAACAACACCACACACTAAAGCAGGCAGGAAAATTTACCCCATTTGTAATTTCAAAGAAAGTGTCTGCCTCAAATGAAGAACTTCCTTACTACAAATAAATGTTATTTTGTGTAGTTGTTTGTATTCTTTATACAGTATAATTGTAGGTTAACTATGGTAGCTTTAATTAACACACACATTTCATTTTTTTATAAAGTTTTATTTCTCTATTGTACATTACCTACCTAAGCTTTGATTTATTTGTTTTGTTGATTTCTTTTTTTTTTTTTCAAAATAAAGTTTGGATTAAAAAACTGTGTATGTGTCATTATGATAACTAAATCTTATTACTATAAGCTTGTGCATTAAAAATCAGACAGATTCTACTTGAAAACTTACAGATCGCAGACAAATTAGAAATTTCTGTCAGTGGGCAGTAAAAGTCCCTCTTGTGGGGGGGGGGGGGGTAGCTTGATGTGATATGGCATAAGAGTGGTGATAGACCAGCAAGATTGGTAAAGACTTGAACTTGCCACCCTAGACCACTTCTACCACATTAATACATTCCGAGACCATATGCACGCCAAGTTATATGAAATTCTGAGTTATCAAAAAATTTTAATTTTTATTTGGCAGTCACAATATGTATTCCATGTGTCGAGGGTGTTGCTAGTCAAAATGGCAAACCATTCAATGCGTATTTGAAAATAATTCTGCTGCATTTGACATTTTCTTGGCCCATGGTGTTCTGCATAGCTTCCCTAGAGTGTATGACTGCCAATATTTCACTTGGCACTGTTCCCAGCTCAACATAACGATCATAAGGCCGTGATGCACCATTTCCTTCTACAATACAGTAGGAGCATTTTATCCTCCACCACCAGTCTTACCCCACAATTTCCCAATACTTCAAAGTCTTGTCCACTTCTGGGATCTACCAAATTGTAGGTAGTAGAGGGGGGGGGGGGGGGGGGTCTTATCGCCATAACTCCTCATTTCCGACAGATATGACGGTCAGATTCAACTGAAACCCCATGAAAGACCTATTTAATTGGCAGTTTCCGTCCATGTACACTACCAAATCACTACCAGTAATTTTGCGAACTGTAATCGAAATTTGACATCGTCCGAAAAATTCTGACCGATGCAAAGGTATCATATGCATCGGTCAACTAATTGACATAACGGTAATGTGACGGATCTGCAAGACCCATCAGCTTCTGACTGTAGCTGCCACTTCCGAACCCGAGTGGGAGGTTTGATAAACCGTACCCAGGGATGGGCTACTCCAAGCGGGGCCTGGGGGTGGGGTAAAGTCACAGGTAAGGTTACACTTATGTCACTCCCTGACCCACATTCACCTGAGCTCCAGCCAGGATTCCCCCTTGAGGCATCACGCGGTGTTCCCCTTTGACAATGTCAGGTAAACAGGGCCGGATTAAGGTTGTGAGGGGCCTGAGGCTGATAAGATTGAAGGGTCTATATATGTACTGTACTAATGTATATTATATGTACAAAAAGAGGGTATTTCATCTCGTATATAATAACCATAGAGTCTTAATAAACATAACAAAAGCCATTTACATTTACTTAACCATCTTGTGAAGTTGTGAACTTGTGACAAAGACTTAAGTTTAAGAAACACAAATTAAGGCCTAAACTCGAGGGCCTAAGGCTACAGCCTTAATTAGCCTTATGGTTAATCCGGCCCTGCAGGTACACATTTGCCACCAGGATTCTTTACATGAAATTTGTCCACACCTGCTGTACAGTGGAGGGGAGTACTTTGAAGGAGACAAGTCTGATTAAGTTGTAAGTAAAGCAATAAAATTGTTTTTTTTAAAAAGTTTGGTTTCTTTTTGGACAGACCTCGTATACTGGGTAAACTGTATAGTCCCACCAGCCTCCAAGTTTACTGACCTTGTGAAACATTAATATATGCAGTATCTTGTGTATTTTTTCCAAGCTTGACAGTTGTATCTTTTATTGTACAGTACCGTATTGCTGTGCCATTTTTCCCAAACTGCCATCTCGCATCCTCGGCTCCAACAGTGATTAAACCAAGAAATAATTAATAGTTTTAAGTGTAACTGTACAGATAAATATAAGTGAAACTACAATAATCTCAAAATTCATCTGCTACAATTTAAGTACAGTACACTGTAAATAAGTATTATTAACTTTAAATTTGTTTTTGGATGTAATTTTTCAGCAAAATGGTGGTTGAAAGTACCAAGGGGGGGGGGGGGGAGTTTCCACATAAGTCGGACCAGCTCTAGTCCCATATATGGTTTGACGTAACAGGATCTTACTACAGGTTGTACCTCTCTAGTCCGGCATTCTGTGGTCCGGAAACTCCCGTGGTCCGGAACGATTTTAGTTTGTCCAATAGGTAGATAGGCAGCTTGCTTCTTTTTTTTTTTTTTTTTTTTTTTAACTTATCTGAATTATTATTATTATTATTACAGGAGTATTAAATTTTTGCCCCTTAGGCCCCAATGTGGGTCAGTGACCTATGCCCGGGTGGGCTAATCCCCATAAAAAAAAATGCCGCGGGAAATTAAGGTTTGTTTACATCCGGCAGTTCGGCTGCTCTCTCTCTCTCTCTCTGCTTGTCTATACAGAGTATAACATTTAGCCCTTCAATATATATGAGCAGTAAATAAGTGTTACTTTCATTCTTATGTAGAGTAATGATGATATATTTTCACATGTGCGCACTTACATACGCGCAGTCTCACTTTTTTTTTTACCATTAATGGTTAGCTACTTATATTGTTCCATTCGTTAACATTAAATAACATTACAGGTAATTCAAGCAACCATATTAATTTTTTTACATTAATTTTACTACAGCTAAAATCAGGGTCTTATTTTCTTCAGTTTTATATGTAGAACCAATCAGTCACTGGTTTTGTAAGCTTTAACATAAACAATGCCGGCAGCCGTCTCGTCTCCTCTAATATTCCACATAATATTAATAAATTGTATTGTTAATTTTGCACACACAAACATAAATTCAATAAAAACAAATTCAGAAACATTAATTAAAATACCGTATATATGAACAGAAAATAAGTGTTGCTTTCATATTCTTATTTAAAGTAATGACGATATGTTTTCACGTGTGCGCATGCACATTACTTAAAACAACCATATTAATTTTACTACAGCTACAGCCAAGGTCTTATTTTCTTCAGTTTTATATGTAGAACCAGTCAGTCACTGGTTTTGTAATCAATGAAAACAATGCTGTGTCATTTCCTAGTATTAATAATGAATTGTATTGCTCATTTTGCACACATAAACAATAATTCAATAAAAAAAACATTCAGTAATAAACAATAATGAATCTTTTGTACATAAGAGAAATGACGCTGTTTACACGATTATGCACGTCATCTGCACGTTGGCGGGCCGTTCAAACCCGCCCAAATTCAAGTTTCCGCCGTCAAAATTTTAATTTACTTATTTTTTGTGTTCCAATAAAATCGTTAAGAATTAAAAACTCGCGAAATTTGAGAAGCTACTATACGACATTTAACCCTTCAATATGTCTTCAAAGAGACCATGATGCAGTGAAAGTGGTGCTAGTGCTTCCAAGCATAAGCACAAGTCACTATCTATCCAGGAAAAGGGTGAATTTCCATGGTCCGGCAATTTCCATGGTCTGGCACCGGTCAGGTCCCGAGGTTGCCGGACTAGAGAGGTACAACCTGTACTACTGTATTTTATAATCAAACTCACTAATATTTTACATATTATGTACTTGTGGCTTAGATATTTTACTCAATGAACGACAGTAACTACGGGTAATTCTTTTTACTGTACTGTATTTAAGGGTCCACTTTTTACAGTACTAATGCTGTACATTATAATACAGTACTACTAACAAATTTTGACAAATTAAACCTCAACAATGGCTACTTGTTTTCGTCTTGAAGACAAATGGCAAAGAAAATTTGGAATGAGTCCAGTCTTTTATTGAGTTTCCCCTACTAAATTTTCACAAATGGGCTGCATGTCACATTCTACAGTATTTGATTATCCAGCAGGAGTAACAGATTTCCTCTTGAAATTTTCAATTAGACTGAGGACATAACTCACCCAAAAATATGATTATGGCTTCCAGAGGGAGAAAATATGGGATTAAAACTTTAAACTAAGGTAAGGGGAATTAGTTTCGGAGGTGACTGAGACATTTCAAGTGCAACAAAATCCAAACTGACTTGACCCAACCCAAACCAGTCAACCTAACCTAATCTGACTAACACTAACCTAAACTAACCCAATAAACTTTTCTATTTATCTAACAAATTCATTCATTACAAAATTAATTGCATGGAACAAATGTCCAATACGTACTATACAGAATATCCATATCAAATGGCTCTGGGTAAGATACTAGTAGTCTTTGAAAAATAAGGCTAAAGATATGGAAATCCATATACTGTACTGTACTGTATAGTACGAGAATCTTGGAAAATAGAACATATTGAAGTAAAATCATGAGGTGATACAGGATATGTACAGTATTAGATATTTGGCTTGATGAGAGTTGTATGACCAAACCTTGGTCATGCTGTATAACAAAGGCACCACTAAACTACCACTACGTATATGTAACATTTTGCGCATAAAATATTTATTGTCTGAATGTACAGTACAGTGAGTTCTGCTATAACGCATGTTTTGACAACTCGAATTAGCTCTAACGAGATTTTGAATAGAGGAACGATATTTGTAAAACACAAACGCTTTTTGCTGTAACGCGATTTTTGCTTACTATTTCTCCACTTTTGTGGTATTAACTGTGAATATGGTAAAGAAGAATATCTCCAAGAAGCATTCTCGTGATCGCATTCCCGGTGATGATCGTAAAAGAAAGGCTATAACACCTGAAGAGAACCTCGATGTTATCTACCTCAAAATCACCCTTCTCCCCCATCAAGTTATATTCATATTTTTTCAAGGTAAAGTGTTACATTTACTGTATGATTTCATTATTAGATATGAATGTAACATTTATTTAGACTGCTATCCTTTGTGTTAGGCTAACTACTAAATTTTTTTCGATTTCGAGTAGTAATCTGAACCTAACCCTAATTTCTCCATAAGCCCTGTTATTTCTATTTCCCAAATTTCTATAACACGATGTTTTACAAGAACACAACTATCGCGTTATAGCAGAACTGACTGTACTTGTAGCTAACAGATTCGGCAAGTAGGCCAAGGGCTCTGTACCTATGGTTTAAAAAACTATCACTGAGCCACTGTACAATCTACTTAAGTCTTGATAATTACAAAGTACTGTACCTGTACTGTAGCTAGTTCATTCCTGCTAAAATCAGACATAGTTCAATAACAGTTCAGCAAGTTCACTGATGTGCTGAAGTAGAAGCTGTGTCCTACTTCCTGTTTCATAAGTAAATTCAGTCAAATTTCTTTTTAACATAATTTTGATATAAGATCAAGGACTGTATATTCAAATAAAAAACTACTAAAAATATATACAGTACAGTACTGTATTGTACTTATACAGTATTGTTATATTAATAGTGCCTGGCTGTAAAGTATCACCCATATATTTGGTATGACCTCACAAGATAACATAACTTTATTCAGATGTATTCAATCAATCATTAAACTTGAGCTACACAAGTACTGTATCAATAACAAGAATATATTATTCACCGGGAAGACCTTCATTATTCAGAACCATGCTTTTACCAGGTAGCTATGACGTGAATCAAGTTTTAATCAAGTCTTACACATTACGTACCAGGTACAGGTACTTGAATGTTTCATTACTATTCATTTTGTGTCCCAAGTTGATCTACACCAACAATTCCGTTTTGGGGAAATTTGCCCACAAAAATATGATTTTTTTCTTCAAATTCCGATTCTTTAGCTTTACCGTGTGAATAACTGGTATTATTTCATACTGCTGAGGACCAGGAAGTTAACTACTGTATAGCAATAGATGACTGAGTACAGTACAATACAGTACAGTACTATACTGTACTGTATCTTGTTGCATGACAGTTTAATCAACAGGCAATGTTCTTCTGAATTACATTTTTTTAATGTGAAATAATATGAAAGGAAATACTGTATATGTTATTAAATAGAACTGAAAAATGTAATGGACAGACATATAAGAGAGACATGTGCATGGATCGTGGACACAGACAGACAGAAAGGTATATACTGTATACAGTAAAAGCCCAAAAATCCGGATGCCAGGAATCCGGACCACCCGAGAATCCGGACTTTTTGAAAACTCAAACTTTTTAAATTTAGCTGTTCTTTTGTGGGTTATGTGGATGAATGGAGTTGCTTTAAAGAATTAATTTACATAATTCTAATAATAAAAGTAATTGTAAATTATAGGTAGCTAATTTTGTTAGTTTTGTAATTAGCTTGAACTGAAATGTAAAATTTGAGGCACTATAAATCTTTTGTGTGTATGTGTGCATGCGTGAATGCCACAGCTGCACAACGACAACAAACGACCACACGATCGCCACTTTAAAACAAGCAATTAAACTGTGACAACGTATGCAATTTTGAGTCCCACTCTTTCCATGTACAGAGTACAAGCCCATAATAATGGCCCCTAAAGTAGATAAACTTCGTTGTGTGAAGAGAAAGAAGAACACATTGAAATTTAGTGACAAACTTGAAATAATTAAGAAACTAGAATGTAATGTGAGCAATGCTGTTCTAATGGAAACATACAACATTGGAAAGTCTACAATTTATGATATAAAAAAGGCAAAGAATAAAATTCTAGAATTCACAGCTTCTTCTGAGCCTTACATTAAAATTGCTGAAAGAAAAAGTTTACATTGGCCCAAATTAGAAAATCTTGATAAAGTGTTGCATGAATGGTTTTTGTTAAAACGATCTGAATGTATGGCAATTTCTGGGCCGATGCTTATTGCCAAAGCAAAGTCTTTTAAGGAGCAAATGAACATTGAATCAGAGTGCGCATTTAGTGATGGATGGCTTAGGAATTTCAAGACTCGTCATGGTATTAGACAGTTTGTTTACATTTTTGTCTAGTGTTGACTTTATTTTTCTTTAAAACTGCTCATTTTGATAAATGAAGAATGCTTTATTTGCTAATGAATAAACTATTTAAATGTACCTGTTCATCTCTTCTTTATTCCTCCTTAAATTTTAATTTTAAAAGTACTGCCTGAGAATCCGGAAAATCCGAACCGACCCAATCCCCAAGCAGTCCGGATTTTTGTACTTCTACTGTACTGTAATTACAGTATAGAGGAAGCAGGTACAGAGAGCTGTAGGCCCACCCCTCATTGTGCAGGCTTATGAACAAGGAATATCACGATTAGGTTCATCTGATGATCATCTAAAACTAAGACCTACAACAATTCCTTGATAATGCAGGGACAAATTTCAAGGATATCCCCCCAAAAATTCCATAATGACACTTGCAAACGTTAGAGAATGTTCAGATTAGTTCTATCTATGGGATTCTTACTAAGAGGATTGCTTTAACAAATAAGATGCAAATCCAATGAAGATTTAATAAAAACCAGAAGGGAAACCATCTATGAAGCAAACCAAAATAACCAACAAACCTAGTCTAACCTATAACCTGGGATGCTTTTGGTTAAGTTTAGTTAGTTCAAGTACAGTATTGTAGTCTGTTTTGTAAATGGTTTCCACACTCATTCCTTACTTCCTTGATGGACAAGTGTTCTATATACAGTATATTATTAAAACAGACATACAGTACTTGCAATGCTCCTGTCAAAAGCCATCAAAAAACAAAGTGACAGAACAATCACACTGAATTTTCCTTAAACTCTGTCAGTTTACTCAGTTATGTTTCATACTTGTTTGTTGTCTTTGTTCATGGAAAATTAGCTGTTATGAAGAATCATAGTAGCTATCTGTACTGTACTTGTATTGAAGTCCTGGATACTATGGCATAGAGCATTTATAACTACATACAGTACAAGAAGAACCAACAAAACCTAAACTGAACTAATACTCTTACCTTTTACTGTATTTGTATTACATTAGGTTGGGCTGATTTGTGTTGTATGCAGTAACAAATGATTTACATCATAAACTCCAGGATTCCAAGGCTGAACAAATTCTAAAATCACCCATAACATAATCACCATGTTGTGCAGTGCATGTTTTGTACACACATGCTTCACCCACAATATATTACTAATAAAAAAAATTAAACAGTCCTCGGATTTGAAAACCCATACAGTACCGTCTAATCCTCATCACCTTATTCTCAAGCTCCTGTAATGAATATCAAGCAACTTGATGCAATTTTTACATAACTTCGAGTAAAAGGCACAAAATTTGTACGGTGCGATAATAAAATTCAGTATTTAGGACATGATCCACCTCTCAATTTACTTTTACTAAAGAACTACCCCCCGGTAAGTACAGTACTGTACAGTACACTATTACCTATGTATAAAATAACAAAGCTAATGTTACGCTTCTTGGGTACAAACTCGTACTATGCTATCTCATCCTAAATTTCACATGGAGGTTTAATTAAATTCTTAAAATAAAAATCTGGTTAGGGAACAAGGAAAATATACTGTAGTGTAAATCTAATGAAAGTAAGATAAAAACATGCTCATAAAGTGCCTCAGTTGTGTGAACACAGCCGGAGTCATGGAGTCACGGATTTATAAAACTTACCGTACTTTCAGGGTCTTGGCAAGAACACCACTACCTTTGTGTAACAATTGCATTAAAACAGCTTCATTGATCTATGGGTACATCTGATCTTAGCTTGATTGGACCACAAATTATTGCCAAACTCTAGTCTGTTCTTATCAAAATCAGACACAATTCTGCTATAGTAAATTATGTATTAATTTACCTGAAAATACATCATGAGCAAAAGCAGTGGCACACTTACCAAGTTATCATGCTCCTGATAGTAACTTTTACAATTCATTAACATTTTAGACTAGGATCTCTCAACTTGTGGCACTTATAACAGAGACCACATAGCTACACACATTCGCATAACTCCAGTAGTTACTTTATAATTATTTGCTCGTGCCCAAACCAGAATTCTATTTCAAATATTGCACAGGATATTGGTAATACAGTACTTGACGGGTGGTCCAGCCTTACCACCAACCTCAGGAAATTTCTCCATAGAAGATAAAAGCTTATTTACCTTGAAAAAATTATAAAAGTGCATGAGGAATGCATATTGCAACATATCATTTTTTATGTCCAAAATCTGCTGAGGAAAACAACCAAACACGGCCTTACCATATTTAGCCTCGGATTTTTTTATTTTAACAGAATTTTACATTTAAAAAAAATGGAAATTAACAAGTATTTAAGGTTAGTTTTATTAATTTTATGAATGATAAATTATATAATGTAGCAGTACAGTATTATACAGTACCTAAAAAAATATAAGACATGAACCAACATTTGATCTCAGGAGGTAAACAAGGTGGACTGAAGTAACTTCTCCGGAGATGGATAAGAGTAGTAGTGAAATTACACAAAATATACTCCTCCCTTTTCTGTCAGTTTCTCGAAGTAAGAAGCATTTATCTTCTGTGAAGAAATGTCCATAAGTCAATGCTAAAGAACAACCACTCTCAGTTCATTGTGTATATACACAGTGCAGGTCTACATATGATGGTAGACAGTTGACTTAACCAAGGCCAGTAGTACAGCTAATCCAAAAAGACTCAAGACCCCAGTCAGCCTAGGATACATGTCTGAGGGTAGCTATCACTTGTTTTCTAAGTACAGTAAGTCCGCGCTTAATGTCATCCTGCTTAACATTGTTTCAGTACTACGTCGCTAAATTTTAGAGACCAAAAATCTGTTTAACGTCCCAGTGATCTGATACTACAGTGGGGTATGCTATAACGAACGTAATTGGTTCCAGAACCTCGTTCGTTATAGCATTCGTTCGTTATAGGATTAATCCGTTCCAGGCCCCCAAATACAACCACTTAACACTGAAAAAATTTTGTGGAAAATGTAAAAAATACGGTACTTTATCTTACCTTAGTGTTATTCAGCATGCAGGTACCCCTAAACACTGGCACATCACTATGGAGTCTTGGCTTTAAGGTCCTCAAACAATTGTCTGGCCTTCTCACAAATTATAGCTTCACTAATGTTACCACCTGCCATTTCTTTCTCCTTTATCCACACTAAGAGTAAATTTTCCATCTCTTCAATCACATTACACTTTGCTTTGCTAAGTCTAAAGATTCCCTTAGCCACTTGCACAGTTTTTAACTCCCCTTTATTCTTCATAATCATACATATAGTCGATTTAGTCATCCCACATTCATCACTAAGTTTCGCAATGCTTCTTCCATTCTCACGTTTCTTTATAATTTCTTTCTTAGTTTCAAGGGTTATTAGCTTTCTCACTCGCTTTGGACGACTCATTGTTACAATTGTATACTTGTATAACAAAATAGTTTTACAAATAAGGCGAATTTCCACATCAAAAGACGAAATTTCAACAATAACAGCGGTGCACTGGAGACAAAGATGGCGCCTGACGCTCTTGGTGTGGGCCGCGGTACATCAATATTCATGCGCCAGGTGAAGTAGTCCCGTATTCATCCGCGTTCGTTGTAGGAGTTTCGTTCGTTATAGCATTCTCAATTTTATAGGTAAAACCGTTCGTTATAGGAATATTCGTAGTAGGATCCGTTCGTTATAGCATACCCCACTGTACGTTGTTTTGCGTAATCACGGACTACTTTCTACGGCGCATCACCCCCATCACCTGGCCCTGCTATGCTCTCTTGGCTCGTCGCAGAGTCTCAGTGACTCGCCACCCTCCTTCTCCGCTCCCGCCATCTGCCTCCTCTGCTTCACTACCCACCACACACTCACTCTACCACCTTCTCCCATCAGTGAGTACCAATACAAACTTAGTAGTTGTATATGTAAGCACTATTTTCTATAGAAATGGCAATGATTTTCTGTATAAGTAATATATTTCATGGGGCAAAGGGAGGATCAAGAACGTAACTCCCGTATTTTATCTATTTCTTACGAGGAAAATTGATCCGCTTAGCGTTGTTTCGTATAACATCGCGTTTTAGGAACGTAACCCCGACGTTAAGCGAGGAATTACTGTAAAGGTGGAGCACAAGGTTAGAACCTGAACTTGTTTAAATATTTTGTTAATATTTTCCACAGTTGTTCTTTGGATGATACCGAACAATAAAATTTAAATGACAACCTGCCAGTATTTTTTCTTTTTAGCCTTTCCTTCGATCATAAATTACTTGTTAGAGGGTAGGGAAGTAATGGTGTAAAAGCATTGAGAACAATGATCACATGGCAGTAATTTCACGTCTCTACGTGCTTTGTAGACAAAGAAATTAAATATTTATGTAATTATAGCGCCGTAGGGTCTCTGTGGCAACCATGCTTTGGTTCACATCGTCTGCTATACATGAGCGTCCGCAGTCTTTATTTACATGTCAAGAATCAAACGACGAACTCATGTAATGGCCGCTGTCTCATCAACAGAAGTATTATATAAATGGGTTATTTACACCTGATTTATATTCGGATTCACCCCCTGTAATTTTCCACTGGCTATGAGGTGACATGTTCAATGCACGTGATAAGGTGTGCCCCACGGGAAGGTGCGTCATACTATGCTGAGTAAAGGCATAAGTAGCCGGCTCTCTGGCCACCTAAAGCGAGCAGTAGTTTGATATCCTTGACTAGAGGAAGAAGTTGTTTGAGAGCCGCAGTGGATGGCTCCGTCTTCCCTCGAGGGGAACGACGTACCTATTCCGTTCTCCCTCGATGGGTCACTACTCAGAGTCACTCACACCAACTAATATCGAACGGACATTGATTCACGTTTATATACATAAACGCCGTCCTTTTCTCATCACACTCATAAATAGTGGAACTTACGGTTGATCTACACTAAGGAATTATATAAACATAATACTTTTCTAATAAAACAAGAAACTTCAATTGGGTTTTGTTACTAAAGCCCAATATAATATATGTGAACCAACCTGGTTAATTGAGAATTAACCAACCGGCTCACTCATCAGGCATGTTTACTACGATTCAAATTGGATTGAATTCGATCATCTTTCCTAGAGATGTTGTTTGGATGGTAGTAAGAAAATCAAAATGATAAGGCACAGGTTAGGAATTTATGTGGGTATCATTTCACTTGTTGCCACTAAATAAATCTCGGGAATTTTATATTTGCAATCGGTAATTTTGACAATTCTAAGATATTTAACATATTATGATGTTCAAATGTGGTCCCCCGGTTAGGTTAGGTTAGATTCAAAACTGTTTTTCCAGTGGTCTTTTGATGTGGTTTGAACACTTTTTACCTTGATTTTTATAGCAAATCTCTAGAATCTGAGATGGAAGGGGGTGGGCCTTATCTCAAAAACTATTGATTTTCGCCAGATATGAAGGTCAAATTCGTTCATAACACATCAAAAATCATTGGGAAAACCATAGTTTTAACTTCGATTTTGTAAAGTGCCAACAAGTGAAAAATTACCATTCCGTGAAGTTACATTAGGTTCTAATAGGTTCTGTGCATTGTCGGTTAAATTTTCTTACTTAGTAGCATCCAAAAACATCTCTTGAAAATTTGGTGCAATTCCATAAAGTCCTTCTGGTGCTAACCGTCTATTCCACCATTACCATTCTCTATCCCACCAGGCCTTGTAGTTTTGATACTGTTTGGATTAGCTGTACAAACGAGCCATTAATATCTTGTGTACATTGTGGTCCTTAACTTTTTTTGTCAGCTGAAATTAACCAACCAGACCAAAACTGATCATCTTATCAGTTTAAGACTTACTGTGTCCTGCTGCAGGTCATGTGTTCTGGTATGATCAATATACATGAAGAATTAACCAATATATAATGCTGATATATAGTACGTATGTAAAGTGAGGGTAAAAAGCTGCCTCCTCGCTGTCATGCAATACATCCTGAGCAACTGTTTCCCCCCCAAAGAACACTTGTAAGTTACAATTATGACCATTGAGGTATCATGCATGTGACAGTCAATAACAGACTAACTGTCTCGCTAAACTAATAAGCCAGACCAGACTGGTAGCCACGACCTATAGTACAGCAGCCATGGATACGTTTAGGATGACTTACCCGGAGTGTTGGGAGGCGGCGTCCTCATTCTCGTCGGCTGAGCCCTTGACGCTCTGCTCTGAGGCGTTGGCAGAGGCAGGTGAGGGCTGCTCCTGAGGGGTGGTCTGGTCCTTCTTCACCTCCCCCTCCTGCTGGCCCTCACCACCTTCCTCCCCAGGCTTGCCTCCCTCCTTCTTGAACCAAGACCCCAGGCTGGACCCCAGACCTGATACTTGGTTAGACACGTTACTAAACATATTCATGTCGATGCTTCACCTTCTAGAGACGTTAGAAAAGGGAGTGTAACCACCTGCCTCAATATCAGTGAGCGGCAGACTAAGAGCGTCAGTACGTCACTATTCCATCACACCAACTGAGACGACGACGTTCTTGACAAGAGAGCTGACGACAACTGTATAAGGGCTGAAAAATCAATAAACATTGCTGACAGAAAAAACAAGTGACGGTCGCTAACATGGCCCCCGAAACTACTTATTTTTCTTAAACCTTTAAATCCTTATATTTAACACTAAATATTCAATTTTTAAGAGTTCACAAAAGTCTAAACAGACATTTGTTGTGTAATTCTCAGGTCTATACTCCAGCAGCCTCACACAGCGGGCGATTTAAACTGCGCAGTGACAGGAAAGTCGAGCAAAATTAATTCATGTCATCATATTCGTCTCCCTGCATTTATTATATTCTGTATCAAACTCTTAGCATACAACACTTGGCTATGTTGCTGAACTTTAAAAGATGATTTTAATATGTAATGTAAGAGGCTGCAATTTTGTAAAAGAACAAGATAAAAGTGTTTGACGGCAGATGGAGGGGGGTGTGGCATGTGCCGGGAATTCACTAATAAAATAAATATGGTACATCCAGGTTTTTTATGTATAAGATGGTATTTATTTGTAGTTTTGGTGGCGATAAGATATAATTGTCAACAACAGTATCAAGTACAGTATCCACCAACATACTCTTCACTCATTAGGACTGGGTGTCTTCTCAACTTTAATTTTTTTCTCTATATTTAATGTTAACGATGAGGTAAAACATAACACTGAGAAAATAATCAAGGATATATATGTTTATAAAAATGACAACATGATTTTTTTTTTTACAAATTGTACAAAAGATAATAAGTAGTGAATAGTGATGTGCACGGATCAATGTGTGGCTGACTAAGAGGTGGTAGTGTTTTGTGCTCAGATAAACATTATACATTTATATTATACACCTGTATGGAAACTTAAATGATATAACAGCTGGTTTTAATTTTGTTTGTGGGAAATTAAATAATACCGATATATGGTAAACATTATTTCCATCCCCACTATGTGACTATAACAAGAAGTGATCATGGCGGAGTCAGTGTGAGGGCAAGTCATAACCTGGCCAGGCTGTGATTACATACTGTATAGGATATAAAAAAAAAATTAATGCAGGGAAAAGTTGTAAGGCAGTCAGTTGTGGCAGACATTGGGTTGCAGGTGCAATTTTTTTTTTAAGTGTAGTAATGTCTATTGAAATGAATATCAAAAAATAATTGTTTTACTTATAAAAGTAATTAACATCTATACATACACAGGAGCATTACACAAAGTTATAGAATAAAACCTCCATTTTAGTTTCAATTAACAGGTATATATGTAGAGAAGGCCCATGCCATTTGCGGGTTTGCGAATTGCGATTTCGACGATTCGCGGTAAGCTGACAGTGGCTAGCTTGTAAGCCGTTACCCACAGCACAATGAGTCACCCCAAGCACCCACAGCATCTCCCCTCTGTTCACGCTCACCCATTGCCTGTGACATAGCTTATCGTGTACTCTCAAAACTTCGGTGTTTGTGTGAAATGGCCCCTAAAAGACTGCCTAGTGTCAGTGCTAGTGATGCCAGTGGAGTGAAATGTAAAAGGCAGAAGTCAGTGATGACTCTGACAAAGAAATTTGAATTATTAGATAAGTTAAAGGAGGGGATGAGTGCTGCTGCAGCTGGTCGGTTGTTTGGTATAGGTAAACAGTAGTGCACTAAGGTAGTAAATTTGCTATTCGCAGTTTTGCCAATTTGCACCATTCCTTAGAACCTAATCCCCACAAATAACAAGGGTTTACTGTTCAGTATTACCACTCCTGAGGAGAAATTATGATTTCAGAGGTACAGTTACTGTACCATTCCTGAGGAGTTACCATTACAGAATTACAGGAAGACCATACAGAACATTTCAATACCAATAAGGTACTACAGTTGCACTTTTACCTCGACATGCCATCACCAACAAAAAATTTCAAATAAAGACAAATTCAATATGCAGAGTAAAGTTATGAAGTCTCATACATTTAAATGAGCAGGAGTTGTACAACATCTGTGCCCCGAGACTTGGTGAGGCACATATGATTATTATCTACCATACTGCAAAGTGCAGAAAAGTCTAGCAGCTCATTTGCTTGATTACATCCCAGTTGGACGATCATCTGCTTGATGTGATTTAACCAAACCTGATCATTTAACTAAGATGGATATAATTGCATAAAACAGATGATTGTCTTGGGATGACACCCTTTGCTTTATTTTTCAGTACAGTATGTTATTTCTATCAGAGACAAGTTTGTATTATACAGACTGTTTTCAAACTCATTTTTTCAATTAAATTATTTATACATGTTATATACAGTACAGTATATTGTTGTTGTTTCAAGGAGTACAGCACTGCCTTGGTCCCCTCTGGCTACAATAATACTGTATTGTTTAGGAGTGACAACATTACTTCATCTTCTTCACCCCTCATCAGCTCACCAGCTTTGTTATGCACTGTTGGCAAGTACTGTACTGCACTGGACATGTACAGGTTCTGAAAATTTTCTGGCAGGTTATTCCAAGATTTAATAACTCTTTCTCTAACTAGTTATGTTGGGTTGCTGTTATTTGATGCAGCCGCTGGAGGTTTTGAGTGCAAGGTTTCAGATGATAGAACATATTGGTAATATTAGTTACTGTACATACTTTACCTTGCCATGGTAACCCATCAAATGCTCAAAATTAACCTAAGTCAATACAGTATACTCTATGGTAGTACCATATACGTATACTAGTTCTGCACTATTTAGTGAAATACTATACCTGTACTGTAATATAGATTAGTGATTTCAGTTAATATGGACAACATATCCATCACAGCATAATTTTTTATGGACCTTTTCTTTGTACATTTTCATTGCTGAATTCAGATGATATTTATGTCTTGGACAAATGCTTCTTTTGGTAGATAATTAGGCCCCTAAGCTTGTACTAGCGGCACTACTTCGTCTTTTGTAGCGATAAAAGGGTACGCTGACCTGATCTATGCTCGATGTTTTCCTCTGCTCATCGTTTGTTTATGAGCTGTTTTTCTCATGTCCACAAAAAAATTAAAATTATTCCATATCATAGTAAGTTTTCTGTTTGATATGCCAGGGGCAGAGCCCCCAGCTAGGAAGTGAGGTAAGGTTAAGTAAGTTTCTTTGGTTAGGCTGGTGAGGTCATCTAACGATGCTTCGGCCGCTTGTATTTCTTATCAACTAAGATTAGGTTAGATTTAATTTAGAAATAACCCAATTTTAACACATTTGCCCAAAAGCAAGCATCACAAGTTTATAGTATAGGACTGCATACAACATCTGCCAAGATAGTGTGTCAACCAAACTGAAGCACCAAGAAATTTCTTTAAAAAAAAAAAAAAATGGATTAAATGAACATTTGTTAACTTCTATAACAAAGTTTCTGACTTTGTTATCGAAGTTAAAAGACAACTATTTACTGAGAGCTGATGAAGCAGAGAATGAAACAGCCCAAACAGTCCTACCTTAAGCATCATGCTTAATGAGATATTAATGAAAGGTCAAACATTCTCTTTTTGCCATATTTTCCAGCAAGGAAATAACTCTTCACACAAAGGGTGATAGACCTAAAGAATGGTCTACCAGCTCAAGCTGTAAAGTCAAGAACAGTACTGGTGCTTCAAAATAGTCCAAGACAGAATTATCAAGTACAATGTAGATTTACAGGGTCTAAGAAGTACTAACACTTAAGGGTATAAGAATGATAAAAGTTGAACAGCCACTTTTTGTCATCTTTTATTGAAGTACAGTATTTCTTTTTATTCTCAAGTCTTTAGCTTTATAGTGTTTCGAGCACGTTAGTTCTTTAGAACAAGCCACTGGCCTCCTTCCTTCAGCAAGGCCACCTCTGGTAGATGGCCATTAGGTAAATAGAGTAAGGTAAAGGACCAAAATTTAGGAAAACTGCATTAAAAATGCAAAGAAGCTTTGTATGATATATAAGAAAGATCACAATTAAAGGGACAAGCAATAAATAAATAAATAAATAAATAAAATAAATAAATAAATACATACATAAATAAAAGAGGTGGTATCCTGTCTCCTACTTACACCTTCTAAGGCAAATGGCTTTAAATAGAGTTAATAAATTTTTGATACAGTATAATGTTTTTTTTAAATGTCCACATAATAAACAGTAACTGTCCAAGCAATACACAGTAAATATGAAGTACAGTAGTTTGTGTGTGGATATAGCCTACTGAAAGCAGTTAGGAGTCAAAAGATTATTTTTAAAGGTGAAATGTCAAGTATGAGAAGAACACATTTAAATGTCAACTACAGTACAATATTATATTCCAGACTTGAAGAAAACTGGTTGTACTGGAAGGAAAGCACCAAGAGAAATGGAAACCTCAAGAAAAGCAGGAAATATTAAATGTATACTGTAAAGTGCAAAGAAATAGAGGAGGATCTTGAAACACCTGGAGTAATGTTCTTCACACTTCCTTTTATTGTCATCTATCATACAAAGTTAATACAGCACAACAGCAAAACATGTACAGTCAGTCCTCAACTTATGACGGGGTTAAGGACCGATGGCCAGGTCGTAAGTCGAAAATGCGAAAATAATACATTGAAAATTTAAAATGGGTACAGTTGTACCCCACTTAACGCGGTCAATAGAACCCAGAGGGTCCCGCGTTAAGTGAACAACAGAACATATGGGATTAATTCCAATAGAAACCAGCCCGACCCCCAAACTCCACTTTTTGAAGACACATAACTATGTTGTAGTAAAAATAACATCTTAATTTTATGATGGTACATGCACACAATTAATACTTAAGAGAAATAGAGAAATACAGTCGCCAAGTTAATGTCCATTCAAATAATGGACTCAACTCCCTCCCCCTCTTCTCACACTACACTGCTGGCTCTTCCCTCTCTTGAGAAATTTTTGGGGGAAAACCACTAAATTTAAATAAATAATACCTCAAACTAAAGTTAGGATAATACAATTGACATTGCTGGATTCCTTGTAAGACCAGGAATATTTTGAATATAAATGTCATATATTTTGCACAAAAGATAACATATTTACTCAGAGAAAACATTTTATCTAAAATTTGTATGTCTAATGCAAAATATATGATGTTTATATTCAAAATGATCACCAAATTATAAGAATTCCAGCAATGTAAATTATATTCTGACCGGGTAATTTGTATGAATTATATGAGCTAAAACAAATATCTTCAGTTAATAAAAAAAAAAAATATTCTTCACAGGGTAACAGATGGTCGGTCGGTCCCTCCCTCCCCCCACCCCCCACCAACCGTCCCAAGGAGATGTGTGGGAAAACCAGAATATTTAACATTTTGTATTTAATAATACCTCAAACTAAAGTCAGGATAATATAATTGACATTGCTGGATTCCTTGTACGACCAGGAATATTTTGAATATAAATGTCATATATTTTGCACAAAAGATAACATATTTACTCAGAGAAAACATTTTATCTAAAATTTGTATGTCTAATGCAAAATATATGATGTTTATATTCAAAATGATCACCAAATTATAAGAATTCCAGCAATGTAAATTATATTCTGACCGGGTAATTTGTATGAATTATATGAGCTAAAACAAATATCTTCAGTTAATAAAAAAATAAAAATATTCTTCACAGGGTAACAGATGGTCGGTCGGCCCCTCCCTCCCCCCACCCCCCACCAACCGTCCCAAGGAGATGTGTGGGAAAACCAGAATATTTAACATTTTGTATTTAATAATACCTCAAACTAAAGTTAGGATAATATAATTGACATTGCTGGATTCCTTGTACGACCAGGAATATTTTGAATATAAATGTCATATATTTTGCACAAAAGATAACATATTTACTCAGAGAAAACATTTTATCTAAAATTTGTATGTCTAATGCAAAATATATGATGTTTATATTCAAAATGATCACCAAATTATAAGAATTCCAGCAATGTAAATTATATTCTGGCCGGGTAATTTGTATGAATTTTATGAGCTAAAACAGGCAGTCAGGCAGGGTGGGGCAAATCTAAAAATAGCGTCTCCAGCCGGACACTCACCGCGTATATGTGGAAAAAATCCGTGTTAAGTGAAAGTTCAGCTCTGGCGAGGCACCGCGTATATGAAAAAACGCGTTAAGTGAAACCACGTTAGGCGGGGTAATACTGTATATCTTTTTCTTCTCAGCACCACGAGAAATCTCACTTTTACGCTTGCCAGCCATTTTAAAGGAAATTACAAACAAAAATTTTGTCAGAACACAGCGCAATCACTAACGTCGGGACTCAAAAATATGTAATTTGAAAAATATTTTATATGACTGCGGCGGTCGTATGTCTGGGTGGTCGTAAGTCGAGGAGTACTGTACCTGTAGAATTCACAGTATTTTTCTAGTTTACCTCTTTGTTGAGGAAAGGAAGCTGGTGGCTGGTTAGGTATTTGTATCTCCATATTTCTGACAGGGTTGATAATTTTATTTTATTTTAAATAAAAAATCATTGATTTTTTTTATTAACCCTTTCACCTTGAGTCACGCACTTTCCATTTTATTCTGGTTACTGCCAGACAATTTTATTCAGCTTAGGGTAACCTCCCTCTGTGAAAGGGGTAAATATTTTTTTTATTATTGCTATTTTTTTCATTATTTTTTTCTTGTACTGTATACAGTGGTCCCTCAATTGACGAACGGTCCAATTAACGAAATAGCTCCCATAAGGATTTTCAATTCCATTAACGAACAAAACTTCGATTAGCGACAGCCTTACGAGAAACACAGTATTAATTGTGTGCATGTACCATCATAAAATTAAGATGTTATTTTTACTAGAACATAGGTATTGTGTCGGAAAAAGTGGAGTTTGGGGGTCAGCCGGTCTCTATTTCATTTAATCCCATATGTTATGTTGTTCACTTTACGCGTTTCTCGCTTACGCGGGCCTCCTTGGGTTCAATTGACCGCGTAAAGTGAGGGTTCACTGTATATATATTTTTTAAGTTGAATTGAATTCACTAAATTTCTAGGTTTATTTGTAAAATTCCCTGGCCTTTCCAGGTTTTCCAGACCAGTAGACACCCTGTATTTATATGATAAAACGACAAAATAATACCCAGTAGATAACCTTTTATTCCTCTGGGGAACATCCAGCCACCTTCAACAAAAGCCAGCAATGTAGTACAATATTCTAGAAACTTCATTTTAGATATGTTTTACAGCATTGTCAACTTCTTAAGAAAAGTTACTTGCCATTCCAAAAGTCAAAATGGTAAGGACATTTGTACACATTTGTATAAATTCATCAAGTAATTGATCTTTCTGGTCCTGCAAGAGACAGGAGGGAGGCTGATGCTTGCCTCACACTGTACATTACTGGCACATCCACACCAGCAACCCTCATGGCTGGACAAACTGTTAGTGCTGCTCGAACTTTAGCATAATTTTTGCTTGGAACTCTAATGATTACTTGACCACTCTTGGCATCAAACTTCAGGATATCCAGTGGCAAGCTTGATGACACCTGAAAGAAGCCAAGTCATCAAATTACTGAACAAATTACTGATAACATGATTTGAGAAATAATATACTGTACAAAATGAATAGGCTGTAGTGGTATATATCATGTCCCTGATCCTCTTACTCAAAGGTAGATCACACGTACAGCATATGCCTCAAACAACTCTAACTCCACACTAATGGGATCTGAAAACACATCAATAAGACTTCTGCATGATACTTTAGCTTCCAAATATGAAATCGTTTGTTACAAACTTCCATTGACATATGTAAAAAAAAAAAAAAAAAAAAAAAAAAAAAATTGGAGAATTGGACAAATAAGAGCAAAGAAAAAAATATCTACTTGAAATTATAGGTTCCAGAGAGATGTAAATTGTTGTCTTAGGATAATTAAACTCAGCTGCAGGTATATACACTAGAAATAGTCTAAATTATTTATACAGAGGATGACAAATACAGCACCTGGGAACTACCTTAAGCCCACCCCATATTTTGTGAAGGTGAGCTAAAAATAAATCTGATACAGAGAATGAAAATAAAAAGGTAAAAAACATGAGTCATCTAAATAAGAAGACTTATGGCTGTGTTGAAGACTTTAGAAAAGAATCTGTCAGTAATAATGGACCAGTACAGTACTGTACTGGACTGTTTGGACAAGTCTGTAAGAAAAAGATATACTGTACATTACTTTATCTATTTTTATGAGACATGTGATGTAATGTGTCTGGAAGCATTAACACTCAAATAAAAAAAAAAAAATTCTTGGTGACAACAGATGATACTGTATTGAAACAGTTTATTTAGCCAGAAAAATACAGCTACAGAGTGGATAATATTAATAATATTGACATGGCAGTTGCTCTGTCCAGTGTTGGTACAGGAGGAAACCAGAGTACTGTATCTGGAGGAAACCTTTAATACAGTAACTGGTAGTGAGGGTCACCCTGGACAACACCCTTCTCACATGTGTCCAGGCCAAGCAGGACTCAAACCCCCTACATTTTGCTGAGAGATACTGCTGTACAGGTATCCCCCAATCAACAATTTCCCAATCTACGATATTCTGCTTTAATGATGGTGATGTATCAAGACCACCCCCCTATTTACGATATAAACAATCTGTATGAATGATGGTCATCATCCGGCCAAAGCACTTTACAGTCACCAACACAAAGTACAATGTGAACATTAGTGATGTCCTCTCACAGTGTATATACAGTAATACCTCGCTTTACGCGGTCAATTGAACACATGGAGGCCCGCGTAAAGCGGGGAAACGTGTAAAGTGAACAACAGAACATATGGGATTAATTTAAATAGGGACTGGGCCGACCCCCAAACTCCACTTTTTCAGACACAATACCTACGTTGTAGTAAAAATAACTTCTGAATTTTATGATGGTATGCACACATAATTAATAATTAAGAGAAATATCAATAATATTAGGTTACTTAAAACTTACATTAGTAGAAAAGATGGCTGGGCACACAGGGATGGGGGGGGGGGGGGGGGGGGTTGGTTCCGAGGCAGAGGGCAGATTATTGGCCCTCACCTGTATCACTTGTATCAATCGTATCACTATCCACCACAGAGGCTTGCAGGGCCTCTTTGTCAAACCCCTCAAAGTCCATATAAGTCCATATCCTTACTATCACTATCACTGACTTGGGCCGGCTGTGGTGGGTGGCGGGTGAAGAACTCGATAATGTTTTGATGACTGGGCGACCTTGTACGCACCCTGCCCACGCCGCTTCCCGCGTATATGAGTAGATGCACCGCGTAAAGTGAACATTCCGGTTCTGGCGGGGTACCGCGTAAATGTAGAAACGCGTAAAAAAAACCCACGTAAAGCGGGGTATTACTTATATATATATATATAAAAAAAAAATTAAATAACGATAAGTAACAACACCAGTACTCGTTGAGTTACATGTTTGCAACCATAAGCGGTCAATATGGAACTTAGCTTGGTACTGTGGGCAATATTCTCAGTCATTACACCATCTGACCAATTGGGAACAGTGTTGGGTGAGGTCTCTCAGAGTCACCATAGACCCGAAGGCAGCCATGGTGGATCATTGGAACATTTCATCAGGAGAGGGTAACCGCCTGATGACAGTCCCAATGAGTATAAAAACCTCTTTTACCATCCAAATTTTGATATATTGAGATAGAATATATTAAAAACAGATAGAAAGTGAGTTTGTGGGTAACAAATGTTTGTTTCCACATACTGTACTGTACATTCAAAAATTGTCAGTTATTTACAAGTGTAAAATATTCCCAGTTGTCCATGAATGTGCATCCGTGCAATTCATGGCTGTACGCCAACCATCAGCCATCCCAGTGTTGCCAACACCTGGTGAAATATAACCTTCAATACAAACCTCACAAACACCAGAGAATAATAACTTCTATGTCCCATACATATCCTCTTAACATTTTTGTGTTTGTGTGGTCTTATTACATTTTTTTTTTTAGTTTTGGTTATTATTATTTTTTTTTTTTAGAGAGAACTATTACTGGAGTACTCGATGCCTAGGTTGTGGTAACAGTGGTCCATCTAGCTGATTTAGAAATACTGGTAGCCCTGCCCGGTACATCGCAATCCTGGCCCATTGTATTGCCCGAAGCACATTCTTGAATGACCTCGGCCCACACAAGCGTATGGTGCCCAATGGTCGGGCACACCATCGGGCATGACGACTAAGAATACTCCCCCGTAGTGCACTGGGTGGCCACTTGGCAGCATGCATGTTGGTTGTTGTCAACATGCATGCCACCCAGTGCACTACAGTACCAATGATTATTTATCAGTCAGTATCGGTGTTGTTACTTATCAACAGTGTTTTGTTTTGTTTTCACCTTACAGTGAGAGGACATCACTAACGTTCACACGATATACTGTACTCTGTTTCTCTGTTTTGGTGACTATAACATGATATTTGCCTTTTTTGTGACTGTAAAGTGCTTTGTCTCTTGTTATCAGCATGATGTGAGCAGTCTCCGCTGCTATCATTGTTTTTATGTTATCATGTTTACTCTGTTTCTGTGACTGTGAAGCGAGCAGTATTCTAATAATGTGGCGAGTGTTGTTTAATTGCTTTATGTATACAGTATTAGTATAGGGGTGGATCTAGGGGGCCCAACCATTCCTCCATTCGTCAGAAAATTCCAATACCTTTTCTTTAATGCAGTATTGTACGCAGGCATTTTTGTATAGTAAAAAGTAATTGCTATTAACCTCAGAGTATCTCCTAATATCAAGTGCACATGGTCTCAAAATACCCATGATATTGGTCAGATTTCAAGAATTTTCCAATGTGGCTTACAGCGGCTGTACTGCCCACAGTCATACATGTTACTTGTTTCCTGAGCCCTGAGTCCCCCCCTACTGAGACATCCGATTTTTCTTGTGTGTTTCAGAAACTCTCATGTATCCCATGTTTACGTTTGTGCGTATATTTGAAATTACGAATGAATGCGTATGTGGTACTGTAAGATATATATACAGTACCTGCTTATAGATGATACGTTCATAATTCATTGCAAGTGATGTTGAAAGCTTCAACTGGATTTACTTTTAATGAAATTGTCAAGTAAGCTGAGTGTTAGAGTTGCAAGGGAGAGTGAGGATCCTGACTTTTAGTTTTATCCTCTTTACCGCTGATTGGCTCGTTAGCCACTTGGGCGATCGGTCACGTCTCTGTTACACACTGTTGGCAAGTACTAGGTATGCACTGGCTCCTGAATGTATCTGAACCTGCTCCAGTGCTTGTCAGGTCTGGTTTTGAAAGAGCTCACACTCAGTGCCGTCACAACACTCTCTGGCAAGTTGTTTCATGAGTTCACAACTCTCACGCCGAAAAAGTCGCCCTCACAGATTTCTGAACTTGTGGCTTCTTCAACCCTGAGCTGTGACCCCTTGTGCGGCAAGCGTCCGCCAGCTCCAAGTAAGGACACTCGACTGAGTAGTACCCTTTGAGATGTTTATACACCTCAATTAGGTCCCCCCTCACCCGTCTGTAGTATAAGCTAGGCAATTTCAGGCGCTCTATTCTCTCAGGGTAGCTGTGGTGCCGAAGTGTAGACACCAGTCTGGTGGCCCTCCTTTGGACATTTTCATTCAACTGACAGTCCCTAGCATATTTTGGGGACCATTACGCGGGATGGACTGTTTAGATATCTGAACGACCTTCTTATAAAACCTAATAATTTAGTAGCCCGATTCACCTTCTTCTCACAATGGCCCAAGAACTTCAGTTCATTGTCAACATACACACCCAGGTCCTTTTCACATTGTCTCAATAAATGCAGTTTCTTCATCCTGTTGGGACATAATATACGCCTCCTTACCGTTGGTATGTCTCAGGTGCATCCTCGTACACTTCGTGACATTGAATCTTAGTCTTAGCAGCCATTTCTACTCGCCATTGAAGTCAGTCTACTTTGATTCACAGAGAAATTATTGTCAGTTTTGAATTTAAAAATGTGATTATCCATTTGAGAGAAACCTGTCAACTGCTCACTGCCTGAAATCAAACGGCTGGGCATAAATGGGGCTCTGTGGATGTTTTGCTGAATATGCACAAAGTGTGAATGCCAATCTAAGCACTTTTTGTAATTTAATTATTGTATTGCACACTCAAACAATGATTAGATTGTAAGCATTAACCTTAAGAAATTGATGTGACCCATGACACTGATTCCCATATCCCAATGTGTACTGCAAGTGGGTCAAATAAATATGTACATAAGTTCTTGCTGTGGCATCATGGGGTATATAACTGACGTACGAGAGACGAACACTCACTTCTTGACTCGCCTTCCTCACCTGTCAGGTATGTACAATGAAAGACAAAAGTCGTGTCGTGAAATTTGGTGAAAACATATGCCGAAGGTCTAAACTTCTGGTGGACTCTGCCTTGTGGTTGGGGGCTCTCATAATGTTTCACGCGTTATATTTAATCTTCGGACAAAACCGCGACACGACTTTTATCTTTGATCGTACATAGTGCCTCACACTGCCATGTGACATGAATTTAACTCAGCTGAACTTTATTGAATATATCAGTGTTCATGTTTTAAAGTAGTTGCACATCTTATGTATCAAATGATACTGTAATGTAATTGGGCGCCTTCTGTGTTGAACGATCCATGTGTTCCCTTGCTAGATGTGTTTTGTGACATTTTGTATTTTGACTTTACACTTCTTGACTCGCCTTCCTTATCTATCGGGCACTGTGTGTGTTGTTGCTGCTACCGATGCTGCCTGCAGGCAAGATGTCCAATGCAGGATGTCTTTAATACAGTCAGATTAAAATCTGAGTGCAGGATGCACCATGGAGAGCGAGTGCGTAATCACTGATTCACTCTTGAGCAATTGAGTCCAGCGGTGGCTCCGTAGTGTAGCCGAGCGGCATTTGAATACATCATGCCCTTAAAATTCACGGGGGTTTGGGTCTCAAAATAGCGGCGAATAGCCAAAGCCAAATCTGCGATTATCATTTGCTGACCGGGGAGGGGGGGGGGGGGGGATGACATTTTTACTCATGTGCAAAGAAATGTATATTCCCTTTGTGTGTTTTCCCTAAGGACAATTACAGTTGGTCCTCCTATTACACGGTCCCACAATCCGCGTTTCACCGTTAACGCGGTGCCTTGCCAGAACCTAACATTTTCACATTCCGCGGTCGTGAACGCCATTACGCGGAGAGCGGCTGGCAAGCCGCGCCATTTTTGGATCCAAACCTCCCGCCATGTTGTGTAAGAGGCGCGAAAATGGTGCGCATAAGGTCGCCCAGTCATCAAAACATTACCAGTTCTTCACCCACTACAGCCGGCCCAAGTCAGTGATAGTGATAATTATAGTGAGGATATGGACTTATATGAACTTTGGGGGGTTTGACAAAGAGGCCCTGCAAGCCTCTGTGGTGGATAGTGATACAATTGATACAAGTGATACAGGTGAGGGCCAATAATCTGCCCTCTGCCTCGGAACCAACCGCCCATCCCCGTGTGCCCAGCCATCTTTTCTACTAATGTAAGTGTTAAAAAACCTAATATTATTGATATTTCTCTTAATTATTAATTGTGTGTGCATGCCATCATAAAGTTAAGATAATATTTTTACTACAACATAGTTGTGTGTCGTCAAAAAGTGGAGTTTGGGGATCGGCCCGGACTCCATTTCAATTAATCCCATATGTTATGTTATTCACTTTACACGTTTCTCACTTTCCGCGGGACCCTCCGGGTTACATTAACCGCGTAATACGAGGACCAACTGTATTGTATATGTATGTGTGTGTGTGTGTGTGTGTGTGTGTGAAAAAAAAAAATAATAATAATAATAATGGTAAATCCTCTCACAAATACCGTAATCAGAAAGAAAACAACAAAATGTATCAAAATGTAAGAGCATACCCTCAAGTCAACACTGCTTTGTTATTAAAGTTGAATTGGTTGGGTTGTCATACGGCAATTTTTTCCTCATAAAACTTACTGTCTCTGGAACGAATGGCAACTGAGCGCCAGCTGGGTTGATACGTAGATTAAACTTAAAGAATATTTCTTTCATAACCATCTAGCCAACAGCAGACAACACTTCTCTTACTGTTCCCATTGCCAGGTGTAACCAGGCACAAATATGAAAATGGTACGAGCTCAGTGATAAACAAACTACAGTTGGTCCTCACATTAAGCGGTCCCGCAATCCGCGTTTCACCGTTACCGCGGTGCCTTGCCAGAACCTAACATTTTCACATTTCGCGGTCGCGAACGCCATTCCGCGGAGAGTGTCCGGCGCGACGCTATTTTTAGATTTGCCCCACGAGCCACCCACCCGTCTGCCTGCCTGCCTCTCCCTCCTCCTCCCTCCGCTTGGGCAAGCGGCGCGGTAAGGTTGCGCAGTGTGTGTCTTTGTTGCGTTATCACTGACGTCATATGACGTATCAGACCTGTGATTGGCCATGCATCCCTACCCCCCTCTGCTGCTAGCTGTAATTGGCTTAAAGTATTATGACGTGTCCACCCGGGGGAGGGAGGGAGGGAGGGAGGAGAGACGACGCTTGACCTAGCCTCGACAGTTTCATCCCTCAAGGCCACACCGTGTAATCGCGCATCCATTGTTCCGTAAAATGGCTTCCGCCGGACCACCACCCCCAGAGAAAAACCTTTCCTTACCTGGACCCAGCGGCACTAAGCCAAAGAGGACACGACGTTCCTTAAGCTACGAGGTGAAGTACCAAATTATTCAAGATTTGGAGAAAGGAACACGGCAAGTTGATCTCGCGCGCCAGCATGGCATCAACGAATCTACGATCCGGACTATAAAGAAGGATTCAGCCAAGATAAAGGAGCACATGAAGATCACAAAGTCTACAGGTGCTTCTATGATCAAGTATTTTCACAACCAGGTGCTTCTCAAGACAGAAAAATTACTTGTGAGGTACTTGGTGCATCAGGCGCGACGCAACATGGCGGTCGACACGCGCTCTGTGAAGGACTACGCACGTGAACTGTACATGGCAGTGGCACGAAAGATGGGAACTTCAGAGCCCAAACCCTTTACTGCTTCCTCTGGGTGGTTACAGAGGTTTAAGATCCGGAACAAGATCACCAATATAAACATTGGTGGTGAAGAAGCGAGTGCTGATCGTGCTGCGGCTCGGGAATTTCCTCCGTTTTTACGTGAGATTATGGAGGAAGGACAGTACACCGACGACCAGGTGTTTAACATGGACGAATCTGGTCTTTTCTAGAGAAAACTACCTTCCAAGTCCTACATTGTGAAGAATGCCAGCAGGATTCGGGGCCGGAAAATGCAGAAGGAACGCATCACCGTCCTGTTTACCACCAATGCCTCCGGTACCTGTAAGCTCAAGTTATCGGTGATCCACACAGCCCGCAAGCCGCACGCCTACAAGAGCATGGACATGACCAAGCTAAATGTCCACTGGCTGACAGCACGTAAGGCATGGATGTTCTCTACACTGTCCCTCTCCTGGTTTGATGACTGTTTTGTTCCCGATGTAAAAAAATTCTGCGAGCAACAGAATGTCCCATTTAATATTTTGTTGCTGCTGGACAACGCACCAGGACACTCGCCCCTACTGTTAGATCGTCACCCCAACGTAAAAGTGGTCTTCCTTCCTCCCAACACTACGTCTATATTACAGCCCATGGACCAGGAGTTGATTTGCAATGTGAAAGCTGCATTCTCAACAAAAAAATTCCAGCTCCTGAACGACTACACCAACACCAGGGAAGAGTTGCGTGACCTGAGTGACACCACCACCGATAGCAAGAGCGACGAAGATGAGGAACAACGGTTAGAACAGCAAAAAATACTCTTCAAACAATTCTGGAGAATATTTAACATCAAGAAAGCTGTGGACATCTTGGTGGAGTCATGGGATCAGCTGTCTATTGCTACAATTCGTCACGCATGGAGACATGTGTTGCATGGAATACCAGGTGAGAGGAGGAGTCAATCTGTGACTGGTGAGGTTCAGAATGTTGCAGTAGCAGTGGACCTTGCCAGAGAAGCTGCGCAGACTGTTACAGTTCCAGGCTTCTCCGAGACCACCAACGACGACATCCTGGAGGTGATCAGAAATCCTGAAGTGACTGCCGACGAGATGTTGGAAGAAGAACACGTCAGTGAAGAGGAGGAAGAAGGTGCGTCAGTCTCCGAAGAACACAGTTTAAGTCATAGTGATATTAAGTGTGCCATGGAGTTTGCAGAGAAAATTAAGTCCGTCCTTTCCCGCGACAATGACGATGACCGCTATGAAGTATTCCATACCCGGCTGGTGCAGGCTATGGAGCCATACATCACGGTGTATCACGACAACATCAACGCCAGCCGTCAGCAAAGCATAACAGATTTCTTCACCCGCAACCCACCACAGCCAGCCCAAGCCAGTGATAGTGACAGTGAAGTTGACTTTGAGGGATTTGTCAGGGAAGCCCTGACAACTGTAAGTGACAGTGATGATGATTCACCTAGTAATGGTGATTCACCTGAGGGCCAGTAATCTGCCCTCTGCCTCGGAACCAGCCTCCATCCCCGTATGCCGACCCATCTCTTGTACTACCGTAAGTGTTCCACAAAATTTTTCGTTTTTTAACCTATTCTTTATTTTTCCTATGTTAACCTTTATCTTTCCTAACCTAACCTCTTCTATATTACTTGTTTTTTCATACCATCATAAAGTTAAGATAAAATTCTTACTACAACATAGTTGTGTGCCATCAAAAAGTGGAGTTTGGGGATCCGCCTGGACTCCATTTCAATTAATCCCATATGTTATGTTATTCACTTTCCGCGTTTCTCACTTTCCGCGGGACCCTCTGGGTTACATTAACCGCGTAATGTGAGGACCAACTGTATATAAATCATTAATTTTCCTACGATAACATAATATTAAGAAATATTGTATTATTACGAGAGTGGATAAATTAATATTGCCACAAACAAAAACTGACAACTCTGTTATGAAAAAATAGATTAACACACTATTCCATGCTGGCTGCTTGTGTAGAGCCTATTTTCCTCTCTCCCCTGCCACTGATGAATATAATGGTAAAAATGGTGAAGAGTTGGCAGAGGAGAGCGGAGGGAGGTCAGAGCTGGGAGTGGAGGGAGGTCAGAGTTGGGATCGGAGGGAGGTCAGAGCTGGGAGTGGAGGGAGGTCAGAGTTGGGATCGGAGGGAGGTCAGAGCTGGGAGTGGAGGGAGGTCAGAGCTGGGAGTGGAGGGAGGTCAGAGTTGGGATCGGAGGGAGGTCAGAGTTGGGATCGGAGGGAGGTCAGAGCTGGGATCGGAGGGAGGTCAGAGCTGATAGTGGAGGGAGGTCAGAGCTGGGAGTGGAGGGAGGTCAGAGCTGGGATTGGAGGGAGGTCAGAGCTGGGAGAGAAGGGAGGTCAGAGCTGGGAGCGGCAGGGGGAGGAGGGTCGTCCATATCGGAATCAGAGTCAGGGGGAGGAGGTGCATGAACAGAAGGAGCACGAACAGGAGGCTAAGAGTGGACGAAGGCAAGAAGAACATGGAGATTGGAGGCTGGGCAACTTAGCGCTTGAGTTCCTTTACACTCCTCGCCATTGCATTATGTGCGAGGTGGCCGATGGGAAGTGATCTTTGCTGAAGTGTCTCACACCCCTCCACGCCAGCCAGCTGGGGCTGAGGCAGGCATTGTAAGTCTGGCAGCGAAGGAAGACTTGAGGACAAGTCAGCTAGCAATCAAAACATTCACCAGCTGCCTGCGTAAATTTTGTGGACGAAGATTTATGAGTTTTACCCCCCCCCCCCCCCCACCGACATTGCCCCTATTTATTGCCACAACGTCCGTTGTTCCTTTGCTTTTTATTACCACAATGGGCAAGAGGAAAGATTTAACAAAAGAGCAGATAGCGTCAATTATTAGTCTGCATAAGAGCAAAAAACCTGTAAAAGAAATATCAAGAATTGTTGGTGTGAGTGAACGATCAGTTCAGATTTGGATTAAATGATTTCGAGATGATGGCTGGTTGGCAATACCAGTGCGCAGCGCACGGCCAGGGAAGGCTCGAAAAACTTCCCAAAGCACTTTAACTATTCTTAAGAGGTAACTTGATGCTAATCCACGTCTGTCAGCAGGGGAATTGAAGAAAAAACCTGTACTGTACTTCTAGGTGATGTTTCAGTAAGGACTGTTCACTGCCGCATCCATGACGACCTGCAGTTTCGCAGCCACTGCACACGCAAGAAGCCACCCTTCACCCTTGTCCAGAGGCGGCGAAAGGTTGCTTTTGCCAAGGCTAACGCTCAGTAGGATGCGACCAAGTGGCAGCACGTGCTGTGGAGTGACGAGGCAATGTTTTCTTTTTCTAGAAGTCGTACTTTTAATGCGTACATGCGCCCCGGGAGTGATTCGCTTAACCCCAAGTTCACTTTTAGCACAGTTAAGCATCCTGAGTCACTCATGGTGTAGGGTCGCTTCTCGTACTTTGGAGCTGGTGATCTTGTTGTGCTACCTAGGGTTGTGATGATGAACCAATTTAACTACTTGGAGCTGCTTTGTGATTATTTGCCCGGGTCTTTTGAAAAAAACCGAGCTGATGTGTTTATGCAGGATGGTACCCCATGTCACACAGCAAAATCTGTAATACAATGGCTTGTTGACTGTCAAATAGATTTCATAAGTGATTGGCCAAGCAATTTGCCTGACCTTAACCCGATAGAAAATAACTGGAGCATTATCAAGCTTCGTCTACAAGGCAAGGACACAAATACCATCCCGAAGCTGGAGCCAGCCATTCTGAGGAGCGGAATAATTTAGGCCCACAAATAATCCACAACTCGGCAGAGTCAGTTCCTTCATGCCTGCAGGAGTGTATTGAGAGAAAGTTAGGCCTACAGACTACCGGAAGTTTGTTAACTTCTCAGATTAATTTTTCATTAATATTTCATCTTATTGTTTATGTCCGTCACGACCCTGTGCATAATGCAATGGCGAAGAGTGTAGTATTTCCTTATAAGGAACCAGGGGTTTCTCCATCCCTCTCTTGAAGTTGACTGATCTCTCGACAGAGGGATCAATGTTGAAAAAATAGTTCATGACTGACAGCAAGCCCCTATTGAGGTTTGTGACAGTTAAGGTGGGCACCTCCTCCACTTCACCGTCTTCTTCCTCCTCATCCTCATGACGCTGCTTCTCGACAAGCTCGGCCAGCTCTTCCTCAGTCAGCTCTTCCACAGCATCACCCAAAAGCTACTCTTGCACCTCTTCCTCCTGAAGGTCGTCAAACCCCTCACCTCCCACTTGATGGGCAGCCTGGACAATGAGCTGCACATCTTCATCAACTGTGAGAAAACCCGCGAAGTCGTTCACCACCTCTGGCCACAAGACCCTCCAACTGGATTTAACACAGAGGGTGGCTGGATGGAGATGCAGTCTGCAATGGAGAGCTTCTTCCACATTTCCCGCACTGACTCACCACCATCCCGTGTGTTATCATCCAAGGCCTGCCATATACTGCTGAAGGTGTGGGTCATGTACTTGGCCTTGAAGACAGCGATGACTCCCTGGTCGAGTGGTTGGAGCAATGATGTGTTTTGGGCCAGAAAAGTCACCTCCAAATTTTTATTTACAATCTTGATGGCCTCGAGGTGGCCAGGGCAGTTGTCGATCACGAGAAGGACCTAAAACTCTAGGCCTTTCTCCTGCAGGTAATCCTTGATCTCCCTCATAAAACAATTGTGAAACTAGTCGGTGAACAACACTGCCGTCATCCAGGCTTTCTTGTTGAGGCCGTAGAAAACTGGGAGGAGATGCATGTCTTTGTTCTTGAGTGCATGTGGACACTTGGCACGGTGCAGCAGCATGGATTTGTTCATGTGAGGCGTCTAGCGTAGGAATGACGAACTCACCAAATCAAAATTGGCGCGTTTTCGGGCCTGACGTGGTACATTTCACCCCTAAATCCATACGAAAACAATGGGGAGTAGAGACTAACCCGCCACTTCCTGACATCACAGTTGGAAAGATAAAGCCTGGAAAATTCTGAAACCATAGAAAACGGATTTTGGGGGGACTGGCGAGTTCGTCTCTCCTACGCTAGACGCCTCATGTGTCCTACAGCATTTCCACATAGCTGGAGAGAGACATGATCTTTGGCCATCTTGAAGCCCGGTGCACTCCTTTCCTCCCTGGCATCATCTTCCACCACAAATCAGTCTTGTCAGTGTTGAAAACCTGCTCCAGCTTGTAGCCCTTCTCCCGGATAATCTCGGCAAAGATTGCAGGATACTCCCTTGCTGCTACATCATCCGCCGAGGCTGACTCACCAGTGATCCTCAAGTTGCATAGGTTGTAGCGTTTCTTCAAGTTCTTAAACCATTCCTTACTGGCATTAAAACCTTTCTTTATGGTATCACCAAAATCACCAGCACTAGCACCACCTTCCTCAGCATGGAATCAGTCATACAAGACCTTGGCTTTGTCATAGATAAACTTCTGGCTGAGAGGGATGTGGCGGCAGTTAAAGTCATCAATCTAGATGTTAAGGACTTTCTCCATCTTCACCATAGCTGCATCCCTCACATTAGTGGCTACCTTGGCAGAAGAGGGAGCACTTAGGGCAATGGCATTACAAATCCTCCTCTCTTTCTTCTTGATGCAGTGGACTGTTGATTCATTGATGCCATACATCCGGCCACATGTGGCAAAGCTTTGGCCACTCCTAAGTTTATCCAGCAGTTGTATCTTCTCCACAAGGGTCATGACCTTCTTTTCTCTCTTCACTTGTTTAGGCACCTTCCCGTGGCTGGATGAAGGTTGTTGAGGGCGTTTGAGAGTCATCACAAGTATGAGGAGCACAGTTGTTAAGAGAGCAGAGTATCATGCGCAAGACAGATATATATACAGCCACTCCTTGACTTACGACCTACCCGACTTACGACCACCCGGACATACGACCGCCCCAGTTGTACCAAAAAGTTAGTGATTGCACTGTGTACTGACAAAAAATTTTTTTTAATTCAATTTAAAATGGCTGGCATGCTTAAAAGTGAGTTTTGTGGTACCGAGAAGAAAAAGAGACATCCATTTTAGATTTTCTATGTATTATTTTCGCATTTTCGACTTGCGACCTGGAATTGGGTCCCTAACCCACTAGGGCACAGGTCAATGACCCACATCAGGGCCTTGGGGCAAAATTTTAATAATAATGATAATAATAATAACACTGGGGAACACACTTTCGGTTGCATGAGTTCTGACACTTGATTCTGGTAGATTTGAGGTCACAGATTCTGAAAATGGCATTCGTTTGTGCAGATCAGGTCTAGATTCAGCAATCAGGCCTGTGCCCCATTCAGATGATGTTCCAAAGCCTATCTTCACTCAACTTGCTTCCGTTGAATCTGACAGTGAATATGACACTGAGGTCACAGAGGAGTCAACTAACAGAAATAGTGACTCAGATTTTGCAGGCATATCAACAGAACCGCAAACATTTAGCCAAGCAGAACTCAATGACTTAGTTCGAGATCTGGGTTTGTCTAAAAAGCTGTCAGAATTGTTGGCTTCACGGTTAAGAGATAAAAACTTGCTGAAAATAGACACAAAGGTAACATTCTTTCGCAACAGAGAAAAGAACCTCTTACAGTTCTTTGATTCTAAATTTGACTTCGTCTACTGTTGTGATATTTCTGGATTAGTCACCGCGATGGGAGCTCCAGGTTATAATCCGAAAGAGTGGCGCCTCTTTATAGATAGCTCTAAGCGGAGTCTGAAGTGTGTTTTATTACATATAGGCAACATCTTTGGCGCAATACCCATAGGACACTCAGTACACCTGAAAGGAAAATATGAACACATCAAAACGGTTTTGGAGCTACTCAAATATGAAGAACACAAATGGATCATTTGTGTTGATCTAAAAATGGTCAATTTTTTGCTAGGACAGCAAGGTGGGTATACAAAATTTCCTTGCTTTATTGCCTCTGGGACAGCAGAGCCAAAGACAGACACTGGCTTCAGAAGGAATGGCCAGTTAGGGAAAGCCTCAATGTTGGGGAAAAGAACATCATTTATGAACCCCTAGTGGCACTTGAAAAAATTGTTTTCCCGCCCCTTCACATCAAGCTGGGCCTTATGAAACAGTTTGTCAAGGCGCTCGATACTGACAGTGAATGTTTTAAGTATCTGTGTGAAGTGTTCCCTGGTTTAATGCTAGAAAAACTCAAAGCAGGTATTTTCGGCGGCCCTCAAATTAGGACGCTGATTAAAGACCAAGCCTTCACTCAATCCATGACTGATGTTGAGAGAAATGCATGGGGAGCATTCGTTTCTGTTGTAAGGAACTTTCTTGGAAACAGGAAATCAGAGGACTATAAAAAGCTCGTTGAATCTTTGATGGAAAGTTTCCATGTGTTAGGATGCAACATGAGCATTAAGATGCATTTCCTGAACAGTCATCTTGAACTGTTTCCGGCAAACTTGGGGGACGTGAGTGATGAGCAAGGTGAACGCTTTCACCAGGATATCAAAGTCATGGAAGACAGGTATCAAGGTCGCTGGGACAGTCACATGATGGCGGACTATTGCTGGAGCATTCAGCGAGACTGCACTGAGAGGCGATATTCAAGACAGTCCATCAAACGCAAGTTTGTGCCTGAATAAATCTGGCATAGTTCACAAAAGCAACTGATGAATCCAAAATATGCTTGTCAAGGTAAATAAAAGTAATTAAAAATTAATTCTACGTGTTTTGTAATTCCTCTCTGTGTGCTGGTTTAGATTTTTAGCAGTAGTATATGGTAGTCTAACTATATATAGTAGTAAATGGTAGGTAACTCACCGCAACAAAACTAGACCCGATAGAAAAAAACCGGTGCCATATTTGAAATCAGTGACCTCAATTTACCCAGAAACAGGTCTCAAAATGTATGCATCTGACAAAAAGTTGAATTTTGTTCCCCAGTGGTATAATTAATCAAAATTAATAAAAAATAAGCTGAGGAGGTACTCAGCCAATTCAGTGATCTCTTCTATGTTTACATTCAAACTAATCACTATCATATAAGAATTTCAGCATTGCAAATTAAATTCACCCCAGTCACTTCTATTAAATTTTATAAGCTAAAAACAAAAACTCAATCTAAAAGAAAAAATAAACTAACAATTAAATACTTCACACCACAGGTGCCAACTATCAAACATGTCACTGTCACCCCTCCCTCCCTGCCCCCCACCTTCCTGAGAAACGTTTGGGTAAAAAGACTGGGTTTACAGGTTTAAAAATAAATAATACCTCAGACTAAAGTTAGGATAATATAATTTGCATTGCTGAAATCCTTGCAAGACAGGGAATATTTTGAATATAAACTTCATATATTTTGCACAAAAGAAAAAATTTTTGCTCTCCCTAATAAAATTCTTAAATTAGATCTAAAATTTGTATGTCTATTGCAAATTTTAGCTTGTTTATATTCAAATTAATCACTATCTTATAAGAATTCCAGCAATATAAATTATATTCTGGCCGGGTAATTTGTATGAATTTTATGAGCTAAAAACAAATATCTTCAGTAAATAAACAAATTATACTTCATCAGACACTATCTGTCAATCAAAATACCCCACCACCCGCTCCCCCCCTCTTCCCACGCTTGCTGGCTCTCCTCCCTCCCTGAGAAATGTTTGGGTGAAAACACTAGGCTTTTAGGTTTAGTAATAAATAATACGTCAGACAATAGCTAGGATAATATAAATGACATTATGGATTCCTTGTAAGACAGGGAATAATTTGAATATAAACGTCAAATATTTTGCACAAAAGATAAAATTTTTTGCTCTCTAATAAAATTCTTAAATAAGATCTAAAACTCGTATGTCTAATGCAAATTTTAGCTTGTTTATATTCAAATTAATCACTATCTTAAATGTATTCCAGCAATGTCAATTATATTCTAGCTTTACATTGTATATACTTTTCTGTGAGCTGGAACCAATTACCCAATATCCCATTGAAACAATGATTTCGGTTAACGAAATTTTCGGTTAACGAACGACCTTCTGGAACGAATTGTGTTTGTTAACCAAGGGACCACTGTAATAATAATAATAATAATAATAATAATAATAATAATAATAATAATAATAATAATAATAATAATAAAGGTCCATAAATAAATACAAAAATTAAAAAAAGATCAATAGTGAGAAATGATATATGTACAGTAATACCCCGCTTTACGCGTTTTTTTTTTTTACACGTTTCTACATTTACGCGGTACCCTGCCAGAACCGGAATTCTCGCTTTACGCGGTGCACCTACTCATGTACACGGGTGAAGCAAAAATTTTTTATTTAGCTCATAAAATTCATACAAATTACCCAGCCAGAATATAATTTACATTGCTAGAATTCTTATAAGATAGTGATTAATTTGAATATAAACAAGCTAAAATTTGCATTAGACATACAAATTTTAGATCTAAGTAAGAATTTTTTTTACTCAGAGCAAATATGTTATCTTTTGTGCAAAATATTTGACGTATATATTCAAAATATTCCTGGTCTTGCAAGGAATCCAGCAATGTCAATTATATTATCCTAACTTTAGTCTGAGGTATTATTTATTACTAAAAATGTAAATATACTGCTTTAACCCAAACATTTTTCTGGTAGGGAGGGAAGGTGGGGGTGGGGGGTAGGGAGGGAGGGAGGGGCCCAGGGAGTGTGGGAAGAGGGGGGAGGGAGCTGGAGGTGGGGTATTTTGATTGACAGATAGTGTTTGGGTGAAGTATATTTTTTTTATTTAATTTAGATACCTGTATTTGTTTTAGCTCATAAAATTCATACAAATTACCCGGCCAGAATATAATTTACATTGCAGGAATTCTTACAATTTGATGATCATTTTGAATATAAACATCATAGATTTTGCATTAGACATACAAATTTTAGATCTAATGTAAGAATTTTGTTTACTTAGAGCAAATATGTTATCTTTTGTGCAAAATATATGATGAGTATATTCAAAATATTCCTGGTCTTGCAAGGAATCCAGCAATGTCAATTATATTACCCTAACTTTAGTTTGAGGTATTATCTATTACTATACCTTAAAATCTAGTGTTTTCACCCAAACATTTCTCATAGAGGGAGGAGCCAGCGAGCGTGGGAAAGGGGGGGGGGGTGAGTTGAGTCCATTATTTGAATGGACATAACCTGGAGACTGTATTTCTCTTAAATATTAATTGTGTGTGCGTACCATCATAAAATTAAGATGTTATTTTTACTAGAACATAGGTATTGTGTCAGAAAAAGTGGAGTTTGGGAGTCGGCCCAGTCTCTATTTCAATTAATCCCATATGTTCTGTTATTCCATTTACACATTTCTTGTTTTACACGGACCTCTGTGGGTTCAACTGACCGCGTAAATCGGGGTATTACTGTACAGTAATACCCCGATTTACGCGGTCAGTTGTTGTGTTGTCAAAATAAGAGAAACAATTGAAACCCTGCAATTGTGCATAAATGAGGCAGAAAGTCAGATTAGTAACCTGGGACCCGGTCACAATTTTTGTGATGCCATATGGCAGCAGGGTCTACCATAAGACAACACGAGGATTGTTCACTTTTGTATAAAATTGTGAGACTTTGGCCATATATTCAACTTGGGTTAGTAAAGATATTCTGATATAGTGCCAACTAAACAGCAGCCCCTGGTTACCTGCAGCACCCCTAGTGGCTGACTGCGGTACTAGCCATAGTACCTCCCAAACAGTTCTTCCAACTGCAACAGCTCCCTTATCTTTAGTCCAAACTTACTGAAATTTGGAAATGGTATGTATCTTGACCTTACACAACTCTTGCAGGTGATTTGCAAAAGTTCAGCCAGTGTGGAAGTTTACCAAGCTCCCTGAAACTAACTTCCCTTGATGGAGAAGATGGCATCAGCACCACACTAGGAAACCAAAAAGCAAAGTGGCACAAGGTATGTAGGGGCAACTATAATCAAACCAAGTTAATCCTTTTCAAAAGAGGGCAGGCTGATGGCTCCATAAGTGATGTAACACCAGAAGGTGTGGCAAAGCGAATCAGACTTCTCACGAATCAGTGGATGAATCTGCAAAATGCTTCTTTTGTGATGGATATGGAAAACCTGGAGAACCACACCAGGCAAGTACTTATGGGCTGGACTGGAGAGTCAGGTCAATTCCTCTTTATGTGGGTGGCACCAAGTTGCTGGCAAAATTAAGTGCTGGTGATGTAATAGCAATTGAGATGAAATATCACTTGAACTGCTTAATATAATTATATAACCAGCCCAAAGTTATAAACTCTCAAAAATCAGCAGAAGATCAAGAAAATGACTTGCATAGTAGCATAGCATTTGCTGAACTTATTACATTCGTTGAAGAACTTAGTGATAAGGAAAATGCCATATTAAAGCTCAACAATGAGAGAGAATTAATTCTACTTGACTCAAGGACAAGCTTCTAGCGCATATTCCAGCCCTATAAGCTCACAAAAAGGGAGAGATGTCCTATTAGTTATTGACACAACAGTGGGGAAAATATTGTCTGACGCCTTTGATGAAACTACTGAGAGAGATGCTATTTGTTTGGCCAAAGCAGCTCAGATATTACGTAAGGATATGTTTGACCATTTCCCATGTTTTGAAGGTTCTTTTTCATCTCACTGCCAGGAAAAATCTGTTCCTGCAGTGCTTCTTGCTTTTATGTGCATGCTATTAGAGGGTCCAAATATACAACAGTGTAACAGTCTAGTCTGAAGCTCTTACATTAACCCAACTTATCAGGTACATTTGCATAAAACATAAAAGACGTAACTCATCCACCACAACAGTGCGTCACTGTCGAAACCAGGAGACACCATTCCCACTTTATGTTGGAATGATGATACATGCACATACCAGAAAATGTGGGATAAATGACAAATTGTTTCAATATGGAATGTGTCTCTTATGGCAGAGGGCTTCAGCTGTCTACAGATCTGGCCAATGTTGTGTGTGAAAAATGCAAAAAGAGCCAAGTTGTAAACCAAACCAACCTTAAAACAGGTGTATTTATCACAGGTGCAGTTGACAACATAGATCACAACCCATCTTCAAATACAGCAACTGATTCATTTCACAGCACTGGAATATCCCTATTTCAAAATCCAAACTTTGATGGACAGGGAACAAGAGTGATGAACGTGAGCATGAAGCCAGTTTCTTATTCAAAAAGCAGTACACCTTTGCCAAAATTTTACACATGTACCACCAATTGTTAACCTCCACTCAATCCACCTATGGCAGCTGCAGTGCTGACTCTCTACCTGATGGACACACAATGAACACTCATGTCCAGGATGAATAATATAGATGGTAAGAGGAAGTTAGGCGATCTTGTTTAGGAGCCTAAGATGAACAAAATATCCCCTGATCTGCATATTATGCACCTCAACAGATGACTGATGTTCCTGCTAGATGTTGAATTCGTCTACTGCCACTTTTTGAAGAATCTTCTCACTCCTACGCAATGATCCGTCATAGCACGACTATTGTTCTTAATGCAGTACAGCACTTAAATCCAGGTCAGAAACCGGTCCCTGCATGTGGCCAGCCCCTTTATGCTATAGCCAAGAACATTCAGTGGACATGGACTGACTTGTATGGTGAGGATAAATTAGTTACAATGCTTGGAGGATTGCATATTGAGATGGCGGCTTGGAAGGCAGCAGGGATATGGATGGGTGGGCAAGTGTACTTACTGAAGCCCAGGTTGCTACATCAGGTAAAGCAGACTCATATCTCTCAGCAGCTCATCTTAAGTGAATGAGATACGAACACCAGGTTATAGCAGCCTCCTTATACATATTACAATGCCAAGCCTATGATGAATATGTTGAAAAGCTTGAAGGTGACACCGGTAGTGAAGGGTTTCCATCATGGTACCAGGAAATAGCAAGACACCATCCCCAGTTCAAATACTGGTCACTTGTTCTAGAACTAGAATTGACTGTACTGATGTTTGTGAGGTCTCTCAGGTTATCATATTTCAGGTTGTATGTTGATGCCCTTGTTCAGCTCATGCCATGGTTCTTGAATTGGATTGTACACTATTCACGCTGGTTATTTGTACATATACAAGACATGCAGGAGCTGCAAGTAAAGTATTCCCAGCTCGCTAGAGAATTTGAAGCTGGGAAATTCACATTACTTAAGACAAAACATGCATTTTTGGCCATGTCTCTGGATCAGGACCATGATCAAAATAATGAGATGGTATAGGGTGAGGATGGAGCCACTGGCCTGACTAGAAATCCACAAGCCCTCTGTAGGTGGATGATTGGAGGCCCACAAATTGCCACCCTTGTTTATGAATTGGATGAAAGTGCACACCTAAATGCAGGAGAGCAATTACAGCACCAAGATCAGTTGCCCAGTTTTCAAAGTAAGTTTAGAGTTCATGTGCAGTCAGTGGTGGACACCATTACAGGATGCTGTGTCCCTTGGTAGCAACATTATTGCTGATGTGTCAGTGGTCAAGACTGTGGGTGCAGTAAAAAAAAAAATGGATTACAACAATATCAAACCTTTGTAAAAGAGACAAATCGATCATTCCAAATCAATAAATGAGCCACTACCTCAAACAAGTTTGCTTTGTTAAAGGATTGATCAAAACAAGCTGTGCATTCTAAGGTTAACCTTAAGCTCAAGTCAACAAAGACTGACTGCCTGTTATTTTCCAGACTCTATATTGGATGTCAAAGCTGTGGTGGCGGTCTTGACGACTTCTTTGCACATGAGAATCAGGCCTACCCTCCTTCTATTTCTGGTGGTGGCAGATTACGAACAAGCTCTTAGTCTGATCTGTTACAGTGCTTTGAAAAACTCTGTGAAGCAAGGACAGGTGAGCCTGATGTCTCAGCAGTGGTCATTGATGGTGCTGGTGTTGTGCAGATGCTCAAACCAGGGACAACAAAGACCTTCAAAGAGTACAGCAAAGCTGTTTTTGAGCCTTACATTGCACCTGGCTTGGAAAAGTGAAAAGAGTGGATGTTTATCTGCAGTGTAGTCTGAAATCATCAACTAGAGAGAGACGAGGCACAAGAACCAGACACGGAGTGATGTCTTCAGGTCCTTTATCAAGAACTTGGCCCAAGTTCATCCGAGTGGATGAAAATAAAACAGAATTATTTAATTTCTTATCACAACATATCATCCAGCTGAATAGGGATGGGAAAGTAATCATTGAAAGAAATGGGCAGGATGTTCTGTATGTGCAAGATTGTGTGGACTTATCACAGCTTGCACCGCGTTCTCATAAAGAAGCCAATACACGTAACATTCTTTACTGTACAGAAGCTGCTAGCAAGGGCCATAATAGAATTCTGGTAAGAACTGTGGACACTGATGTTGTTGTGCTGGCCATTGGTACTTACCATATGCTAGCTGTGGAGGAACTATAGACAGCTTTTGGGTCAGGCATTAACTTCAGATACCTGCCAGTTCACCTACATGCATCTGCCATGGGACAAGAAAAAGCAAGAGCACTGCCGATGTTCCGTGCCATAACAGGATGCGATACTGTCTCCTTCTTGTGGTTGTGGGAAAAAGACAGCTTGGGATGTATTGAGATCTTAAGAACAGGCCACGCATGTGTTCCCACAACTTACTGCATCCCCTGGTGATATTATTGATGAACAACTGGCTGTACTGGAGAGATTTATTGTTCTACTGTACTGCCGTAACAGTGGAATCGAAAAGGTAACCATGAATGTCTTAGTGGCATACCATCGTACTCTTTGACTATTTATTATCTTAGCTACTAACTTAGTAATACTTAACTTTGTTTGGGAACAGCTAAACTTAAAGGCATATTCATATAGCACACTAAAAGAGGAAACACTGATACATAACTCCTTCTCTGTTCAATCTGTGATTTATATGTCCTTGTTTCTTTATTACAGGTGAACGATGCATGGAAATATCTCTGTACAAAGAAATTCCGAGGCATTGAAGGGATTCCACCAATCCAAGCTGCACTAATACAACATATTAAGTGAGCTGTATACCAAGGTGGCCATGTCTGGGGACAATGTTCTAGTCCTATGCTCATTCTTCCTGACCCCATCTATTGGGGTTGGACACTTGAAGGAGGAGACTATCACCCTGTCTGGACAAAACTACCTGAAGCTGCAAAGATTTGCTTAGAGCTGGTACATTGTGGTTGCAAAAAGACATGTTCAGGACAATGCAAATGTGCAAAAGCAGCACTACAGTGTACTGCTCTCTCTACATGTGATGGACAGTGCAGTTAAAAATCTATGCATATGATATCATAAAGTCTACAGCTTTAAAAATTCTTAAAGGAAATTTTAGAATTCTGAAGTCTGAAACTATTTGAGTGTTGATAAGTGAATTATTATTAAAAAAAAAAAAAAAAAAAAAAAAGTCTGACAAAAAATTATATAGAATAAGATGTTTTTGTAAGGTCAAAATACATAACATATCTAAATTTCAGTAAGTTTGGACTTAAGATAAGGGAGCTGTTGCAGTTGGAAGAACTGTTTGGGAGGCACTATGGCTAGTACCGCAGTCAGCCACTAGGGGTGCTGCAGGTTGTAGATATATGAGACGAATGTGCTGTAATATGTAACTGTACTATTTACCATTATTGATTCAGGTCTCTGTATTATATGTTATAATCATACTCCCTTTTGTCACTGAGTGTAGTTCAGACTTTGAGCACATGCGCGCTGTACGCGCATGCGCAGAAAGAGATACCCAGAGAGATTCCAAGACAGGACGCTGTTTACCCTGTCTTAACTCCTTTTGTGTGTTTGTCCCAGAAATAGAACTTACGAACTTGACACCAGTGTGTTTCCTTTACCCCTGATTGGAAGCATCATCTGAGTCTCCCACATGGCGCAGTGATTAGCTGGGACATCACATTATTCAGAATTGGAGTGGACGCAGAATCTCTCTCGGAGCCGCCATCTTGTCAACTCCTCCTGTCGAGTGGATCGGCGCTACCTCTCAAGACATTCCTGGATTTACAGTGCAGTGTTGTGAAGTGCCTTTTCAGTGTTGTGTGTGCCCTTTAGTGTCTTTAAAGTGTGTTCCTGCACTTTTTACAAAAGAGGGAAGCCTATTTAAGACCTAGGGGAGAGCTCAAGTTTTGACGTCCTTCCCCGCTCATGACTCGGCCGGCACTGGGCGTCTGAGCTGCGAGGGGACTCAGGGGAGTTACTGTAGCCGCCGGCGTGCTCCCGAGCCAGCCCGACCCGAGTACATGCACGAACGCACACACACTCACAGACGCTCGCAGATATCTTCCATTTAAAGACAATTGCTTTTCTGCTCACTTATTAATTACAGTAATTGTGAGAGAAATAAACCAGGCCTTATGGAAGATCAGGAATTTATTGGGTTTTCTTCAGATACCCAACAAGCCCAACTTCAGACTGATGTCGGTGCAGTAAGTGGACTCCAAGTGGAACGGAAAGTGGATCAAGCGGCCCCACCCACCCTTAGCCCCCACTACACACGTCCGCAAGCTGCCACAGGTGTTGACTTCCTTCATTTAATTCAGTTTTTGGAAGAAAATCGACGACAAGACGACATCAGGAGGCGACAGGAAGACGATGAACGAAGACATGAAGAGGATCACAGGCGTCAACAAGAAAATGACAGATTCAGTGCCATTATCGAGTTGTTGGCACCTGTTACCCTTCAAGCAGCTGCTACACCTGCCTCTTCGTCCACAGGTGCACCTGCAGGGTCCTCTTCAACTTCTTTGCCCCCCCCCCCACAGAAAGCACTCGCTCAGAGTCCACCGCCACTCCAAGCTGATGCCTCGTTCCAGGTATTCCGTGAATGGCGTCGGAGGTGGGACGATTATTCGATGATGGTCGACTTATCGAGGTTGCCTAGGGAGAAACAGCTGATCCAGATGAGGATGTGTCTCACCCTAGAGACGCAACGTACCCTGGAGCACACCCTGCAAATTCCCCACAACACAGACAAGACTGTGAAGGACGTCTTGGATGCTTTACAGACGCATATCAAGGGTCTCCGCAACGAAGCTCTGCGTAGGAGAGAGCTTCTCAGTTGTAAGCAGCTGGAGGGTGAGTCGTTTGCAGATTTTTACGTACGACTCAGACGCATCGCTGAGGAGGTTGACGTTTGTCCTGGGAACTCGTCGACTTGTGAGGAAACACAGCTGAAGATGATTATCCTCATGGGCGTGCGGGACGAAGAGCTTATTCAGAAGCTTATCTCCCTCGACACTGCCTCCTCTCTACAGGATGTTGTCACCACCTGCCGCTCTTACGAAGCCACCAGAAGTGCGACTTCTGCCATTCGTGCTCCATCTAACCAGCTGTGTGCCATCTCCACATATAAGAAGAACAAAGGACATGACGGGACTTCAGCCTCACATCCGACTTCAGCTTCACATCCGACTTCAGCTTCGCATCACTCTTCAGCATCACTTCAGACTTCGACGCCAGGTCATTCCTGCCAGTATTGTGCTCGTCAGCATGGTTCTGAATGCCCTGCCGCTGACAGCACCTGCAATAACTGTGGCCGTCGTGGTCATTAGGCTAGGACACTGAGGTGCCCTGCCAACAACGTTCAGTGCCGCTCCTGTAGCCGCATTGGACATTTTGACAAATGCTGTCAGTCACGGAAGAAATAGGATACTACTTGCAAGTCTCAGGCGGCGAAGAACAAGATCTGTTGTCGCGTGGGATCTTCTTCTCCCGTCAGCAAGACACCTCAGCCCATCTGTGTTCACCTGTCATTCGGCGACATTACTTCCCGTATCCAGATGCTTCCTGACACAGGTGCGGACGTCACAGTCATCGACACAAGACACCTCGACATTCTGGGGATCCCTAGGAGCAGCTTGCAACCACCGTCAACTTCTACAACGCTCACTGCAGACGGTTCTACAATGGCACCTGCTCTGGGTACATTTCAGGCTTCCCTCACCCTAGGTAAGCAGTCATGTTCTGCCAGGATTCAGGTCCACAAAGGTGTTCAGATGCCACTATTGTCTTATGGCCACTGTCAAGAGTTGGCCATAATATCTCCAGACTTCCCTAAGCCAATTCTGGAAATAAAACATGTCAACAGGTGCAAGGAGCTGCCCCTCCCACCCAATACGCCACCTTCTGCAGCCAGGGAGTTCTTCCTACTGCAATTCAAGGACGTGCTGGTTTCCAAGGAGGACCTCAAGACGGCTCCACTCAGCAGTCAGCAGCAGGAACCCCTCATGAACAACGACAACCCTACGAGGCCCTTTGAGTCCGTCTCTGCGGATTTCTTCGTTGTGGCGGGAAAGTCCTTTCTCGTCATCGCCGACCGGCTCTCAGGTTGGCCTGTTGTCGTTCCCTGCGGAGGCAACACTACTGCCTCTCATACAGTACGCATGTTCTGTAGCTACTTCCGGGAAGTTGGTGTCCCTCTCCGCCTGAGGACTGACGGCGGGCCCCAGTTCACCAGCAACGACTTCCGGGACTGCATGGAGCGATGGGGAGTTCATCATGTGGTGTCCTCGCCACATTATCCCCAGTCCAATGGACATGCCGAGGCTGCCGTAAAGTTCGTCAAGCATCTCATCCTCAAGACGGCACCCTCAGGCAACATTGACTGTGAGAAGTTTGACCGGGGTTTATTGAAATTGCGGAATACCCCCAACTTCACAGGTCGCTCCCCAGCACAGATGTTATACGGCCACCCACTACGGTCATGTGTCCCTGCCCTTCCTGAGTCCTTCTCGAGGGAGTGGCAGGCCAAGACCGAGGACTGCGATCGTCGTGCAGCCGCCCGTGCTGACCAGGTAAAGGCACAGTACGATCAGCACGCCCGACCCCTTCCCAGGTTGAGTATCGGGCAAACAGTTCGGGTTCAAGACCCGACGTCTCACCGCTGGGACAAGGTCGGGGTTGTCATGGGCTGCGTAAGACCAGGGATTACGAGGTCCGTCTCCCTAGTGGTCGGGTATGGTGGCGGAATCGCCGCTTCCTTCGTTCAGTACTGTCCCCTAGTCGTGAACCCCTCCCCCACATCCCTGTGAACCCTTGCTTGGACGAGAAAAGTAAGTCCTCATTCAGTGACCCCCAGTTTTCCCACGTCACTCTCAAAGGCTCCTGGAAAAAGAGTCCGCTCGAGATTGCACTACGAGCGTGAGGGGGAGGGAGGTGTAGATATATGAGACGAATATGCTGTAATATGTAACTGTACTATTTACCATTATTGATTCAGGTCTCTGTATTATATGTTATAATCATACTCCCTTTTGTCACTGAGTGTAGTTCAGACTTTGAGCACATGCGCGCTGTACGCGCATGCGCAGAGAGAGATACCCAGAGAGATTCCAAGACAGGACGCTGTTTACCCTGTCTTAACTCCTTTTGTGTGTTGTCCCAGAAATAGAACTTACGAACTTGACACCAGTGTGTTTCCTTTACCCCTGATTGGAAGCATCATCTGAGTCTCCCACACAGGTAACCAGGGGATGCTGTTTAGTTGGCACTATATCAGAATATCTTTACTAACCCAAGTAGAATATATGACCAAAGTCTCACAATTTTATACAAAAGTGAACAATCATGGCTATTTTATGTGCTTATCTACCCCACAGAAGTGTTTATCCCAAGCTGCCGAAGCAAGCTCATGTGGGCCAGCCTCCCAGGACAAGAGACACCTTGTGGGATGCCACAAAACTCGCGTGCTCCCTGTCATGGCCGCAAAAATGCCAGCAACTTTAAAACTACCCGCAGACATTCTTGGGTACATCCAAGGTGTCATCCATGAATAATTGAAAGCCATGAATTAAAAACACAAGAATTATAAGCCTGGTGTACTCATCCTGACTGTATTGCTGTGCTCATGATTACTGTGTGCATTATTGTGGATGGGTTATTGGGAATATAATTGTCCCGGGTTGAGTATTGAGACCAGAAATATTACAATCACCAGAATTAGTGCTTGTCATATATGTGAGTGAACCAGCTGTACTCACAACTGATGTGCTGGTAGATGTTTCCCTGTTTGTTAAATAAGTACAGTGATCCCTCGGTTAACGAACACCTCGGTTAATGAAATTTCGGTTAACGAATTACCTTCCATAAGATTCTTCACTTCGGTTAACGAAAAAATTTCGATTAACGAATTCCTTATGAATTTTTCCCAACATGTTCTTGCTTGCTCACCAGCTGTAGTATTAGTCCGCTAATACAGTAATCGGTTTTAGGGCTTAAATTCATTACCATTTGAGTAAATATCAAGAAGGTTGTACTATTCAATAATTTTCCAAGTCTTATATTAAAATTTTAGTCATTTTAACAATTACAGTCATGCGTCGGTTAACGTCCGACCGAACAACGTCCGATCACATGTACGTCCGTGCCCCCCCTCCCCCCCCCAAAAAAAAATACTTCCGTGACGTCTGCTGGACCACCACTCCACGACCCCCTGACGGAGACACGATGATCCTCCTCATACTGGTCACATAATTATGTGTTAAAGGAATATGCTTCCTTCCTTTGGCTTTTTTTAAGCATTTGCCTTCAGGTGTAATGTTAACCTACATCTATTGAGGATAAAATCTTTCACCTACAAATTGACAATAACACATTTGTTGTAATCAAACATATCTAGTTGTCTCAACAATTGCAACCCCAGTTGCAATTAGGGTTGCAATATCAAATTCTGTGTCATTACTAAGAAAAAGCGAAGTTTCTGGTGCACTCTAAGATTAAGAGAGAAAACGGAGGACTCAGGCGTCCTGATGTGAGAGAAAACGGACTCGTATGATGGGGGACCAAATAAAAAAAGCATAGCTACATGTTTTGTGGACTACAGTATTAAGCGTACCCTTTTCATCACTTTGTAATAAACCTAGCCATGCCTGTGTGTGTTTATGATATTTACCATAACATTACAAATATATTTAGTGGGTCTAAATGGTCGTAAAATGGGAAACTTGGGGTTGGGTCTTGGGTGCCTGGAACCAATTAGAATAAATCCCATAGGTTCTGTACCTTCGTTATCGCGTTTCTCGTTATCACGCACTCGGCGGGGTCCCAATTAGGCGAGATAACCAAGGGATGATTGTACTATACTGTATATACTTGTGACACTGGCCAGTTGCTTCTGGTGTTATGGTACAGGGGTACCAAGTGACAGCACTAGGATCCCGCTTCCTCTATCAAGGAATAAACAATTAAAATTTATATTAAAAAAAAAAAAAAATTCAAATAATGGGACGCAGCGAACCTAAATGGCCCTAGAGCGGGCACAGTCACGTATGCATCGCGTATTCTTATAGATTGTGCTGCCAGGCGTACATTACCTAGTGAATTTAGTCAATATTGTACAGTAACAATGGACCTAAGTGCAAACCTGTATTGTACATGTACTAAATGATTACGGTACTAAAATTGTTATGTCTATCGCAAATATAGCTTGTTTATACAGGTATTCAAATAAATTACTATCTTACAAGAATCCCATCAATGTAAGTTATATTCACCCAGGTCGTTTGGGTGGCAAATTATGAGAGGAGCTTAGTCACTCTTAAGTAATGATAAATAAACACGCAGGCCTTCAGCGTCAACTGTCAAATCTTATCTCAAATAAATAAACAAACAAACGCCAGACATTCTGTCACCTCACCTCCCGCCCCCCCCCCTCTTCCCACCCTCCTTGTGTTCCCAGACAAAAGATTAGTAATTTCTTTATGTTTATTTTATATAATATATCAGACTAAAGTTAAGATAATATAATTTGCATTGCTGAAATCCTTGCAAGACAGAGATTAATTTAAATATAAGCATCACATACATTGCTCAAGATATAAACAATGTAGTACATTAGTGTCCAATACTGTAGTACATTTATAATGTAAATTTTTTCAACTGTATTTTTGGGTAGATTTACATAAACTTCTTCATTTATTTTCATCCATTTACATGCACACACCATACTAAAATAAATGTAAAAGAAATAAATGACCTTAGTGCAAAGCTGGAGTGCACATGTACTAATTAGATTACGGTACTAAAATTGTTATGTCGAGTGCGAATTACTGCATGTTTATATTCAAATAAATCAGTATCTTACAAGAATCCCAGCTATGTTAATTATATTCTCCTAGGTCATATCACTGGCATTTTAAAATGAGAGAAGCTTAGTAGGACTGTTAAATAAACACACAGAGACCTTCGCTTCAAACTTATCACCTCAACCCCCCCCCCCCAACCCCTCGCTGGGTGGCTGTCCCTCCCTGCCAGGCTTTTAGGCTTACAGTTTTTATCTTATATAATATATCAGATTAAAGTTAGATTATAATTTGCATTGCTGGAATCCTTGCAAGACAGCCAATAATTTGAATATTAATGTCATATATTTTGCTCAAGAGATAAAAATTTTTGTATATTAGTGTACAGTACTGTAGTACATTTATTATATAAAAATTTTCAACTGTATTTTTGGGTAGATTTACATAAATTTTTTCATTTATTTTCATCCATTTACATGCACACACCATACTAAAAGAAACGTAATAGAAATAAATGACCTTAGTGCAAAGCTGGAGTGCACATGTACTAATTTGATTACGGTATTAAAATTGTTATGTCTAGTGCAAACTATAGCATGTTTATATTCAAATTAATCAGTATGTTACAAGAATCCCAGCTTTGTTAATTATATTCACCCAGGTCATGTCACTGGCTTTTTATAAAAGAGAAGCTTAGTACTTAAGAACTGATAAACATACACGCGTTAGACCTGGGCCTGTGCCAGCTGTCAAACGTACTACCTCCCCTCCCCCCAAGCCCCCTTGCTCGCTCCCACCCTCTCTCTCCCCCAACTGCCCAGCATTGCTGGAATCCTTGCAAAACAGTGAATAATTTTAATATAAACGTCATGTATTTTGCACAAAGAGATAAAAATTAATCACCTGTATCACATTACAGTGGTGATTTAAGAGTAAAAGTGTATATGTACGTATATAGTATTCCACATACATGTAAGTAGAAATAAAAAGTTTATGTGATGATTGGACAACATCCATTTCGGTTAACGTCACATTTCCAAGAACGTATCTACAACGTTAACCGGCGCATGACTGTATTTAACATAATTGAAGTACAGGGAACTAGTTTTTAGCACGCCAAACAGCCACTCAACACACCCAAAATGGCATCATTGAGTGTCCCTGCTCAGTGGAGGAAGCATCTTGCTTCAGACTCTCTTGAACATAAACTATTTTTACATTTTTACAGTACAATTATTGGTCATTCCTTAGTTTATTTTACATATTGACAATATATAATGCAGTGCAGTGTTGATTTAAAGAAAATAATCTTGAATTACACCAAGTGAACTAAAATTTTAAGGGTGAAATGGCAGCATGGGGTGACTTCTCTTCCACCCCAATGTCTTCTCTTCTCCCTTCTCCTCCACCCCCATTCTAATTCCCATCATCATCATCATCATCAACCAGGAGCCTTCTACATGCACACCTCAAAGTAAGTTGTACTTTACTGCATTTATTTTTAGTTTGTATGTAATTTTCTGTGAGCTGGAACCAGTTACCCAAAATCCCATTGAAACAATGGTGTCGGTTAACAAAATTTTCGGTTAACGAACGACCTTCTGGAACGAATTGTGTTCGTTAACCGAGGGACCACTGTAATAGCATGGTGCTGTAAGTAAAATCATCACTCTGTACTATTGACAAGTCTTGAGAGTGACCATAACTCTAGTATCCTCTTGAGTAATATACTTTAAGGAGGTATAATTATTGAATGTTGTATCTGATAATTGAAGATCTATTTTTGCTACTTATAAAGTACGACCCATTGGTTAGTAACTGTTCTAGTTTGTCTAAGTATTACAGTAAATTTATCAGTAATTGAACCCAAGTTTTATTGTTGAGAGTGAAGGTTCAAATTATCACATAATCAGATTTACATTTAATAAATATGATTCAGTTTATGTGTAACACTGCTCACTCCTTCTAACAACTGCCATCCCTGAAAAGACACTTGATAACTTGTGCCTAACCTCTCGTGTCTACCACGCTACCACTTTAATTGAGAGGTTCATTGTGGAGGTTATATTCTAAAGAAAGAAAGCCTGGGTGGTGACAGCTCTCAGATGTAAGCACAGTAATTACATGTGTGTAAGAATAGAGAAGAATGTGGTTCTCCCAGGTTAACCCACAGAAATGAATATAACCAAGTAACTCTGAGAATACAGTATAAGTAAATATGAGGAAATGAACAAATAAGTAAGAGACACCGAAAGAAATACAATAAATACTTTGAGACAATGAATTAGAAGCTAAAGGAAAGAAAAACTTAGACACAAGAATAAAAGAAATATAACCAAGAAGGTTATAGAAATAAAAAAAAGTTTGCCATCTTACACGACCCCCTCTCCTAAATATCCCAGTTGGATGGGCTCGCTGTATTCGCTATGTTCCCCCACCCACAACTACTTGGAAGCCCCCCCTTGATATTCATGAATCCGCCCCTGTACTAGAGTTGGAATTTTTTTTTCGATGATACATGCGGGTGTTGGACTGGCTGGGAACATATGCCATTGAACCCCATGTTATAATGATCCCAATCTATGATATTTCACCTAGTGATGGGTTTTCAGGAACCTAACCCCATTGTAAATAGGGGGATACTGTACCTGTATCATAAATTACTGAGATTCAAAAAAATTTGATTCAAAACAAACACATGCATTAATTTGATAATAATTCTGATCAGTTTTGATTTCCACCAGCTGGCCTGTAGAAGGATAGTCTAATAGTGTTGAGAGCACTTACCCCAAGCCATTAGGCTGTAAAGAGTCACTGTTTTAACTATTTAAAAATAAGCAAAATTATTACAGTTTTGACATGTAATATGATATTTAAATAAAAGTTTAAAAATCAACCTGGAGAAAAATTTTTCTATTTATTGAATGGTGAGTACTGTACATATTAACTTGCCTCTCCAAACATGATCTCCACAGCTGCTCGGAGGACGACCTGGACAAGATCAGCAGTCATCTCACATGGTAATTCCTTTTGTTTGTAGTCCCTGTAAAGCAATAATGAATATTACATATCCTCAAGTAATTAAAAATAGAGAATGTATAAATATAGTTTCAAAAAAACTATTGTAATTAGCAATGACTTTAAACTTTTCTATAATAACTTGATCAAGATGTCATCCTTGTGTTGTCAAATATCACTCATTAAACAATATCTATGCCTCTATTATCATCATTAACAGTTATAAGAGTTAGAAGTGGTTAAAATTCTCTTAACTAAAACATACTATACAGTAATACCTCGCTTTACGCGGTCAATTGAACCCACGGCGGCATGCATAAAGCGGGGCAACGCGTAAAGTGAACAACAGAACATATGGGATTAATTGAAATAGGGACTGGGACAACCCCGAAACTCCACTTTTTCAGACATAATACCTACGTTGTAGTAAAAATAACTTCTTAATTTTATGATGGTATGCACACATAATTAATAATTAAGAGAAATATCAATAATATTAGGTTATTTAACACTTACATTAGGAGAAAAGATGGCTGGGCACACGGGGATGGGGGATTGGTTCCGAGGCAGAGGGCAGATTATTGGCCCTCACCTGTATCACTTGTATCAATTGTATCACTATCCACCACAGAGGCTTGCAGGGCCTCTTTGTCAAACCCCTCAAAGTCCATTTAAGTCCATATCCTCACTTTCATTTTCACTATATTGGGCCGGCTGTGGTGGGTGGCGGGTGAAGAACTCAGTAATGTTTTGATGACTGGGCGACCTTGTGCGCACCCTGCCCGCGCCGCTTCCCGCGTATATGAGTAGATGCACCGCGTAAAGTGAACATTCCGGTTCTGGCGGGGTACCGCGTAAATGTAGAAACGCGTAAAGCAGGGTATTACTGTACAGTACAGTACTGTACTGCACCAAAGTTTGTGCAGCAAATTCAAATATTTCAACTATCAAAAACAGAAAGAAAGAATACAAATTATAAATTGCAAATTACAGTAGAATTCCAGTTATCTGGAGTCCAGGTAACTGGCAGATTCAACTAACTGGCACCAAAAATTAAATACAGTAATAAAGATGAAAAAAATTCCTCCAGAATCAGCTAGAATTATAAGTTTGAATACCACACGCAACAAGGATGAGATGCCATATTTATCGTTATGAAAAAGATAAAAAATTATACAAAGCATATCATAAAAAAATACCTGCACTTATTTGGTAAAAAAAAAAAAAAAAAAAAAACCTTGCACACTCCAACCACCTGCTGGGCAATGAAACACAGTCAGTCAATCATCTGACACACACATGTATGGCTGCTGTGCTGTGTATGCCCACTGCCTCCACACACATTCAGTTCCCACATATATACACCCATGTTCTTTATTTTTCTTATTTTCTAATTTTATATAATATTTTCTTTATTTCTAAGTCTCATTGTTTATATAGTGGAATAAATGTTAAAGAGGTCCATATTTTGGACACGAATTTATGAGGTCAGCCTGTTGCACTGTGCATTGTAGGATTCATTGGGGAGCCCAAGAGTGAGATTCAAATAACCGGAAAATGTCTATCCAGCACCTCTTAATCCCCATAGGTGCCGGATAATCAAGTTTCTACTTTTCCTAATCATACTTAACAAAACTATCACTATATTTCATTATGGTCTTTTTACCAATAAAGGTTTTGTTTACAGGACTGTATTTCCATAGGTCCAAGTACAGCATAGTAAGATACCCTGTACAATAGAACGTCGATATAACATGAGATACGTTCCAAGAGAGGTCGCTTAAAACCGAATTCGCACTAAATCAAAGTGTTGTTTCAATGGAATAATTTAGTTTGGAACTTGAGAGAAACTCAAAATACTAAAATGACTGAGAGTCTACCCAGATGTACCTCAGCCCATCTCCTAGAATAAACAAAACATTGTTTTTTGTGGTATTATGTTAAAACAAACACTCATAAATCAATAGTTAAAATTATGGGACGTGAAATGGTCTGTGTACTAGCAATCAGCTGATGGGTAGATAGGGGGGGGAGGTGAGGTGATATGTGTGACAGTTGATGCCAAGGTCTAGTGAAGTATTTATTTGTTTATTTACGTCCTTTAGGTTTTTTTTTTTTTATAAAATGTCACTGAAGTGATCGGGGAGAATATAATTAACATTGCTGGAATTCTTATAAGATATTGATTAATTTGAATATAATCATGCTATAGTTTGCACTAGAAAAAAATTTTGGTGATCATTTAGTACATATTTTGAGTACATGTACAGAACAGCTTTGCCCTTAGGGCAGTGTAGCGTGCCCTGAGAAACATTAGGCGCGAATTTTAAAATATGATGCGCCAGATTGACTCACGCAAAATAGGAAATATTGGCTTTAAATTAAAACAGTGTCCTTAATTGTGGGTGTCGCTTTATATCAATAATCTTAAATTGAATATATACATACATACATACATACATACTATATCCTTGACCACCGAAGGGTCAAGACGTACCTGGCGCTCCTCTCGGAGCAGCCAGGTCAACTGTTAAGTTGGCCCATACCAACTCCCTCCCCTGAACCACTTTTCCCCACCGGAGTATCAACAGGTTCTCGCCAGAAGTTACAATTTCATTTGGGAAAGGAATGGAACCAGTGTTAAACAGAGGTGAACATTGGTGAACAGTGCTTGGGTCAGTGAGAACAACTCAACAGTAAAAGTCGTATTGAAGTTAACCTTCACACAGTGAGGTCCCAGGTACCCAGTGATAATGGCCCGTGAGACCCAACAACCGGCGATGTGTTAATCCGTCTACGATAGGAAGGCCTGGGGCCACACCTCACTCATATAACACCATCTGTGAGGGAATTACTACACCACGTCAAGTCCCTCATAACACCATCTGTGAGGGAATTACTATGCCACGTGAGGTCCCTCATAACACCATCTGTGAGGGAATTACTACGCCACGTGATGCCCCTCATAACACCATCTGTGAGGGAATTACTACACCACGTCAGGTCCCTCATAACACCATCTGTGAGGGAATTACTACACCACGTCAGGTCCCTCATAACACCATCTGTGAGGGAATTCGTACACCATGTGATGCCCCTCATAACACCATCTGTGAGGGAGTTACTACACCACGTGAGGCCCCTCGTAACACCATCTATGAGGGAACTACTACACCACGTGAGGCCCCCCATAACACCATCTGTGAGGGAATTACCACACGTGAGGCCCCTCATAACACCATCTGTGAGGGAATTACTACACCACATCAGGTCCCTCCTAACACCATCTGGGAGAGAGTTACTACACTACGTGTTTGCTGTTCAACACCTACATTAATCTGAATGTTCACTGTATGTTCCTTTACCTTTCTCTAATGAAGGCTTTTGTTAAACCACCAATGTATGTAATAAGTCATTTATGTCCAATGTATATTTTCAGCCTTCGGGCTGCAGAACTTTTTCAATAAACCGTTAATTATTATTATTATTATTATTATTACATACATACATACATACATACATACATATATATATATATACAACAAAATATATGTACAAAAAATAAATGTTAAATGAATTATTTATGGTGCATTAGAGTACTGGTCACTTCAGACACAAAGACGGGCTATAAATAGCCTTCTTTATCTCCCCTCCATCTCAACCTGAGCCAGAGGGAAGGGGTGGTGGTAAATAACATTTGTTTGCTTATTTTCCATTTACTTGAAATAGATTTACCGAATTATTTGTTTATTTATTTAAAAGTCATTTACTGAATATTCTATGTAAAAAATAAATTTTAAATTAATTATTTATAGGAGATACCGTAAATATTATCAGTAAATATATGGTATTACTGGCCACTTCAGACACAAAGACGGGATAAAAATAGCCCATCTCCCCCTCTTCTTACAGCTGCCAATGGGAAGCGTCTTGGTAATTAAATTTGATGTTTATTTTCAGTGTCTAATTTATCATGTATCAAAGTAATATTACTAAAATTGTGTAGGTAGTAGGCAGCTACCAAACAGGTAGATACTACCGCCTGGGAAGATACTGGAAGCATAATGTGTTGTCTAATGGTAGACCCTGCTGCCATATGGCATCACGAAAATTGTGACCAAGTCCCAGGTTCAGCGCTGACCTGACTTTCTGCCTCATTTACACACAATTGCAGTTTGAATTGTTCCTCTAACTTTGACAACACAACATACATACAGTATACTATTTCTCACTTTTGATCTTTTTTTTACTTTTTGTATTTATTTATGGTTAGTTGCTTTAAATAAGGCCAATTCACTTCAAGTAATGGCATCAAATGTTACCAGCTGGTGTAGTGTAAACACTAAACACTAGTGACGTCACTTAAGCCTCTGTATTTAACTGTCAGTAGTTTCAAGAATTAATGCAGTCATTTACTGAATATTCCTTGTAAAAAAATACATTTTAAGTATTATTATCAGTAAATATACTGATATGCATTGCTGACCACCTCCACGGCTAAAAATAGCCCAATCTCGCAGTCACTTTCCCTTTCTTGTCTTCTCACTGGCAAATGGCGGGGGGGGCGTGGGGGCGTGGGGAGGGGTGTGTGATGATAGCTGTGTTTATTACAGGGGTATAATTCTCTTTTACGGTATGTTAGACAGGTTTATAATACATTTTTATTATTTTAATATACCGGTAATCTTAATTTGAATCCAGCTTGCCAAATGTAAGTTTCAGTATAAAATAATTAGTGGTAAGACCTTGTGAGTGGCTTACAATGTTTCCATCACCACTCTTGACACACTAAACCACAATATTTAAGAGGTAAGAATTTTATACTTGGTGGTTTAGACGACCCCCTAACTTTGGGCAGATTTTTTTAATGTTCAAATTCCGTCTTATAAGCCGAGATATACGGTAGTTCTGATGGCAATATTTTTTTATATGAGATTACATTTACAAAATATTCATGTTAAATAAAAGTGCTGGTCTGGCACACATTTAGCACTAACTCACATATTGTACAGTAAGCCAGAGACTCATTATTTTTCAATGATATTCAGTGACAATGGCTTCTACTATAGGGGGATTATCCAATGTTAACTGTTCTATTAGATATTGTAAATTTTTTCTGCTCACAGAAACAAGCATTAGTGTATAAAGAGGTTATTTTGGTGAGATGTTGTTTATGTGTCACATAATTAATATTAAGATTACAATTTTGAATTTTCAGATACAGTGACCCCTCGTTTAACGAACACCTCGGTTAACGTAATTTCGATTAACGAACTGCCTTCCATAAGGATCTTCAATTCGGTTAACGAAAAAAATTCGGTTAACGAAGTTCTTACGAACCGACCTCAACATGTTTTCGCTTGCACTGACCGGGCAACCAGCTTTAGTATCAGTCCGCCAATACATTAATCGGTTCTAGGGCTTAAATTCCTTACTATTTTAGTAAATATCAAGAAGTTTATATTATTCAATAATTTTAAAAGTTTAATATTCAATTTTTTAGTCATTTTAACAATTATTGAACATAACTGAAGGTAAAGTGACTAGTTTAATGTGCGGCATCCAGCCTCTTAACACAGCAAACAGGAGTTAGTCTCTCTCTGTTTTCACTGGAGGTAACATCTTGCTTGAGACTCTCTTCAACTAAACGCTTTTTTTCTGTGTTTCCAAGCAAATTATTGGTCATTTTGAAATATATTTTACATATTGACAATATATAATGCAGTGCAGTGTTTATTTAAAGAAAATAATCTTGAATTATACCAAGAGAGCTAAAATTTTATGGATGAAATGGTGCCATGGGGTGACTTCTCTTCCACCCCAATGCCTTCTCTTCTTCCTTCTCCTCCACCCCCATTCTAAATCCCATCATCATCATCATCATCATCATCATCATCCAGGAGCCTTCTACATACACACCTCAAAGTAAGTGAACTTTTCTACCATTTTTGTAGAATTTAGGAAATTTTCGGTGAGCTGGAACCAATTACCCAAAAACCCATTGAAACAATGGTTTCGGTTAACGAAGTTTTCGGTTAACGAACGACCTTCTGGAACAGATTGAGTTCGTTAACGGAGGGGTCACTGTATAGTTTTCCGTCAATCATAACAATTCCTAAAACTTTTCCTTTGTAAGTCTTGATGGAAAAGTGATAGATAAGAGAGTGAGCACAATAGTTTTGTACTCACATACAGTCTGTACTCACCCCTGAAGATGTGAATTACACGAAAGCGCTTGGGAACTTCGTGTTTTCTTCTTTCCTGGTGGTTATCAGCATATACCTAGATCACGCGCACCTACAGTGATTTACTTGCATATATATATATATATATATATATATATATATATATATATATATATATATATATATATATATATATATATATATATATATATATATTTCAAGTAAATGGAAAAATTTTACTCGACACAGACATTAGTTCCAGTTACCGGTAAATAGCAGATGCTTCAGTGACGTCACTAGTGTTAACACTACACCAGTGGGTAATATTTGATGACATTACTTGAAGTGAATTGGCCTTATTTTAAAAAACCAAGGATGGTTGGTAAATGACTACTGAGTCAGTGGGTAAGTGTCACATTTGGGGTACTGGTCTTATACAGCGAATAGAGCTCAAAAGCTACTTTTTAAATGGAAATTTGGGGGGGCCGTCTTATGCACCCCGACGCCTTATAGGCCGAGATATATTGTATGTGTATAGTGTCTTCACAATGTGCACCTATAGGCCTTGGCAACACTAAGTGCTTTGCCAGTTCCACAGGCTCGGTCAACATCTGTCTATGGCTGAAGTGAATTCCACCACTTGTTATTTTACAAATAAAGAACTGACGTGAGTCCACCGGGGATGTCTTGTAATACAGTACTGTACTTTGTATTGTTATGCAAGTCATTTTATCTGATCAAGAAGGGTTTCGTTTTAAAGGTTAAAAGAAAAATCATAATTAAAATTCATTTTCTAATCCAACATTTTTTCCACCCATTTTTCATTAATTATTGTAGTGTCCACAAGTACATGGCTGTATATGTAGTATAGTACTGTAGTGTGCACTAGTACATGGCTGTATTTGTAGCATAGTACTGTACTGTGCACAAGTACATGGCTGTATTTGTAGCATAGTACTGTAGTGTGCACAAGTACATGGTTGTATTTGTAGTATAGTACTGTAATGTGCACAAGTACATGGCTGTATTTGTAGTATAGTACTGTAGTGTGCGCAAGTACATGGCTGTATTTGTAGCATAGTACTGTAGTGTGCACAAGTACATGGTTGTATTTGTAGTATAGTACTGTAATGTGCACAAGTACATGGCTGTATTTGTAGTATAGTACTGTAGTGTGCACAAGTACATGGTTGTATTTGTAGTATACCCTGTAGTACTGTAGTGTGCACAAGTACATGGCTGTATTTGTAGTATAGTACTGTAGTGTGCACAAGTACATGGCTGCATTTGTAGTATAGTACTGTAGTGTGCACAAGTACATGGCTGTATTTGTAGTATAGTACTGTAGTGTGCACAAGTACATGGCTGTATTTGTAGTATAGTACTGTAGTGTGCACAAGTACATGGCTGCATTTGTAGTATAGTACTGTAGTGTGCACAAGTACATGGCTGTATTTGTAGTATAGTACTGTAGTGTGCACAAGTATATGGCTGTATTTGTAGTATCGTACTATAGTGTGCACAAGTACATGGTTGTATTTGTAGTATAGTACTGTAGTACTGTAGCGTGCACAAGTACATGGCTGTATTTGTAGTATAGTACTGTAGTATGCACAAGTACATGGCTGTATTTGTAGTATAGTACTGTAGTGTGCACAAGTACATGGTTGTATTTGTAGTATACGTAGTACTGTAATGTGCACAAGTACATGGCTGTATTTGTAGTATAGTACTGTAGTGTGCACAAGTACATGCCTGTATTTGTAGTATACCCTGTAGTACTGTAGTGTGCACAAGTACATGGTTGTATTTGTAGTATAGTACTGTAGTGTGCACAAGTACATGGCTGTATTTGTAGTATAGTACTGTAGTGTGCACAAGTACATGGCTGTATTTGTAGTATAGTACTGTAGTGTGCACAAGTACATGGTTGTATTTGTAGTATAGTACTGTAGTGTGCGTAAGTACATGGCTGTATTTGTAGTATAGTACTGTAGTGTGCACAAGTATATGGCTGTATTTGTAGTATAGTACTGTAGTGTGCACAAGTACATGGCTGTATTTGTAGTATAGTACTGTAGTGTGCACAAGTATATGGCTGTATTTGTAGTATAGTACTGTAGTGTGCACAAGTACATGGTTGTATTTGTAGTATAGTACTGTAATGTGCACAAGTACATGGTTGTATTTGTAGTATAGTACTGTAGTGTGCACAAGTACATGGCTGTATTTGTAGTATAGTACTGTAGTGTGCACAAGTACATGGTTGTATTTGTAGTATAGTACTGTAGTGTGCGTAAGTACATGGCTGTATTTGTAGTATAGTACTGTAGTGTGCACAAGTATATGGCTGTATTTGTAGTATAGTACTGTAGTGTGCACAAGTACATGGCTGTATTTGTAGTATAGCACTGTAGTGTGCACAAGTATATGGCTGTATTTGTAGTATAGTACTGTAGTGTGCACAAGTACATGGTTGTATTTGTAGTATAGTACTGTAATGTGCACAAGTACATGGCTGTATTTGTAGTATAGTACTGTAGTGTGCACAAGTACATGGCTGTATTTGTAGTATAGTACTGTAGTGCGCTCAAGTACATGGCTGTATTCGTAGTATAGTACTGTAGTGTGCACAAGTACATGGTTGTATTTTTAGTATAGTACTGTAATGTGCACAAGTACATGGCTGTATTTGTAGTATAGTACTGTAGTGTGCACAAGTACATGGCTGTATTTGTAGTATAGTACTGTAGTGCGCACAAGTACATGGTTGTATTTGTAGTATACCCTGTAGTACTGTAGTGTGCACAAGTACATGGTTGTATTTGTAGTATAGTACTGTAGTACTGTAGTGTGCACAAGTACATGGCTGTATTTGTAGTATAGTACTGTAGTGTGCACAAGTACATGGTTGTATTTGTAGTATACCCTGTAGTACTGTAGTGTGCACAAGTACATGGCTGTATTTATAGTATAGTACTGTAGTGTGCACAAGTACATGGTTGTATTTGTAGTATACCCTGTAGTACTGTAGTGTGCACAAGTACATGGCTGTATTTGTAGTATAGTACTGTAGTGTGCACAAGTACGTGGTTGAATTTGTAGTATACCCTGTAGTACTGTAGTGTGCACAAGTACATGGCTGTATTTGTAGTATAGTACTGTAGTGTGCACAAGTACATGGTTGTATTTGTAGTATAGTACTGTAGTACTGTAGTGTGCACAAGTACATGGCTGTGTTTGTAATATAGTACTGTAGTGTGCACAAGTACATGGTTGTATTTGTAGTATAGTACTGTAGTACTGTAGTGTGCACAAGTACATGGCTGTATTTGTAGTATAGTACTGTAGTGTGCACAAGTACATGGTTGTATTTGTAGTATACCCTGTAGTACTGTAGTGTGCACAAGTACATGGCTGTATGTGTAGTATAGTACTGTAGTATGCACAAGTACATGGTTGTATTTGTAGTATAGTACTGTAGTACTGTAGTGTGCACAAGTACATGGCTGTATTTGTAGTATAGTACTGTAGTGTGCACAAGTACAGGGCTATATTTGTAGTATAGTACTGTAGTGTGCACAAGTACATGGTTGTATTTGTAGTATACCCTGTAGCACTGTAGTGTGCACAAGTACATGGCTGTATTTGTAGTATAGTACTGTAGTGTGCACAAGTATTTTGGTTGTATTTGTAGTATATAACTGTAGTACTGTAGTGTGCACAAGTACATAGCTGTATTTGTAGTATAGTATTGTAGTGTGCACAAGTACATGGTTGTATTTGTAGTATAGTACTATAGTGTGCACAAGTACATGGCTGTATTTGTAGTATAGTACTGTAGTGTGCACAAGTATATGGCTGTATTTGTAGTATAGTACTGTAGTGTGCACAAGTACATGGCTGTATATATAGTATAGTACTGTAGTGTGCACAAGTACATGGTTGTATTTGTAGTATAGTACTGTAGTACTGTAGTGTGCACAAGTACATGCTTGTATTTGTAGTATAGTACTGTAGTGTGCACAAGTACATGGCTGTATTTGTAGTATAGTACTGTAGTGTGCACCAGAACATGGCTGTATTTGTAGTATAGTACTGTAGTGTGCACCAGTACATGGCTGTATTTGTAGTATAGTACTGTAGTACTGCAGTGTGCATAAGTACATGGCTGTATTTGTAGTATAGTACTGTAGTGTGCACAAGTACATGGTTGTATTTGTAGTATAGTACTGTAGTATGCACAAGTACATGGTTGTATTTGTAGTATAGTACTGTAGTGTGTACAAGTACATGGCTGTATTTGTAGTATAGTACTGTAGTGTGAACAAGTACATGGCTGTATTTGTAGTATAGTACTGTAGTGTGAACAAGCACATGGCTGTATTTGTAGTATAGTACTGTAGTGTGCACAAGTACATGGTTGTATTTGTAGTATAGCACTGTAGTACTGTAGTGTGCACAAGTAAAGTACATGGCTGTATTTGTAGTATAGTACTGTAGTGTGCACAAGTACATGGTTGTATTTGTAGTATAGTACTGTAGTGTGCACAAGTACATGGCTGTATTTGTAGTATAATACTGTAGTGTGCACAGGTACATGGCTGTATTTGTAGTATAGTACTGTAGTGTGAACAAGTACATGGCTGTAATTGTAGTATAGTACTGTAGTGTGCACAAGTACATGGCCGTATTTGTAGTATAGTACTGTAGTGTGCATAAGTACATGGTTGTATTTGTAGTATAGTACTGTAGTGTGCATAAGTACATGGCTGTATTTGTAGTATAGTACTGTAGTGTGCACAAGTACATGGCTGTATTTGTAGTATAGTACTGTAGTGTGCACAAGTATATGGTTGTATTTGTAGTATAGTACTGTAGACTGTAGTGTGCACAAGTACATGGCTGTATTTGTAGTATAGTACTGTAGTGTGCACAAGTACATGGTTGTATTTGTAGTATAGTACTGTAGTGTGCACAAGTACATGGCTGTATTTGTAGTATAGTACTGTAGTGTGCACAAGTACATGGTTGTATTTGTAGTATACCCTGTAGTACTGTAGTGTCCACAAGTACATGGCTGTATTTGTAGTATAGTACTGCAGTGTGCACAAGTACATGGCTGTATTTGTAGTATAGTACTGTAGTGTGCACAAGTACATGGTTGTATTTGTAGTATAGTACTGTAGTGTGCATAAGTACATGGTTGTATTTGTAGTATAGTACTGTAGTGTGCATAAGTACATGGCTGTATTTGTAGTATAGTACTGTAGTGTGCACAAGTACATGGCTGTATTTGTAGTATAGTACTGTAGTGTGCACAAGTACATGGTTGTATTTGTAGTATAGTACTGTAGTGTGCACAAGTACATGGTTGTATTTGTAGTATAGCACTGTAGTGTGCACAAGTACATGGTTGTATTTGTAGTATAGTACTGTAGTACTGTAGTGTGCACAAGTACATGGTTGTATTTGTAGTATAGTACTGCAGTGTGCACAAGTACATGGTTGTATTTGTAGTATAGTACTGTAGTGTGCACAAGTACATGGCTGTACTTGTAGTATAGTACTGTAGTATGCACAAGTACATGGTTGTATTTGTAGTATAGTACTGTAGTGTGCACAAGTACATGGCTGTATTTGTAGTATAGTACTGTAGTGTGCACAAGTACATGGCTGTATTTGTAGTATAGTACTGTAGTGTGAACAAGCACATGGCTGTATTTGTAGTATAGTACTGTAGTGTGCACAAGTACATGGTTGTATTTGTAGTATAGCACTGTAGTACTGTAGTGTGCACAAGTAAAGTACATGGCTGTATTTGTAGTATAGTACTGTAGTGTGCACAAGTACATGGTTGTATTTGTAGTATAGTACTGTAGTGTGCATAAGTACATGGTTGTATTTGTAGTATAGTACTATAGTGTGCATAAGTACATGGCTGTATTTGTAGTATAGTACTGTAGTGTGCACAAGTACATGGCTGTATTTGTAGTATAGTACTGTAGTGTGCACAAGTACATGGTTGTATTTGTAGTATAGTACTGTAGTGTGCACAAGTACATGGTTGTATTTGTAGTATAGTACTGTAGACTGTAGTGTGCACAAGTACATGGCTGTATTTGTAGTATAGTACTGTAGTGTGCACAAGTACATGGTTGTATTTGTAGTATAGTACTATAGTGTGCACAAGTACATGGCTGTATTTGTAGTATAGTACTGTAGTGTGCACAAGTACATGGTTGTATTTGTAGTATACCCTGTAGTACTGTAGTGTCCACAAGTACATGGCTGTATTTGTAGTATAGTACTGCAGTGTGCACAAGTACATGGCTGTATTTGTAGTATAGTACTGTAGTGTGCACAAGTACATGGCTGTATTTGTAGTATAGTACTGTAGTGTGCACAAGTACATGGTTGTATTTGTAGTATAGTACTGTAGTGTGCACAAGTACAAGGTTGTATTTGTAGTATAGCACTGTAGTACTGTAGTGTGCACAAGTAAAGTGCATGGCTGTATTTGTAGTATAGTACTGTAGTGTGCACAAGTACATGGTTGTATTTGTAGTATAGTACTGTAGTGTGCATAAGTACATGGTTGTATTTTCAGTATAGTACTATAGTGTGCATAAGTACATGGCTGTATTTGTAGTATAGTACTGTAGTGTGCACAAGTACATGGCTGTATTTGTAGTATAGTACTGTAGTGTGCACAAGTACATGGTTGTATTTGTAGTATAGTACTGTAGACTGTAGTGTGCACAAGTACATGGCTGTATTTATAGTATAGTACTGTAGTGTGCACAAGTACATGGTTGTATTTGTAGTATAGTACTGTAGTGTGCACAAGTACATGGTTGTATTTGTAGTATAGTACTGTAGACTGTAGTGTGCACAAGTACATGGCTGTATTTGTAGTATAGTACTGTAGTGTGCACAAGTACATGGTTGTATTTGTAGTATAGTACTGTAGTGTGCACAAGTACAAGGTTGTATTTGTAGTATAGTACTGTAGTGTGCACAAGTACAAGGTTGTATTTGTAGTATAGTACTGTAGTACTGTAGTGTGCACAAGTACATGGTTGTATTTGTAGTATAGTACAGTACTGTAGTACTGTAGTGTGCACAAGTACATTGTTGTATTTGTAGTATAGTACTGCAGTGTGCACAAGTACATGGTTGTATTTGTAGTATAGTACTGTAGTGTGCACAAGTACATGGTTGTATTTGTAGAATAGTACTGTAGTGTGCACAAGTACATGGTAGTGTTTGTAGTATAGTACTGTAGTGTGCACAAGTACATGGCTGTATTTGTAGTATAGTACTGTAGTGAGCACAAGTACATGGCTGTATTTGTAGTATACCCTGTAGTACTGCAGTGTGCACAAGTACATGGTTGTATTTGTAGTATAGTACTGTAGTACTGTAGTGTGCACTAGTACATGGTTGTATTTGTAGTATAGTACTGTAGTGTGCACAAGTACATGGTTGTATTTGTAGTATAGTACTGCAGTGTGCATAAGTACATTGTTGTATTTGTAGTATAGTACTGTAGTGTGCACACGTACATGGTTGTATTTGAAGTATAGTACTGTAGTGTGCACAAGTACATGGTTGTATTTGTAGTATAGTACTGTAGTACTGTAGTGTGCATAAGTACATGGTTGTATTTGTAGTTTAGTACTGTAGTGTGCACACGTACATGGTTGTATTTGAAGTATAGTACTGTAGTGTGCACAAGTACATGGTTGTATTTGTAGTATAGTACTGTAGTACTGTAGTGTGCACAAGTACATGGTTGTATTTGTAGTATAGTACTGTAGTGTGCACAAGTACATGGTTGTATTTGTAGTATAGTACTGTAGTGTGCACAAGTACATTGTTGTATTTGTAGTATAGTACTGCAGTGTGCACAAGTACATGGTTGTATTTGTAGTATAGTACTGTAGTGTGCACAAGTACATGGTTGTATTTGTAGTATAGTACTGTAGTGTGCACAAGCACATGGTTGTATTTGTAGTATAGCACTGTAGTGTGCACAAGTACATGGTTGTATTTGTAGTATAGCACTGTAGTGTGCACAAGTACATGGTTGTATTTGTAGTACAGTGGTCCCTCGGTTAACGAACTCAATCCGTTCCAGCAGGTTGTTTGTTAACCGAAAAGTTCGTTAACTGAAACAATTGTTTCAATGGGTTTTTGGGTAATTGGTTCCAACTCACCGAAAATTGCCTAAATTCAACAAAAATGGTAGAAAAGTTCACTTACTTTGAGGTGTGTATGTAGAAGGCTCCTGGATGATGATGATGATGATGATGATGGGAATTAGAATGGGGGTGGAGGAGAAGGAAGAAGAGAAGGCATTGGGGTGGAGGAGAAGTCACCCCATGGCACCATTTCATCCATAAAATTTTAGCTCTCTTGGTGTAATTCAAGATTATTTTCTTTTAATCAACACTGCACTGCATTACATATTGTCAATATGTAAAATATATTTCAAAATGACCAATAATTTGCTTGGAAACACAGAAAAAAAGCATTTAGTTGAAGAGAGTCTCAAGCAAGATGTTACCTCCAGTGAAAATAGAGAGAGACTAACGCCTGTTTGCTGTGTTAAGAGGCTGGATGCCGCGCACTAAACTAGTCACTTTACCTTCAATTATGTTCAATAATTGTTAAAATGACTAAAAAATTGAATATTAAACTTTTAAAATTATTGAATAGTATAAACTTCTTGATATTTACTAAAATAGTAAGGAATTTAAGCCCTAGAACCGATTAATGTATTGGCGGACTGATACTAAAGCTGATTTCCTGGCCAGTGCAAGCGAAAACATGTTGAGGTCGGTTCGCAAGAAATTCGTTACCCGAATTTTTTTTCGTTAACCGAATTGAAGATTCTTATGGAAGGCAGTTCGTTAACCGAGGCGTTCGTTAACCGAGGGATCACTGTATAGTACTGTAGTGTGCACAACTACATGGCTGTATTTGTAGTATAGTATTGTAGTGTGCACAAGTACACGGTTGTATTTGTAGTATAGTACTGTAGTACTGTAGTGTGCACAAGTACATGGTTGTTTTTGTAGTATAGTGCTGTAGTGTGCACAAGTTGAGTGCGATGAGATATGCAAATTTTAATTTCCTTCAATTTGAAACACTAAGTTAAGATAAATTTAGTTAATTCCTCTTATAGGCAGTCATAATTTATAATAAGATGCCTGAGGGTTTCAAGAGTATAGATTACACTTTTCTTTAATACAACATAAATCATTCCACTCACAGAAATCACCTCAGAGTGTATACTGAACTGTAACGTGCTACCTGTTTGGACAGTTGGTTACATCCTTGTTAAGCAGATTATTGTGAAAAGAGATAGCTTTTACTTTCTACCCTCGCCCCTCACATAAAAGTGGCTCTCACATAATAGTGCCTCTCTCATAACTGACTCTCACATAACACTGTAGTGAGTCTGACATAATAGTGGCTCTTACCTAATAGTGACTCAAGCATAACACTGATGTGACTCTCACATAATAATGCCTCTTACATAAATCTGTAGTGGCTCTCACATAAAAGTGGGCCATATAATACGAGTGGCTCTTACATAATAGTGACTCTTACATAACACTGTAGTGCCTCTCACACAATAGTGGCTCTCACATAATAGTGACTCTCACATAATAGTGGCTCTTACATAATAGTGGCTCTTACATAATAGTGGCTCTTACATAATAGTGACTCGTACATAATAGTGGCTCTTACATAATAGTGACTCTTACATAATCATGACTCTTACATAAAAGTGGCTCTTACATAATAGTGGCTCTTACATAATAGTGGCTCTTACATAATAGTGACTCTAACATAATCATGACTCTTACATAATAGTGGCTCTTACATAATAGTGACTCACATAATAGTGGCTCTCACATAATACAGTACAGTAGTGACTCTTACATAATAGTGGCTCTTACATAAGAGTGACTTTTACATAATACTGCAGTGACTCACATAATACTGTAGTGACTCTCATGCGAGTGGCTCTCACATAAGTGACTCTCACATAATATAGTACAGAAGTGGCTCTCTAATAATAGTGGCTCTCATATAATACAGTACAGTAGTGATTCTTACATAATAGTGGCTCTTAACACGGGTGGGGGGGGGGGGGGGTCGCCACCTGCTACGTCTTCCCCTAGCAACGGAGTCGAGAAACCGGCGAGTTCCCACGGGTTTACGTCTGGCTGCTGTGTATATTAGCTCGAATTCTCTCCACTGAGATTCATTCTACCCTACGTTCCTGAACACGCAACACCTCCTCCAAGCAAGCTCCTCGCTGTCCAGCCCTCATTCAACATGGAGGACAGCAACACGCAACATCTCCTCTAACGAAGCTCCTGCACAGATACCTCTTCAAGCATGCTACTCACTGAACGTATCTTCCAAGCAAGCTCCTCACCACACGGCATCACCAGCACCAGACTGTCTTGTATACAAAATATTTTATACAAGAAAACCACCATCTAGAGTTTCTATCCATCCATCCTGAGTGCTAGACACATAATATCACGAACCCCCACAACATAATACTGTAGTGGCTCTCACATAATACTGTAGTGACTCTCACATAAGTGACTCACATAATAGTGGCTCTCACACAATACTGTAGTGGCTCTCACACAATACTGTGGTGGCTCTCACATCATACTGTAGTGGCTCTCAAATAATACTGTAGTGGCTCTCACATAATACTGTAGTGACTGTCACATAAGTGACTCACATAATAGTGGCTCTCACATAATACTGTTGTGGCTCTCACATAATACTGTAGTGGCTCTCAAATATTACTGTAGTGGCTCTCACATAATAGTGTAGTGGCTCTCACATAATACTGTAGTGACTCTCACATAAGTGACTCACATAATAGTGGCTCTCACACAATACTGTTGTGGCTCTCACAAAATACTGTTGTGGCTCTCACATAATACTGTAGTGGCTCTCACATAATACTGTAGTGGCTCCCACATAATACTGTAGTGACTCTCACATAATAGTGGCTCTCACACAATACTGTAGTGGCTCTGACATAATACTGTAGTGACTCACATAATACTGTAGTGGCTCTGACATAATACCGTAGTGACTCTCACATGATAGTGACTCACATAATACTGTAGTGGCTCTCACATAATACTGAATTGGATCTCACATAATACTGTAGTGACTCTCACATAATACTGTAGTGGCTCTCACATAATACTGTAGTGACTCCCACATAATACTGTAGTGACTCTCACATAATAGTGGCTCTCACACAATACTGTAGTGGCTCTCACATAATACTGTAGTGACTCACATAATACTGTAGTGGCTCTGACATAATACCGTAGTGACTCTCACATGATAGTGACTCACATAATACTGTAGTGGCTCTCACATAATACTGAATTGGATCTCACATAATACTGTAGTGACTCTCACATAATACTGTAGTGGCTCTCACATAATACTGTAGTGACTCACACATAATCCTGTAGTGACTCTTACATAATACTGTGGTGGCTCTCACATAATACTGTAGTGGCTCTCACATTATAGTGACTCACATAATACTGTAGTGACTCTCACATAATACTGTAGTGACTCTGACATAATACTGTGGTGACTCTGACATAATACTGTGGTGACTCTGACATAATAATGTAGTGACTCTCACATAATAATGTAGTGACTCATATAATACTGTAGTGACTCTTACATAATACTGTGGTGACTCTGACATAATAATGTAGTGATTCTCACATAATAATGTAGTGACTCACATAATACTGTAGTGGCTCTCACATAATACTGCAGTGAATCACAAAATAGTGGCTCTCACATAACAGTGACTCTCACATAATACTGCAGTGACTCTCACATAATACGGCAGTGACTCACATAATACTGCAGTGACTCTCACATAATACTGTAGTGACTCTCACATAATATTGTAGTGGCTCTCATATAATACTGCAGTGGCTCTCACATAATACTGTAGTGACTCTCACATAATACTGCAGTGACTCTCACATAATACTGTAGTGACTCTCACAAAATACTGTAGTGGCTCTCACATAATACTGCAGTGAATCACAAAATAGTGGCTCTCACATAACAGTGACTCTCACACAATACTGTAGAGAGTCTCACATAATACTGTAGTGACTCTCACATAATACTGTAGTGACTCTCACATTGTAACAATGTCATGAGTTTCCCACCACTAGAGAGTTCCCGCTAATTTTGAGCCAATAGTGTGAACGCCATAGGCCTGTCTTCGACCAATGAGAAAACGTATCAGGCGTGACGTCATGAAGTTTTGGCGTCCCTTGTGGGCTCACTCGGTTTGAATAGCAGAGTCTGTGCTGGAATTTTGTGTAGGGAGGTGTGGGAGGTCTGTGGTGGCGACATGGCAGGTATTTGGGTGTATTCTATTTGGTAAATCCTTAAGTTCCCATTTGTTGAGATACGTGGTCCCCACTTAATTAGCTAGGAACATAGGTTTATTATTTTGAAGTGTAGCTGTTAAACCCTAATTCAATATACGTATACAGTAACCGTTAATAAGAGTCCTACTTCATCCCTACCTTATTAAGAAAATGTGATGTGTTATAAATGTCTTGGTATTATGCAGTAGTACGGTGAGTCCTATACAGTACAGTATATATAATAACCAGGGCCGGATTCAGGAGTGGGCAAAGTGGGCAGCTGCCCAGGGGCCTCCACATATTACAATATTTTATTTATTTGTTTATTCATTTGGATTATTCTTATTTTCATTCTTTAAAATTCATGTTTATCTATTCCATCACGTAAAACTATGTTCAGCAAGAAGCGTGATAGAAATTAGGCGAGCTACTCCTTGAAATTTATGAATACCTGGAAGGAAAATGTAAAAAATTGGGGATTATTCACAGACATGTAAGCGTCAACGTAATGTACTACTCAATCCATTGGATTATGGACGATCAGAAGAAGCAGCCGACTCACAGTAAGAAAAATTTCGGGTTCAGAATTTCCTTCCAGCAATTGATCAGTTCCTGAGTTCACTGGATCAACGGTTAAATGCCTATGAGGAAACTTGTTCACTTTTCGGGTTCTTGTCTAAACTGGAGTCAATGAATTGTGACGAAATTGAAGCAGCTGCAGCAAAATTGGTTGCTGAGTACAAAAATGATTTGGATCAAACACTTGGAGTTGAACTTGTGCAGTTTACAGCATTCTTCACTCAATTTCTTGAAGACGAAGATGATGAGAAAGGGAGGGCACATTACCTTTACAAGTTGTTGATAGACAAGAAAGTTGTAGATACATTTCCAAATGTTGAAATAATGCTACTGATGTACTTGGTGCTCATGGTCACAAATTGTTCTGGAGAACGTTCTTTCAGTAAAATGAAGTTTATTAAAAACAGACTTCGTACTACAATGTGTCATGATAGGCTCAGCCACCTGGCTTTGATGAGTATCGAATATGACATCCTCAGAGAGATTGACTTCGAAAAGTTGATCAAAACCGTTGCAGCGGCCAGGTCACGTAAAGTGCCTGGTCTGTAAATAGAGGTAATGATTATTTTCTATTTTGCAATTGATCAATGCTTGTGTTCAATATATCCATTATCCATGGTAGATGGCAGTTATTTTTATTGAAATTCTTGTTTTTTCCAACATATCAGACTTTTGTCATAATTTTATCAAATTCATTAAAGTGTTTATTTGTTTTACTACTGGATGCAAAACTTCAATTTTATTTATAGTCGAGTTAATACTTATTCTGAATTTATCTGACCTTGGACTTAAAGAAGCCTATACATGCATTCTTGGACATAACCATTATTTGAGTAGAGGTTTATCTGATTAATAATGCAAAGAATCATCTCTCTGTAATAACTAATAATATTTTCTTTTCTGTGAAGTCTCTTGAAAATTTTTGACATGTACGGTAGTAGCTATATCATGGCTGGTCAACTTGAAACCACACGAATGACTCCAGTCATGTCTCACTTTTGTGTGTGTGTGTTGGAAATTTGTACACTATCAATAAATATACTGTACAGTTAATTAAAAATTTCTCAATGTTCTAATTTCCTCAATATACAGTTGTACCCCGCTTAACGCGGTTTCACTTAACGCGATTTCTCATATACGCGGTGCCTCGCCAGAACCGAAGTTTCACTTAACGCGGTGAAGTATAATTTTTTTTTTTTTTATTTAGCTCATAAAATTCATACAAATTACCCGGCCAGAATATAATTTACATTGCTGGAATTCTTACAATTTGATGATCATTTTGAATATAAACATCATAGATTTTGCATTAGACATACAAATTTTAGATATAATGTTTACTCTGGGTAAATATGTTATCTTTTGTGCAAAATATATGACATTTATATTCAAAACATTCCTGGTCTTACAAGGAATCCAGCAATGTCAATTATATTATCCTAACTTTAATCTGAGTTATTATTTATTACTAAAAATGTAAATTACTATTTTCTCCCAAAGCTTCTCTGGTAAGGAGGGTTGGGACGGACCGACCATCTGGCGCGGTTGGAAGAGGGGGGGGGGAGGCAAGGTGGGGTACTTTGATTGACAGACAGTGTCGTGAAGAATATTTTTTTTTTTTATTAACTGAAGATATTTGTTTTAGCTCATAAAATTCATACAAATTACCTGGCCAGAATATAATTTACATTGCTGGAATTCTTACAATTTGATGATCATCTTGAATACAAACATCATAGATTTTGCATTAGACATACAAATTTTAGATATAATGTTTACTCTGAGTAAATATGTTATCTTTTGTGCAAAATATATGACATTTATATTCAAAATATTCCTGGTCTTACAAGGAATCCAGCAATGTCAATTATATTATCCTAACTTTAATCTGAGTTATTATTTATTACTAAAAATGTAAACTACTATTTTCTCCCAAAGCTTCTCTGGTAGGGAGGGTTGGGACGGACCGACCATCTGGTGCGGTTGGAAGAGGGGGGGAGGCAAGGTGGGGTACTTTGATTGACAGATAGTGTCGTGAAGAATATTTTTTTTTTTTATTAACTGAAGATATTTGTTTTAGCTCAAAAATTCATACAAATTACCGGGCCAGAATATAATTTACAATGCTGGAATTCTTACAATATGATGATCATTTTGAATATAAACATCATAGATTTTGCATTAGACATACAAATTTTAGATATTATGTTTACGCTGAGTAAATATGTTATATTTTGTGCATGAATATATGACATTTATATTCAAAATATTCCTGGTCTTACAAGGAATCCAGCAATGTCAATGATATTATCCTAACTTTAGTTTGAGGTATTATTTATTAAAATCTAGTGGTTTTCCCCAAAAAATTTCTCAGAGAGGGAAGAGCCAGCAGTGTTGTGTGAGAAGAGGGGGAGGGAGTTGAGTCCATTATTTGAATGGACATTAACTTGGCGACTGTATTTCTCTATTTCTCTTAAGTATTAATTGTGTGCATGTACCATCATAAAATTAATGTTATTTTTACTAGAACATAGTTGTGTGTCGTCAAAAAGTAGAGTTTGGGGGCCGGGCCAGTCTCTATTGGAATTAATCCCATATGTTCTGTTGTTCACTTAATGCGGTTTTCACTTAACGCGGTACCCTGTGGGTTCAATTGACCGCGTTAAGCGGGGTACAACTGTAACTGCATATGGCTTCAAAATTCTCCAAAGAAGTGTTCAAATTTCAAAATTTTCCCAGATGTTTAGGCTCGTTTCACTCACCACCCCACCCTCTTGGGTAGTTATAATGAGGGGGCCTCCACAAAGAGGCTGCCCATGGGCCTCCACAGGTCTAAATCCAGCAGTGATAATAACTATCCTATATTTCCCCTCTGTGAAGTATTGATATCTTAGTCCCTCTAACCAGCTCCCGGCTGAGTCTCCCCTTGGTGTAGGCCTTTCTAGCCTAACCACAAGCCGTTAGACCTGTACTCCCCCTCCCCTCACACCCTCTCCCCAAACGTAAACAATTAACTTCCTCACCCTCTCCACCTCTCACGAGTATAAAGAGAAAGAAGAATAAGTACAGTATATAAATAAATATAAGGAATTAAAAAGACAATAAAAGATTTATTTGTTCCATAAAATATGTCATATTAAATATTAGGGACACATAATATTTGTTACAACATAATACTGTAGTAAGTCACACATAGTAGTGTAGTGGCTCTCACATAATAATGTAGTGGCTCTCACATAATACTGTAGTGGCTCTCACATAATACTGTAGTGGCTCTCACATAATACTGTAGTGGCTCTCACATATTACTATAGTGGCTCTCACATAATACTGTAGTGGCTCTCACATAATATTGTAGTGGCTCACATAATACTGTAGTGGTTCTCACATAATACTGTAGTGGCTCTCACATAATACTGTAGTGGCTCTCACATATTACTGTAGTGGCTCTCACATAAAACTGTAGTGGCTCTCACATAATACTGTAGTGGCTCTCACATAATATTGTAGTGGCTCTCACATAATACTGTAGTGGCTCTCACATAATACTGTAGTGGCTCTCACATATTACTGTAGTGGCTCTCACATAATACTGTAGTGGCTCTCACATAATACTGTAGTGGCTCTCACATAATATTGTAGTGGCTCTCACATAATACTGTAGTGGCTCTCACATAATATTGTAGTGGCTCACATAATACTGTAGTGGCTCTCACATAATACTGTAGTGGCTCTCACATAATACTGTAGTGGCTCTCACATAATATTGTAGTGGCTCACATAATACTGTAGTGGCTCTCACATAATACTGTAGTGGCTCTCACATAATATTGTAGTGGCTCACATAATACTGTAGTGGCTCTCACATAATACTGTAGTGGCTCTCACATAATACTGTAGTGGCTCTCACATATTACTGTAGTGGCTCTCACATAATACTGTAGTGGCTCTCACATAATACTGTAGTGGCTCTCACATAATATTGTAGTGGCTCACATAATACTGTAGTGGCTCTCACATAATATTGTAGTGGCTCACATAATATTGTAGTGGCTCTCACATAATACTGTAGTGGTTCTCACTGTACTGCACACATCATTATCATCCCTAAAATCTCTTAAGTCATATTACGCTACATAACATTCAAATCCACCGCGCTTGTTGAGTCTCAGAAAATGGGAAACGTTGGTAAAGGATAACTCATCTAATGTATGTTTATAACTCATCTAATGTATGTTTATAACTCATCTAATGTATGTTTATAACTCATCTAATGTATGTTTATAACTCATCTAATGTATGTTTATAACTCATCGAATGTATGTTTATAACTCATCTAATGTATGTTTATAACTCATCTAATGTATGCTTATAACTCATCTAATGTATGTTTATAACTCATCTAATGTATTTTTATAACTCATCTAATGTATGTTTATAACTCATCTAATGTATGTTTATAACTCATCTAATGTATGTTTATAACTCATCTAATGTATGTTTATAACTCATCTAATGTATGTTTATAACTCATCTAATGTATGTTTATAACTCATCTAATGTATGTTTATAACTCATCTAATGTATGTTTTATACAAATAGTACCCAGGTATGGCCATATAAGTGTATGTATTCATAGCATTAAGGAGAACTCAAGGTATCTATAGGATGATTGGGAAGGTCCAATTGATATGGACTAGTGTACTATAAGGGATAAGGGTAGATCATGTTTGAAGGTCCTTCTATTTATGTCTGTGAATGATTAGTGAACATAGCTACCGCAGGTATCAGATGAAAATATAAAAGAACATTGATTTGGAAAAAGGATAAATGTATCAGACCTGAGTGAAGTGCTGGAAGTGATCCACAAACTATACTTCAAAGAAAATATCTTGCATGTCTCGGCATGAGCTTAATACACCTCATTATCTCATGTGACATATAACCACAGACCATACAATTATCAGAGCATCTTATGAATGTGTTCAACGATGGCAACGTGCGAGAGGATCCCTAAATACAGATTGAAGTGAAGTGGATATACCCACGCCATGAAAATACGACGCTCGGCTTTTGTTCAATGTTAGCGTCTTTTCTGCCCCACGAACTGTCAAACCAGATCCTTACTTTAGTATGTAATTTAGGATTAAGATATGTAATTATAAGGCATAAGGTCACAATAAATAGGAAAGTGGAGATGTGAGAACCAGAAGAAATCAAAGTGTAAATTAAAGTTTGAAACTGTAGGCCTACTTCAGTGCGAGACGCGAGCCGTTCGTCCTTAGACGTGCCTCGCTCTTCCACCCAAACAGGTCAGTGAACCCCTTCGTGCTCCATTCAGCCCTGAAAAGACTTATTTATCAGTATTTTACATCTTAAAACCTTGCTTGATGTTATAAAGTGAAGTAATAGTTGTACTAGTGTGTGGTGATAAAAGCCCAACAGGCATTATACTTAGACGTGCCTCGCTCTTCCACCCAAACAGGTACCACGCGTTCTGAGCGTCGGCTATTACCGCACTGTGAAGGACGCACCATGTGTGGTGTGACTGTTTACAGCCATTATGGCCCTTCACTGTGAACCTGTGGATACCCTGCATATCACCACCCAGGATAGTAGAAAATAATTGTATGTTTGAGAAGATTCGTGGTCGCTACGTGGAGCAACCTTAGAATACCAGCCGTGGAAACAGTACTTGTACTGTACTGGTATGGTTACTCGGGAAGTAACCCCTCTCCTCATCAAGAGTAGTGTGTGGATGAGGTACCTGGTTTGTGTACCTAAGAATACCGAGGAGTTCCATACTTGTAGGTGTGGAGTGTACCCGGGATGTGGTGCTATGATATAACATCTGGTGCTGTAATGTAACTTGTGATGCTATACTCTAACAGGTGGTGCAGTCTGATATGTTGGGTGTTTGGTAAGAAGGAATGACCGAGGTAAGGAGGTCATAGGTTGTTGTGAAGAATGAAGAGGATAAAAGTAATTATTTGATGTAAGACGTGTATTGATGTGAAGGGTAGTGAACATAATAGTTGTTCTTCTGAAGAAGGCCAATTCTTTTTGTATTATGACGGGATGCAATATGTTTTGTAAGGAATAAATTAGTTAAGTCATGCTTGATGTTTCACCCTTCTTCCCACTCTCGATTTGGTCAATGAAAAACCCAACCCAATGCCTAGCTCACTCTGCCCGCTACCTAACGAGCTACATACTGTCCAGGTGGGTCTGGTGGCAGCGACCTTAAAATTAAGGATAGAGTTAAGTTATCCCCTTAGAATTAGTGACCCCAGAATCTGGCAGTATATCACATAATAATGTAAGGACTCTCACATAGTGCTGTAGTGGCTCTCACATAATACTGTAGTGCAGGGGTGTCAAACTCATTTGCCAAGGCGGACCAGATATAATATGAGTACACAGTATGCGGGCCAAGTAACATAATTATGAGCACTTCGCAATCACCTCTTAGGTGAGTAGTACGACAAAATAAGGAAGGTGGATTTAGTCTGCGCTCGTGCGAAACCCTTAAAAACAAACAAACAAAGCAAGTGTTCACTTACTTTGATCAATCTTATTGTTTGCTACTGCTGTTTCCTGAAAATTGGCACCTCTTAGTATGGACCAGTGCATCAAAGTTTGGCACTAACGACTGAGCTGTAGCAACCTTCAGTATTGAATTAAGGTGCGCATCAGTAAGTTGAGACCGAAGCTGAGACTTGTTCAAGTTCATCACAGAAAAGAGTTGTTCACAGACATAGGTACTTCTGAACAGTGACATAATCTTTGAGGCAAAACATTTAATCCTGGGATAATTTGGTCCAAAATATTGATAAAATGTGCCAACATTAACACTCGAAAACTTGTTCCTCAACACAGAATCACACTGGAGCTCAATTAATTCTAACTGAAGATGTTCTGGTACCTCATTAACACCAACAGAGAATGGGTCCCGAAAAATGGAAAAATCCTTCTCAAGTCTTTTAAAGTCGGCAAATCTTTCTTGGAACTCATTCATTAATTTGGAAATCTTGATGCAGTACTTTTTTGTGTTGATATCAGCATGAAACTGAGGTGTGCCTTGCAGGGACTTCAAGGTCGGAAAGTGAGAAAGATTACTCTCTGATAGTTGCCGCTCAAAAAGCTGAAGTTTCATCTCAAAGGCACGAATGCAGTCATAAAACTCTGTCACCAATTTATTGCGTCCTTGCATCTTTGTATTCACGTAATTTAAGTGTTCTGTAATATCCACCAGGAAAGTTAGATCTTGAACCCATTCATTATCTTTCAGTTCATGCAAATCCCTTCCTTTCTGTTCCATAAACATCTGAATTTCACTGCACAATTCATAAAATCGCTTCAGTACGACTCCCCAACTAAACCAGCGAACATCAATGTGATATGGCAGTCCGTGTGTGTTCTCATTTTCCTCCAATAAGCAGTCTGTGGTTCAGACCTCGTGCGCGTATGAAGTTCACTATCTTTATAACAACATCCATGACATTATCCATCTTTAATGTTTTACTACACAACACTTCTTTATGTATAATACAATGCACATTATAAATTTACTGTTCTTTCATTGGTGAAGTTGATTGAGTATTTTGTTCTACGAAACAGCAGACTATTTTATTCAGCTGAGGGATACACTCACTATTTAGGTTTAGCTTCCCAAGGTAAAGCTGGAGCAGCAAATGGGCCGCAGGCCGCATGCAAGAGTGTGTCAGGCCACATGTGGCCCATGAGCCACATGTTTGACACCCCTGCTGTAGTGGCTCTCAAATAATAGTGACTTACATAATACAGTAGTGGCTCTCACATAATAATGTAATGGCTCTCACAATATACTGTAGTGGCTCTCACATAATACTGTAGTGGCTCTCATATAATAATGTAGTGGCTCTTACATAATACTGTAGTGGCTCTCACATAATACTGTAGTGGTTATCACGTAATAGTGACTCTTACATAATACTGTAGTGGTTCTCACATAATACTGTAGTGGCTCTCACATAATACTGTAGTGGCTCTCACTTAATACCGCAGTGGCTCTCACATAATAGTGACTCATATAATACTGTAGTGACTCACAGAATACTGCAGTGGCTCTCACATAAGTGACTCTTACATAATACTGTAGCAGCTCTCATATAATACTGTAGTGAGTCTCACAAAATAGTGGCTCTCACATAATAGTGACTCTTACATAATACTGTAGTGGCTCTCATATAATACTGTAGTGACTCTCACATAATACTGTAGTGGCTCTCAGATAATACTGTAGTGACTCACATAATACTATAGTGACTCTTACATTATAGTGGCTCTCACATAATAGTGGCTCTCACATAATAGTGACTCTCACATAATAGTGACTCTAACATAGTAGCTCATACATAATACTGCAGTGACTCACATAATAGTGAGTCTCACATATTAGTGACTCTTACATAATACTGTAGTGACTCACATAATAGTGACTCTTGCATAATAGTGGCTTTTACATATTACTGTAGTGACTCATATAATAGTGACTTTCACCTAATAGTGAATCTCACATAATAGTGACTCTTACATAATAGTGACTCACATAATAGTACCTCTCACATAATAGTGACTCTTACATAATACTCACATAATAGTGACTCTTAGATAATAGTGACTCACATAATAGTGACGCTTACATAAAAGTGACTCTCACATAAGTGTCGCCCTAATATAAAAATGGTCCTCACATACAAGTGGGTCTTCACATATAAGTGGCCTTCACTTAAGTGTAGTCCTCATATACAAGTGGCTTTCACATATAAGTGGCTATCACACACAAGTGGCCCAGCAAAGACAACCAGAACAGCCAATCACATGTGTGGTAATACTTGCACTGTACCTAAAAACCTCATGTGTGCTAAATCCTGGAAATGTTTGCCTACATTGTTTCTCTGACAACCAGAGCATTGTCTCATTTGCTCAGGGTATTGCCACCACTTAGTTCCTGATGACAGGGGATAAAGAATATCAATGTAGGACAAAATGGCACATATGTCTAATTAGGACTACTGTACAGTACTGTAGTACTGTTCAATGGTACAAAAATGTCACTAGATTAAGGAGAGGGGGGCCAGGTCAACCTAACATAATCCAATGAAATATAATCTTTATCTGATGGTCTACCAGTCAAATTAAGAAATATAAGCTTTGACCTGACCTGACTTAACCTAATCTGACCCTTTCCTTTAAACTAGTGAAATTTTTTCTGCCATTTTACTCCTATTTTGACTGCAAATAATAAATCCCAAAGAACTGGAGGAAAAGCCACTGTCATGGCAGCTTGGGTCTTGGAGGTCAAGAGCAAAGCACTTATGTGAGACATAACTGTACCACCAAGTGGCAACCCTCAACTTTTCCCTCTTTTGGCTCATAGATTCACCTACATATAAATTTCAGTCTACCAGCAGAAAATGGGCATCTTACCAAAACTATTAATTAAGTATTGTACAGTACTTACATATGTACATCAAGATACCAGTGTCTTGACGCCAGGCTCTTCATGCTTCAAGATAATGTTGGCGTCTCAGTGAGCTGCCACGTACAGGAACACATTATTTTCCAAAGTTTGGGTCCTTTATCTTCCCCTCTCGTATTCAACGCCTTAATCCCCTGGTAGTTTTATCCTGGAAGAATATAATCAGTGTACAGTATATATTACACAATTTCTGTGAAAAATTAAAGTGAAACTCAGGGCCGTATTCTCAGTCGCTATACCACCCAATCAATCAGGAACAGTGTCGGATGAGGTCATTCAGAGACGCCACAGCCCCGGTGGATCTGGTTTGCTTTCGGGATCATTAGAACATTTCATCGGGAGGGGGTAACCGCCTGATAACAGTCCCAATGAGTATAAAAACCTCTTTTACCATCAAAATTTTGATAAATTGAGTTAGAATATATTAAAAACTGAAAAAAAGTGAGTTGGTAACAAACTTGTATTTCCACATACTGTCCTGTACATTCAAAGATTGTCAATCATCAAGAATTACTCAATTTTCTCATGAACAGCATTTCATACACATGAAAATTTTCAGAGCTGCACCTTAACAGATACTGTAATTTATGAGAACACCACTGCCACCAGTAGGAGTTGTTCAATTTCGTTCCTTTTTTCAGATAATACGAACATGTGGAAAAAATGAACGAAATTGAACAACTCCTCCTGGTGATAACAGTGTTCTCATACATTACCACAGAAGCTGTTACATTGTATAATTTTCAAAGATAAAAAGAATCTAAGTTACCTATAACCTAAGATAGGTAGATTAGGTTGGTTCATCTCATATCCTAAAGTTTAGACTAAGACCTGACCACTCATCTATTACCATTTCCTTGAGGTAAGAAGGCATTTATCCTCTATAGAAATATTTGTCAAGTTCTTGGTTAACCTGTGATACGGTCTTCCAGTATTACCAACTCAGGATAAGTTAAATCACTTAAAATGGACACTCCTCCAAATGAGTTATCCAATGGGATGTAATCGTATAAACAGCACGCTAAGGACTCGGAGGCAGCGTGACAGCGTCGTTGGTACTGCACCTGACAGGTACAGTAATGTATATACCCTGTACATGACCCACTTACACATGAGTGCATCAAACCAAGGACTCTTAGAACAGAAGAACAGTGTACCACTAAGCCACAGCACCTCCAACCCACAATCACTATACTATGTGTAGCGTATAAAGCTTGTGTCAAAGATAATCTTCCAAAATTGAAAATGAAATTATACTAACTGGAATCTACTTAGCTACAGACAACCTTTAAGAAAATGGAGGTGGGGTAATATTCTGTGAATCTCAAAGTGCTTTGAAATCAATGAACAGCCCGTCAGGTTCAAAAATTGTATGTGATATTAAAAGAAATGTGATAACTGCCAATAAGAACAATTCTCGTATCGAATTTGTGTGGATTCCGTCCCATGTAGGAATTAGGTATCATGACCGTGCTGAAAGACTGGCCAATGAAGCATGTAAGAGGGAAAATGTTGACCGTGACCTTGGCCTGTCCAATGCTGTACTTAAAAACATTCAAGTCAGAATCATGAACTCCGATCCAGAAGAACTGACAACTGCAGAGAGACCTGGCAGTTGTAGCATTAATAAATATGAAAATATTTTTGTGAGAGGCACCGGTATGGCCAGCATAAGGACAGAACCATGCAATGTGATATAGTTGTGGACAGAATTAGGCTAGGATAGACACATCTGGCAAGTTAGTATCGCTGTACCCATACCGGAACACTCAGCATGTAAACTTTGTGATAAACCTTTTAGGCATACGAATCCAGGTAAAAAAAGTCACAGAAAAAAAGTCACCTAACCCAACCCAACCTAACCTAACCTACGTGCATCATAGGTAAATTGTGTTGTCCATATGTAAAGGTCATGTATTGTCAGTTAATAATTGTTTTAAAATATTTTGAGTTTAATTACCTTAAACGTGACTTTTTTTTCCTGTGACTTTTTTTCTGTGACTTTTTTCCTGTGACTTTATTACCGTTCACCAAGGCATACACTTGAACACCATATTATTGAATTTGAATGTGACACTCAAAACACTTTAGGCCACCTGGCTTTTTGTATCATGAACTTTGTAATTACTACATTGAATCAGGGGTGTTTGAGGACATTCTTGCTGTTTATCTAAAATTTGCTAGCCCACACTGATTAGTCTTCAATTAGAATATAACGTCCAATGTATATGAACCAGTCCTGCATGGCAGCGAACAGTGACATCTCCCACATGACTCTGACCTATATATACTGTTAATGAATACGATGTATTTCTGTGTACGAACCAGTCCTACATGGCAGTGAACAGTGACATCACCCACATGACTCTGACCTATATATACTGTTAATGAATATGATGTATTTCACTGTGTATGGTAAACCTCTGTCCTGCGTGGCAGTGAGAAGTGATACTATCCTCAGTGTCAAGACCTGACTGGATTACTCGGAATAGGGGAATTGTACTCTAAGGTTTGTCAATAAATTTGTTAAACTAAACTAAAAACGACACTAACGGCCCAACACACGTGACAACTGTTGATGTTTACCGTCAGCAGCTGGTCAAATCCTCCTGAACACCGAAAACGAGTTACAACAAATATTTTACATCTAAATTTAGCTGCCATTATTTTAGGTTACACTTGTTTTTTTATTACTGTGAAATGAAATTTACGCTTGCTTCCTATTTTATATTATTATTTTAGGTATAAGAGAAATAAAGCAATATCTAACAATTTGACCTGCAATTCATGTGTTGAGTTCATCATTCCTACCAAGAGTCTCAGTTAACTTGCGGTACGAGACGGTCTGTACTTTATGACATTCATCCAACAAGGGACACATTACCGCCTTGTCTCTCTAATTCCACAATGAAAAGATAAAACTTTTATAAGAAACCTCAACTTATATCCACAAGTAGTAAGTGTATTCTCAAACACACATTGAAGTTATTCACTTATTGCTTCTGGTTACTTATATTATTTCATTTTCGTTCTTCAGAAGCCAATGTGAATAATGTGTATCTTGTATATTATTGTTGCTGCTGTCATGATTATTGTATGATACCACTGTAAAGGAGTTCTTCGCATAAAAAGAATTACAGTATTGCCGAATTAATTTGAAATGTAATTTATAGTACTAAAGAACGTTTGATGTAAACATGAGAGCCTTAGAACAGGTGGCGGGAATTACTGTATCACTCATCACCTTACATATACATTTAATACAAACCGCTGAGATTATTTTGTAAATACTATAATAAGAAAAAAATGGGAGTTTATGTGGATAAAAGTTAAAAGTAAAGAATAACTTGAAGCAGAGAAGTAATCACATTCAGTGTGAATTTCATACTATTTATCCTTTAGTTCTTTAAGAGGTTAGGTACAGTCATTGAATTTAGCTGGTGAAACACAATCAAGTCTGAACCATAAGGATTTTAAATACACTCAATTTCATCCACCTTAATATTGTCTTTCAGTACTTCAATCACTAGATACAAAATAATAATGAATGGCTTTAGACGCCAATCAAAAATAAATACCTGAGTCCCTCGCCGCAGGAAGAACTAACAGTCGTGCCGAAATTCAAAACAACAAAATGTCAGTCAAGAACTAGTAAGTAATTTTCTACATTATCTGCAATAATTTCACTTGATACCTATTTATAATATGTTGATATCATTGCACATGTTTTTGTAAATTAGTGAAGAATCATTTATGGTTTATATATTGTAGTTTGTTCATATATAAGAGGTGGGGTGGGTAGCTTTTTCAAGCTTGTCACTGCAGCCAAGGCACTTTTTACGTTTACTTTTATCTTCTTCATCACTGATAGGCTCGGTAGTCACTTGGGCAGTCGGTTACGTATCTGTTAAGCACTGTTGACAAGTATTCGGCATGTACTCGCTCCAAAAATGTATCTGTACATTTACAGAGCAGTAAGGACCGGTCTGACTAATTACCCAAATGTACCCAAATGTAGCCGCAATGAAGTCAAATAATGGTCCAACATGAATAAATCGGACTGCCAATCACTTCTCGACTAGTATTTGGTGTCACTAAGCCACCAAAAAGTGGAAACTTACTTTAACCTGAGTTAATAGATCGCGTGCATGTACCGGGGGAGCGAGTAATTACCCAAACGTACCCAAATGTAGTCGCAATGAAGTCAAATGATGGTCCTGTAGCGTACTGTATGTGGCCAGTTGTCAATTCTCTTTAGTTGTATGGGCACACAAATGTACGTACATGTAGATGTATCCACTCAGGAATGAGGTAGGACAGAAACTCACAATGCGCTTTCTGTATATATATTGTTGTACAGCGCAGTGCTTAGGAGTGACTAGGTGAGGAGCTGAGAGAGATGTTGCTGGTCCAGTAGCTGAGTGTAGAATGTCCTCCCTGGGCAGGCGTGGCCGTATTTATACAATTTACCAGGATCAGGATTTGGGGTGCGTGTAGCGAGAGGACCAATCACAGCGGCTCAAGCGTAAGGTGTGAAACGCTTTGATCCTGAACTGGAGGTTGATGGTCGAGACTAGGTCGGCGATCGTACCCCTACGTCCTCTGCATAGACCTAGTCTCTCGGCGTAGCTGGCTGTACGCTGATTGGCTGGTCGGCGTGCGGCCGGAGCTCAGTTGGAAGTTGTAGGGGAGAGGAGCCACTACAATACTACCCCTCCCCTCCCGGCGCGGCGGGAGGCTGGATGTTGTCCGGGTTGTGTCCCACACATAACACATACCGGGCAGGTGTATGTACGACTCGGCCGCTACGTGTAACAACTCCCTCCAGTGACACAAAACCTGTGGGAGAATTAGGAGGAGAAAGAGGGTTTGGGATTAGAGGAGGTTGTACAAGCAATGGTTGTTGTGACTCTGCTGCTGCAGGGGCTGCATCAGGAGGAGGGTCCATGGCAGGAGCAGGTTCTATGACAGGAGGGAGGTCTATTACAGGTTCAGGTTCTGTGACAGGAGGAGGGTCTATGATAGGTACAGGTTCTATGATAGGTGCAGGTTCTATGTCAGGAGGAGGGTCCATGGCAGGAGCAGGTTCTATGACATGAGGGAGGTCTGTTATAGGTTCAGGTTCTATGATAGGAAGAGGGTCTATGACAGGAGCAGGTTCTATGACAGGAGCAGGTTCTACAGCAGGAACAGGGTGTACATGAGGGTGAAAAGAGGGTGCCCAGTAATGTCGTGGGCGTGGTGTTGCTGCCGGTGGTAACTGCGGGTAGACTGGTGCAGGCGTAGTTTGTTAATGGTGCTGCTGGGCTGGGGGCCCGACGGGTAAGGTGGCCGGTTTGACTCGGTCTATGCTGACGGTGTCATGTCTGCCATTCCGGATAATCGTCAGGAACTTTGCTGAATGGGTAACCACCTGGAAGGGTCCATTGTAGGGGCGTTGTAATGGGTTGCGATGAGCATCACGCCTGACGAAAACATACTCGGCTGTGAGTAGTGCAGGAGGGATGTGTTCAGGGCGCCGAGGAGGCTGGCGTGGAGCAGTAGCTCTGAATGCAGAAACTGCTTGTCGTAGCTTTTGGAGTAAGTCGTGACGAACGGCTGGAGTGGTTTGATGAGGGTTAGGAGGGAGTGAGAAATCCCTGGGTAGCCGAAGGGGCTCGCCTAGTGTAAGATCTGCTGGGCTACAGTCCATATCCTCCTTGTGTGACGCACGGATGCCGAGGAGCACTAAGGGAAGCGCATCAGTCCAGCTGTAAGGGTCGTGCTGTGCCTTGAGTGCGTCCTTCAGCTGCCGGTGAAAACGCTCTACCATGCCGTTGGCTTGAGGGTGGTATGCTGTAGTGCGTTGCCTAGACGTGCCGAGGAACTGTAGGAGGTGCTGCCAGAGTTGTGACTCAAACTGGACTCCTCGGTCAGTGATTACGGTTGCGGGGGGGCCAAAACGGGAAACCCAACCGGACATGAAGGCGCGGACAGTAGTCTCTGCTGTAGCATTGGGCATGGGAATTGCTTCTGTCCACCTGGTGAAACGGTCGATGCAGGTGAAGATGGAGGTGCTACCGTAGGATGATGGAAGAGGTCCCACGATGTCGAGGTGTACTACTTGAAAACGTCCTTTGGGAATAGGGAAAGTTTGTAAGGGGGCCCGTATGTGACGATGTATTTTGGAGGACTGGCAGGCCAGGCACTGGGCAGACCATTTCTTAGTATCAGACTTGATGCCGGGCCAGACGACACGTTGCGTGAGGAGGCGCTGGGAGGCCCGCACACCCGGGTGGCTGAGACCATGGATGCGGTCGAAAACAGTGCGGCGGTGGACGTGAGGCACGAATGGTCTAGGCTGCCCACAGGATACGTCGCACCACAATTTTATCTTTGTGCCAGGAACAGGGAGTTCTTGGAGTGTGAGGCTTGAGGGGGATGTCTTGTATGCTGCCAGGTCTTCGTCCTTTTCTTGAGCCGCGGCTAGCTGCCCATAGTCAATGGGTGGAGATGAGGGAAGAATGTTGGATATACAACGAGAGAGGGCGCCGGCGATCTCGTTGTGGCTGCCTTTAATGTGTTGGACGTCGCTGGAGAACTCTGAGATGTAAGCCAAGTGGCGCAGGACATGAGGTGTATGTGACTGGGAAGCTGAAGCGAAGGCGTGGACGAGGGGCTTGTGATCAGTGAAGATGGTGAACTGACGGGCCTCGAGGAAGTGCTGGAAATGTTTGACAGCCAGGTATATGGCCAGGAGTTCTCGATCAAAGGCGCTGTACTTGAGGTGTGGTGGTTGAAGCCGTTTTGAGAAGAAAGCAACGGGCATGAGAATTCCGTTGATCTCCTGCTGCAAGACGGCGCCCACTGCAGTAGAAGAAGCGTCTGTTGTGAGAGTGGTCCGGGCGTTAGGTGCGGGGTGGGCCAGGAGGGTGAGGCGTGTAATGTGCTGTTTGATAGTGGTGAATGCCGTGGCAGCCTCTTGAGTCCACACGAGAGACTTGTGAGACTTCTTTGGGCGTCCCTTGAGAAGGTCGTGTAGGGGGGCTAGGACGGTGGCAACTTTGTCAATGAAGCGGTGGTAGTAGTTGACTAAACCCAGGAATTCTCGGAGTTTCTTCGCCGTTTCAGGTTTAGGGAACTCCCTAATCGCAGTTATCTTCTGTGGTAGGGGTTGTATGCCACTGGGCGAGACTCTGTGACCGAGGAAATCGATGGCCGAGGTTCCAAAGACGCACTTAGCAGGATGAACTTTCATGTTGTTGTTCTGCAGGCATTGGAGGAGGAGTTGTAGGTGGTGGCGGTGCTCGGCAGGCGTCGAAGATGCAACGAGGATGTCGTCAATGTAGACAGTGACAAAGTCGAGGTCGCGAAGCATATGGTCCATGTACCTCTGGAAAGTCTGTGCTGCATTGCGTAAGCCAAAACTCATGAAAGTGTACTCGAAGAGTCCAAACGGAGTGGTGATGGCTGTCTTCTGGGTATCTGCAGGTGCTACTGGGATCTGGTGGAAGGCACGCTCCAAGTCGATCTTCGAGAAGATAGTCTTGCCATGAAGTTTGTGGTGAAAGTCCTGGACATGCGGAATAGGGTACCTGTCAGGTTTGGTGACGAGATTCAGGGCTCTGTAGTCGCCACACACCCTCCACTCGCCGGGTGTTTGCTTAGGAACCATGTGAAGAGGCGATGCCCAGGGACTCCTTGAAGGGCGAATGATGCCGTCTTGCAGTAGTTTGTTGAATTCTACTTTGGCTGTGTCCAGGAGCTCAGGGTGCAGGCGGCGAGGGCGTGAAAAGACTGGTGGTCCTTTGGTTTCGATGTGGTGGAAAATTCCCGATGTAGGTGGTGGGGGTAGGGAGACTCGGGGTGAGAAAAGCTCCTTGAATTCGTCGAGCAGGGAGGAGAACTCGTTGGAAGGCGCAAGACAGGTGATAGTGTCGGTGTGTTTGTCACGAGAACCCTGGATCTTGCGTGCTGTAGGCTCATGGATGAGGCATAGATGACTTGGTTTGACACCGAGCTTGTGGAAGGTGAGGAAGTCGAAACCAAGGATGGGTTGAGACACGTCTGCTATCACGAATAACCAACGCAGAGTCGTGGGCAGACAGAGGTCTAAGGCGAGGGTGAGTACGCCGTAGGAGGAGATGGGGGTACCGTTGGCAGCGAACAGGTCATAAGAGGGTTGCTTTGACTTGTCTTGTAGTGAGGGAGGGATGAGGCTGACTGATGAACCTGTGTCGATGAGGAACTTCTTGCCAGAGGTGCGGTCGGTGACGTACAGTAATGAGACGCCTGAAGGGACAGAGGCTGAGGCGTCTACCAGCCTCCGGTGTTGCCGTTTCCCGAATAGGTGCAATAGGGCTCACAGTTTCGAGCATTGCGGCCGAAAGTCTGGTGATACCAGCAGAGGGTATATTTGTTGTGCTGGGGGCTGGCTGCTGTGCGTCGGAACTTGTAGGGCGTGGTGCGCGAGTCAGGAACTGGCACAGCAGCGGGTAAGGAGGAGCAGAACTGCTCAATGGTGTCCATCCTGCGGTTCAAGGTTTGTAACAGGTCCTTGATATCTTGTGAGGTATTGCTCGGCTGAGGGGTGTTGACCCGGCTTGCAAGTTCGGTGGGAGGTACTGGTGTGACCGTGGCAGCAAGGGGTGCAGCAGCGCACTCGTTGAAAATTCTGTCTGCCGCGGTTGCATATAGTTCTGGTGTCTTAGAGTAATCTACTGCGGACAGGATGTTGCGTACTTCTGTGGGTAGCTTTTTTGCGTGAAGCTGGCGCAGGATAGAGTCAGGAAGTCTGCCTGTGTACCGGGAGTTCACCCTGCACATCTCTTCCCAGAGAAATCCCGGAGTTGAGTTTCCAAGGGAGATGGAAGATAGGTTCTGCAGGATATTGGAGCGGGTCCGTTGGTAATGCGTTTTTAAGGCATCCCGCAGAGTGGCGAATTTGTTGTTCTCTGGGGGGTTGGAGATAGTCTGTGAGACTTGTGTGGCGACTTCAGTGGGCAAGGAGCAGAGCAGGGGTCCGTACTTCTGCCCGTCTGTAGCTGTAGAGCCGATGAGAGCTGCTTCGACATGAACTAATCAGTCCTCTACGTTGTGGTTGAAGGTTGGTAGAGAGATCCGTCCGTCCATTCTTGCGGGAGTATATCACACCTGTTTGGGAAGGATGAGGGATGGGTGCTTGTTCCGACCCCCTTCCATGTCCACAATCTCCTGGGAGGGAGGTGAACACTTGCGGGGGGGACTTCGGGACGAATACACTTTTTTAGGGTGCAGGTCCTTCGGCCAGAACTAAAAAAACAAAAGAAAAATAGGAGAATAGGCAAAAGAGCTCAAACCACGTTTTGAATATCGCACAATAGTTGCTCTCCAGCTGTGATGTGGGTCACTCACACCGCCAGTAGGGAGAACAGACTAATGCGTTATAAACCTTACGGTTGTGAGATGGTGTTGTTGTGAAGTAGTGGGTGGTGCAGGGAGGCGGTTGGCCTAGGTTGGCAGCAGGCAGGACGATCTTCTCAGCTCTAGTAGTAAGGCAGCAGAAAGGAGTGTGGTATTCACGGCTCCGGGGTCACCAATTGTAGCGTACTGTATGTGGCCAGTTGTCAATTCTCTTTAGTTGTATGGGCACACAAATGTACGTACATGTAGATGTATCCACTCAGGAATGAGGTAGGACAGAAACTCACAATGCGCTTTCTGTATATATATTGTTGTACAGCGCAGTGCTTAGGAGTGACTAGGTGAGGAGCTGAGAGAGATGTTGCTGGTCCAGTAGCTGAGTGTAGAATGTCCTCCCTGGGCAGGCGTGGCCGTATTTATACAATTTACCAGGATCAGGATTTGGGGTGCGCGTAGCGAGAGGACCAATCACAGCGGCTCAAGCGTAAGGTGTGAAACGCTCTGATCCTGAACTGGAGGTTGATGGTCGAGACTAGGTCGGTGATCGCACCCTTACGTCCTCTGCATAGACCTAGTCTCTCGGCGTAGCTGGCTGTACGCTGATTGGCTGGTCGGCGTGCGGCCGGAGCTCAGTTGGAAGTTGTAGGGGAGAGGAGCCACTACAGTCCTACAAGCTTAAATCGGGCTGTGAATCACTTCTCGATTATTTTTTGGTGTCATAAAGTCACAAAAAGTCACATCATGGATTTTGCATTAGACATACAAATTTTAGATCTAATGTAATAATTTGGTTTACACAAAGCAAATATTTTATCCTTTGTGTAGAATATATGAAGTTTACATTCATAATATTCCCTGACCTGCAAGGAATCCAGAAATGTCAATTATATTATCCTAACTTTAGTCTGATGTATTATTTATTACTAAAAGTTAAAATCTATTATTTTCACCCAAACATTTTTCTGGTAGGGAGTGAAGGTTGGGACCGACCGACCCAGCTGGCGTGAGTGAGGAAGGGGGGGGGGGAGGCAAGGTGGGGGACTTTGATTGACAGATAGTGTTGTGAAGAATATTTTTTTTTTATTAACTGAAGATATTTGTCTTAGCTCATAAAATTCACACAAATTACTCGGCCAGAATATAATTTACATTGCTGGAATTCTTACAATATGATGATCATTTTGAATATAAACATCATGGATTTTGCATTAGACATACAAATTTTAGATCTAATGTAATAATTTGGTTTACACAAAGCAAATATTTTATCTTTTGTGCAAAATATATGAAGTTTACATTCAAAATATTCCCTAACTTTAGTCTGAGGTAGTATTTATTACTAAACGTTAAAATCTAGTGTTTTCACACAATCATTTCTCAGAGAGGTAGGAGCTAGTGATCTGGGAAGAGGGGGGGGGGGGATTTGAGTCCATTATTTGAATGGACATTAACCTGGTGACTGTATTTCTCTTAAATATTAATTGTGTGAGCATACCATCATAAAATTCAGATGTTATTTTTACTACAACATAGGTATTGTGTCGGAAAAAGTGGAGTTTGGGGGTCGGGCCAGTCTCTATTGGAATTAATCCCATATGTTCTGTTGTTCACTTTACTCGGTTTTCACTTTCCATGGTACCCTGTCGGTTCAATTGACCGCATAAATCGTGGTACTACTGTATATATATATATATATATATATATATATATATATATATATATATATATATATATATATATATATATATATATATATATATATATATATATATATATATATATATATATATATATATATGCATGCAAGTAAATCACTGTAGGTGCGCGTGATCTAGGTATATGCTGATAGCCACAAGGAAAGAAGAAAACACGAAGTTCCCAAGCGGTTAATGTAACCCAGAGGGTACCGCGGAAAGTGAGAAACGCGTAAAGTGAATAACATAACATATGGGATTAATTGAAATGGAGTCCGGGCCGATCCCCAAACTCCACTTTTTGACGACACACAACTATGTTGTAGTAAAAATATTATCTTAACTTTATGATGGCATGCACACACAATTAATAATTAAGAGAAATATCAATAATATTAGGTTCTTTAACACTTACATTAGTAGAAAAGATGGCTGGGCACACGGGGATGGGCGGTTGGTTCCAAGGCAGAGGGCAGATTATTGGCCCTCACCTGTATCACTTGTATCACTATCCACCACAGAGGCTTGCAGGGCCTCTTTGTCAAACCCCCCAAAGTTCATATAAGTCCATATCCTCACTATAATTATCACTATCACTGACTTGGGCCGGCTGTAGTGGGTGGCGGGTGAAGAACTGGTAATGTTTTGATGACTGGGCGACCTTGTGCGCACCATTTTCGCGCCTCTTACACAACATGGCGGATGGCGGGAGGTTTGGATCCAAAAATGGCGCGGCTTGCCAGCCGCTCTCCGCGTAATGGGGTTCACGACCACTGAATGTGAAAATGTTAGGTTCTGGCAAGGCACCGCGTTAACGGTGAAACGCGGAATGCGGGACCGCGTAATAGGAGGACCAACTGTATATACATACAGGTTGTACCTCTCTAGTCCGGCATTCTGTGGTCCGGAAACTCCCGTGGTCCGGAACGATTTTAGTTTGTCCAATAGGCAGCTTTTTTTTTTTTTTTTTTTTTTTTTTTCTTTTTTTTTTTTTTTTACTTCTCTGAATTATTATTATTATTACGCGAGTATTAAATTTTTGCCCCTCACGCCCCAATGTGGGTCAGTGACCTATGCCCGGGTGGGCTAATCCCTTTAAAAAAAAAAAAGAAGCCGCGGGAAATTAAGGTTTATTTACATCCGGCAGTTCGGCTGCTCTCTCTCTCTCTCTCTCTCTCTCTCTCTCTCTCTCTCTCTCTCTCTCTCTCTCTCTCTCTCTCTCTCTCTCTCTCTCTCTCTCTCTCTCTCTCTCTGCTTGTCTATACAGAGTACAACATTTAACCCTTCAATATATATGAGCAGTAAATAAGTGTTGCTTTCATTTTCTTATGTAGAGTAATGACGATATATTTTCACATGTGCGCACTTACATACGAGCAGTCTCACTTTTTTTTTTACCATTAATGGTTAGCTACTTATATTGTTCCATTTATTAACATTAAATAACATTACAGGTATTTCAAGCAACCATATTCATTTTTTACATTAATTTTACTACAGCTATACTCAGGGTCTTATTTTCTTCAGTTTTATATGTAGAACCAATCAGTCACTGGTTACGTAAGCTTTAACGTAAACAATGCCGGCAGCCGTCTCGTCTCCTCTAATATTCCACGTATTATTAATAAATTGTATTATTAATTTTGCACTCACGTACATTAATTCAATAAAAACAAATTCAGAAACATTAATTAAAATATATATGAACAGTAAATAAGTGTTGCTTTCATATTCTTATGTAAGGTAATGACGATATGTTTTCACGTGTGCGCACTTACATATGCGATCTCTCTTTTTTCTTTACCATTATCGTTAGCTACTTCTATTGTTCCATTTATTAACATTAAATAACATTACTTAAAACAACCATATTAATTTTACTACAGCTACAGCCAAGGTCTTATTTTCTTCAGTTTTATATGTAGAACCAGTCAGTCACTGGTTTTGTAATCAACAAAAACAATGCTGTGTCATTTCCTCGTGTGTTTTAATATTCTACGTATTATTAATGAATTTTATTGCTCATTTTGCACACATAAACATCAATTCAATAAAAAAGACATTCAGTAATAATCAATAATGAATCTTTTGTGCATAAGAGAAATGACGCTGTTTACACGATTATGCACTTCGTCTGCACGTTGGCGGGCCGTTCAAACCCGTCGAAATTCAAGTTTCCGCCGTCATAATTTTTATTTATTTATTTTTTGGTGTGTTCCAATAATATACGTTAAGAATTAAAAACTCGCGAAATTTAAGAAGCTACTATGTGACATTTAACTCTTCAATATGTCTTCAAAGAGACCATGATGCAGAGAAAGTGGTGCTAGTGCTTCCAGGCATAAGCACAAGTCACTATCTATCCAGGAAAAGGGTGAATTTCCATGATCCGGCAATTTCCATGGTCCGGCACCGGTCAGGTCCCGAGGTTGCCGGACTAGAGAGGTACAACCTGTATATATATACAGTTAACCCTCACTTTACGCGGTCCCGCATTCCGCATTTCCACGTTTTCGCGGTGCCTTGCCAGAACCTCACGTGCTCACATTACGCGGTACGTGAACCCCATTACGCGGAGAGTGTCCGGCCCGACGCTATTTTTAGATTCGCGCCACCTGCCCGCCTGCCTCCCTGTGCTCCTCGCCTCTCCCTCCTCCTCCCTCCGCTTGGGCAAGCGGCGCGGTAAAGTTGCGCAGTGTGTGTCTTTGTTGCGTTATCACTGACGTCATATGACGTATCGGACTGTGATTGGCCATACATCCCTACCCCCCTCTGCTGCCAGCTGTAATTGGCTTAAAGTATTATGACGTGTCCACCCGGGGGAGGGAGGGAGGGAGGAAAGACGACGCTTGACCTAGCCGCGGCAGTTTCATCCCTCAAGGCCACACCGTGTAAACGCGCATCCATTGTTCCGTAAAATGGCTTCCGCCGGACCACCACCCCCAGAGAGAAACCTTTCCTTACCTGGACCCAGCGGCACTAAGCCAAAGAAGACACGACGTTCCTTAAGCTACGAGGTGAAGTATACCATCATCCAAGAGTTGGAGAAAGGAACAAGGCAGGTTGATTTGGCGCGCCAGCATGGTGTGAATGAATCTACGATTCGAACAATAAAGAAGGATGGAGCCAAGATAAAGGAGCACATGAAGATCACAAAGTCTACAGGTGCTTCTATGATCAAGTATTTTCACAACCAGGTGCTTCTCAAGACAGAAAAATTACTTGTGAGGTACTTGGTGCGTCAGGCGCGACGGAACATGGTGGTCGACACGCGCTCTGTTAAGGACTACGCACGTGAACTGTACATGGCAGTGGCACGAAAGATGGGAACTACAGAGCCCAAACCCTTTAATGCTTCCTCTGGGTGGTTACAGAGGTTTAAGATCTGGAACAAGATCACCAATATAAACATTGGTGGTGAAGAAGCGAGTGCTGACCGTGCTGCGGCTAGGGAATTTCCTCCGTTTTTACGTGAGATTATGGAGAAAGGACAGTACAGTGACGACCAGGTGTTTAACATGGATGAATCTGGTCTTTTCTGGAAAAAGCTACCTTCCAAGTCCTTCGTTGTAAAGAATGCCAGCAAGATTCGGGGCCGGAAAATGCAAAAGGAACGCATCACCGTCCTGTTTACCACCAATGCCTCCGGTACCTGTAAGCTCAAGTTATCGGTGATCCACACAGCACGCAAGCCGCACGCCTACAAAACCATGGACATGACCAAGCTAAATGTCCACTGGCTGACCGCACGTAAGGCGTGGATGTTCTCTACACTGTCCCTCTCCTGGTTTGATGACTGTTTTGTTCCCGATGTAAAGAAATTCTGTGAGCGACAGAATGTGCCATTCAATATTTTGTTGCTGCTGGACAACGCACCAGGACACTCGCCCCTACTGTTAGATCGTCACCCCAACGTAAAAGTGGTCTTCCTTCCTCCCAACACTACGTCTATATTACAGCCCATGGACCAAGAGTTAATCTGTAATGTAAAAGCTGCATTCTCAACAAAAAAATTCAAGCTCCTGAACGACTACACCAACACCAGGGAAGAGTTGCGTAACCTGAGTGACACCACCACCGATAGCAAGAGCGAAGAAGATGAGGATCAACAGTTGGCACAGCAAAAAATACTGTTCAAACAATTCTGGAGAGTATTTAACATCAAGAAAGCTGTGGACTTCTTGGTGGAGTCATAGGATCAGCTGTCTATTGCCACAATTCGTCACGCATGGAGACATGTGTTGCATGGAATACCAGGTGAGAGGAGGAGTCAATCTGTGACTGGTGAGGTTCAGAATGTTGCAGTAGCAGTGGACCTTGCCAGAGAAGCTGCGCAGATTGTTACAGTTCCAGGCTTCTCCGAGACCACCAACGACGACATCCTGGAGGTGATCAGAGATCCTGAAGTGACTGCCGACGAGATGTTGGAAGAAGATCACGTCAGTGAAGAGGAGGAAGAAGGTGCGTCATTCTCCGAAGAACACAGTTTAACTCATAGTGATATTAAGGGTGCCATGGAGTGTGCAGAGAAAATGAAGTCCTTCTTTCCCGTGACAATGACGATGACCGCTATGAAGTCTTCCATACCCGGCTGGTGCAGGCTATGGAGCCGTACATCACGGTGTATCACGACAACATAAACACCAGCCTTCAAAAAAGCATAACCGAGTTCTTCGCCCACAACCCACCACAGCCAGCCCAAGCCAGTGATAGTGACAGTGAAGATGACTGAGGGATTTGTCAGGGAAGCCCTGACAACTGTAAGTGACAGTGATGGTGATTCACCTGAGGGCCAGTAATCTGCCCTCTGCCTCGGAACCAGCCTCCATTCCCGTATGCCGACCCATCTCTTCTACTACCTTAAGTGTTCCACCTAACTTTTAGTTTTTCTAACCGAACCTTTATTTTTCCTATGTTAACCTTTATTTTTCCTAACCTAACCTGTTCTATATTACTTGTTTTTTCATACCATCATAAAGTTAAGATAAAATTTTTACTACAACATAGTTGTGTGTCGTCAAAAAGTGGAGTTTGGGGATCGGCCCGGACGCCATTTCAATTAATCCCATATGTTATGTTATTCACTTTACGCGTTTCTCACTTTACGCGGGACCCTCCGGGTTACATTAACCGCGTAAAGTGAGGGTTAACTGTATATATATATATATAATATATATATACACACCTAGACCCCGACTTACGACGGGGTTAGGGACCCAAATCCAGGTCGTATGTCCGACATAGATAAAAAAAAAAAAAAAAAAAAAAAAAATAATAAAAAATCTACAATGAAATACAGTACAGTAAAAGTAATGAATAATGATGAATGGATACAGTACAGTGAAAGTAATAAATAATGAGGAATGGATACAATGTGACTGAGCACTTAACCTTTAATGTAGTCAGCTGAATGCACATGGGGCCCCCATAATTTTCTAATTATACATGGAGACTACATTAACTGGAAACTTTTCGGTATAGAAAATGCGTGTCATTTTTTGGGGGGGGGGGGGGGGGGAATTCTGCGGCAGTCGTAAGTCGGGGTCTAGGTGTGTGTATATATATATATATATATATATATATATATATATATATATATATATATATATATATATATATATATATATATATATATATATATATATATATATATATGCAAGTAAATCACTGTTGGTGCGCGTGATCTAGGTATATGCTGATAACCACAAGGAAAGAAGAAAACACGAAGTTCCCAAGCACTTTCGTGTAATTCACATCTTCAGGGGTGAGTACAGATTAGAGAGAGAAATACAATCAAGGTGGATATATACAGAGGAGTAACGGCATGTACAAGCTGGACAATTTTGTAATTAAGAAGATTTGTGAGCAGGTGAGAAGGTCGGTTCACCTGACCATCTGACCTGACCACCAACCGTTGTGTGCTATTTAAAGATTAGTAGGGTCATTACCTAATACCTGACCATTGTGGACCTGGTCTCACATTTCCGTCCGGGGCGAGTGGGTGGCGCGTCTCGGGTCGCCTCGTGGGTACACTCACTCAGTGGAGCGCTTTGTTTTCGTTTGGCTATCGTATCCTATGCTGATCGCGCTGTGAACTTTCGTTATTATCGTATTTAATTGACTTTATAATGACTGGAAAGCGTACAAGTGAGAGTGCTGGCGGTGCTCCAAAGAAAAGGAGACAAGCAATTACTTTTGAGATGAAAATGAAGATAATAACACAGCATGAGAATGGAAGAACAGGAGCAACAATCTCACTCAACCTGGGTTTCTCACACTCGACCATATCCACTATTCTGAAGGACAAGGAACATATTTGTGATGTAGTGAAAGGAACAACACTTATAAAGGGAACTATAATAACAAAGAAAAGACAAGGTCCTATCCACGATATGGAAAAATTATTGGTGATATGGATAGAAGACCAGATGCAGAAGCGTGTACCCTTAAGTGTTCTAACCATACAGGCTACAGCAAGAAGCCTGTTCCAAAGCCTGGAGGAGCAGGCAGGAGATGAATGTGATCAAACCTTTACAGGAAGTCATGGGTGGTTTGATAGATTTAAGAAATGCTGCAGTCTACACAATGTTAAGGTAAGTGGAGAGGCAGCTAGTGCCGATGTTGGTGCTGCCGAAGCTTTTAAGGAGGAGTTAGATGATGTGATTGTGGAAGGGAATTATTTGCCTGAGCAAATATTCAATGTGGATGAGACTGGATTATTATGGAAGCGCATGCCTGAGTGGGCATACATCCACAAAGAGGCAAAAACAATGCCAGGATTCAAGACATTCAAGGACAGAATTACACTTCTGTTGGGGGGGAATGTTGCTGGTTTCAAGCTAAAGCCCTTCATGATCTATCATTCAGAGAACCCCTGGGCTTTTAAACATGTCAGCAAGCACACACTGCCAGTGTTTTATCGCAGTAACAAGAGAGCCTGGATGACCCTAGTACTGTTTGAGGATTGGTTCATGACTTGTTTCATTCCACGAGCCAAGGAGTATTGTCTGCAACAACAGATTCCATTCAAGATTTTACTGATTTTGGATAATGCTCCGGGACACCCACCACACCTGGACGACATGCACCCTGATGTTAAGGTAGTGTACATTCCACCTAACACTACCTCTGTCATCCAACCCATGGATCAAGGTGCTATTGTTGCCGTTAAAGCGTATTATTACGCATGACCTTCGCTCAGGCTGTTGCTGCTACTGAAGGTGAGAAAACGCTCAAGAGAGTTTTGGAAGGAGTACAACGTTTTGTCATGTATAAAGAACATTAGTGCAGCATGGGATCAGGTTACAAAACATTGCATGAATGGAATATGGAAGAAAATCCTGAAAATATATGTGCACAATTTCAAAGGATTTAATGAAAATGAAGTTATTTTGGATATTAGTAACAAGATTGTGGGGTTAGGTAAACAGCTGGAGTTAGAAGTTGATACTGAAGATGTTGGACAGTTGGTTGAAAGTGTAGCAGAAGAGCTCAGTAACGAGGATCTTATTGAATAGATGTACAGAAAATTGCAGAGGAAGAAGAGAGACAAAATGTAGAAGAAGAACCTGCACCCCCAAAAAGTTTTCAGTGAAACAAATGGCAGAGGCATTTGCTACAATTAATAAAGCAATGCAAATGTTTGATGGCATGGATCAAAATTATGATTGTTATGCCAAAGTTGACAGAACGATCCAAGATGCACTTGCTTGCTACAGAGAAATTTATAATGAAAAGAAAAAGCAAACTGTGCAGTCTAAATTGGACATCTATTTCAAGAAGTCCCCCAGTGCTGTCTCCTCACGCCCCACCCGTGCTGCCTCTTCACTCCCTCAAGATGATCCAATACCTTCAACCAGCAAGTTTCCACAGCACATAAACCTGTCTGAAGAAAGCGACATTGATGACCCACCCACCCCTGTCTCCTCTTCTGCTTCTTCCAATTAATATAGTCTCCATGTATCCTGTAAATAGAAAATTATGGGGGCCCACTGTGCATTCAGCTGACTACATTAAAGGTAAGTGCTCAGTCACACTGTATCCATTCCTCATTATTTATTACGTTTAGTGTACTGTATTTCATTGTAGATTTTTATTTATTTATTTTTTTTTAAATTTGAATTTATATATATATATATATATATATATATATATATATATATATATATATATATATATATATATATATATATATATATATATATATATATATATATATATATATATATATATATATCGGACTTATGACCATGTCGGATTTACGACCTGGATTTGGGTCCCTAACCCCGTCGTAAGTCGGGGTCTAGCTGTATATGTATTTCATTAGCCCAATAAAGCACGCAGACTTCTACATATAATCAACACCTCACCCCGCCAGGATTCGAACCCAAGATCTTATAACTCTGACCGGGGAACGTTACCTCAGGGCCACCAGGACACTAAAAGCAGTCCTAGACTCTGTTATATTTCACACAAAGCCTGTTCAACGAGCTTATGGCGCCGTGAACCTCTAATGGGGACTACCCGTGCCACTTAGGTGATCAGAGTAACGTTTTACCAAATCCGGCTTCGAAACACGAGGATCCGTATATATTTCATCTGCCCAATAAAGCACGCGGACTTCTATATATAATCAACACCTCACTCCGCCAGGATTCGAACCCACGATCTTATAACTCTGACCGGGGAACGTTACCTCTGGGCCACCAGGACGCTATAAGCAGTCCTAGACTCTGTTGTATTTTGCACAAAGCCAGTTCAACGAGCTTATTGCGCCATGAACCTCTAATGGGGACTACCCGTGCCGCTTAGGTGATCAGAGTAACGTTTTACCAAATCCGGCTTCGAAACACGAGGATCAATATATATTTCATTAGCCCAATAAAGCATGCGGACTTCTACATATAATCAACACCTCACCCCGCCAGGATTCGAACCCATGATCTTATAACTGTGACCGGGAAACGTTACCTCTGGGCCACCAGGACACTAAAAGCAGTCCTAGACTCTGTTATATTTCACACAGCCTGTTCGACTTACGACGGGGTTATGGACCGACAACCAGCTCGTAAGTCAAATTGGTCGTAAGTAGAAAATGCGAAAATAATACATAGAAAATCTAAAATGGGTGTCTCTTTTTTTTCTTCTCAGCACCACAAAACTCTCACTTTTATGCTTGCCAGCCATTTCAAAGGGAATTACAAACAAAAATTTTGTCAGTACACAGCGCGATCACTAACGTCGGGACTCGAAAATACATAATTTGAAAAAATTTGGTCCAACTGGGGCGGTCGTAAGTCGAGTAGGTAGTAAGTCGAGGAGTTGTTTAGAATTATCCAAGGATTTCATCCTCCAATTTAATGTATGCTTTGCTAAATCGCCCTGTATATGTGTGTGTGTGTGTGTGTGTGTGTAGACACACACATAACACATACAAATAAATAATAATTGGAAAATTCTCTCAAATAATCAGAAAGAAATTTTTAAACATAAATAATGTATGGTGTGGGCATTATTTCAGTTTCAGTCATCTGGAGAATCTTAGGAATTTTACTATTGGAATCAGTAATTAGAAATTTCTGACACTTTTTTTCTATAGCATTTCCGTTGCAAATTATTCATTCCTGAGAAAATCGCAATACTGTAATTTATTGGGGAGGCAGTGAATTTTTTCTAAGTTCATTGTTAATGTTGATGTTACCAGTGTCTTTAGAGTTCCTGTGTATTCATATGTTGGTTACTAGTCTGCAGTATGCTTGTGCCATATTCTTGCGCATGCGTGCTTGTTCTTTGGACTTTAATTGGTGGAAATGTTTTCATCTCAACCAATCAGAGGTCAGTATAGTCTGTCACCAGGAGACGCTTAAATTTAAATTTATTTTCGTCATGGCTTCCACATGTACGGGCTGCAAAGTGGATTACTTCTCTGACATCGCTTGATTTCACGGAAATTATTACGGAAAAGATGGTGAAGCCCACCAGAAGGGGTCTGGAGGGTGAAGCCCCCCTCCTTGGTTATGTTAGATATTGTTCTTGGGTTCTGTGGCTAGGTTAGGTTACATTGTTAGGTTTGTCCGGTGGTTTTTAATGTGTTCAGAACGATGTGGACGTTCATATCTGTCAGAAATAACTTTTTTTTTCCAACCCAAAACCCCGGGTTCCCACTGAGGGTCCCCATTACCGTTGGATAAGGAGGGGGGGGGTGTCTCAAAAACTAGTAGTTTCTGATAGAAATGAAGGTCAAAATCATTCAAAACACTCCAAAAGCCATTGGAGAAACATAGTTTGGATATCTAAATGCAGGGATGACTGAAACTAAAATTTTTCCTATGGTATGTGTGTTGCAGCAAGACTCCCACAGGATGGCGACCACAGACACTACAACATAAGAAGGACAAGGATCCAGTGGACGTTATTTGCCGGATAAAACCATTAGACCAAGACAGTGGTGAACAATGTATAACTGTTCTCAACTCTCGCACTGTGAAGGTAAGAAGCAATATCTTGTTGGAAGGAATATATTGTAGCCTCCAGAAAAGATGGAATATTTTCACCCATCAGAAACAAAGGAAGTAAAACTACCATTGTCACGGCCACGACTGAATAATCCTTCTCTTCCAGCAGTGCTTCAACCCCAAAGCCCATTAACCAGACTCACGTTCTCAAATAACAGCTTTGGTCAACGGACCAGAATCATGTAGACAAACCTTTGCTACCTCCAGCTGACAGTTGATGATGATATTACCATACAATTACATTGTGAGCATGCATCCAAGGACATTATTCCTTAAATCATTTAACCAGAGTTTAAAGTAACACCAGCTTGTAACAACTACGGTAACAGTTAATATAATTACACTAAACAAGAGTACAGACAATATTACAGCATGTTCCTGTGACCCAATTAATGTAATAACTTATCTGCCATAATTCCATAATATGGCTCTCCCTACATTCACAAAATATCACCCAACATTCACCCTTAATACTGGTGAGCAAATTAATACTAAAACATGAGTTACACAACAGATGAAATAAGATATACTGTAGTCACATTTCTGGTTCGAAGTTCACTCCCTGTGTCTGCCTGGAGAGAGAGATCTTATTTATATAAATACACAATACGGTATTATATGTTTAAAAAATATTAGGAATTACATAGAACCAAAATGATTCACATCCAATGCAAAAAATAAACTACAGTACAGTAAATCAAATTACATAAGTCTTTTGTTTATGCTTGGTTCATAGAAAACTGCTCTCGCAATGGTGACTGATACCAAATGAATATATAGTAAAGGCATACCCCGATAACTGATGCATATAGGGACTGTGAAAAGTCGTTGGTTAGTGAATCAATGGTTATCGAAGCAATTATTCCTTTAAGAATATAACAAATTATGGGAATTGCAAACTGGCTACCCCCAAAAACTCCCATCTACCCTTTGTTACGTGATGTAAGTTTAAATGAAGCGCACTGCACATCCCAGTGTTCTCTTGTTACTGTTTGTTGTATGGGACATATGGCCACTGAGTAAACAGAATGACTTCTCTACATGTATTATTATGACCTAACTTTTCCTATTGCTTTGCCTGCTCAACACGTAACACCTTGATATACTTCTGTAGTATACACTCAAGTAAAAAAAATAAAGCAGATATATAAAGCAAGCATAATAAGCATTAAATAAGGAATGGAAAGTCTTGCGTGTTCAGCAGGCAAGGCAATGGGAATTGTACGGTGATATTAAAACATGGAGAGAGAGTCCTTCTGTTTACTTAGCAGCCATGTCCCATACAGGAAACAGTAACAAATGAACATCGGGATGTGCAGCTCACTTTATTTAAACTTACATCACATAACAGAAAGCATAAATTGAGACATTTTCCTGTGCTGAGGATGGTAGAGACGGTCTAGGGTGGCAAGTTCAAGTCTATCAGTCTTTGCTGGTCCATCACCACTCTTATTACGCCTTATCACACCACATCAGCTCCCCCCCCCCCCCCCCCAAGAGGAATTATCACTGGGGCATGATTGCATAACACACGAAGTCGGAGACACATGGTAAGTGTAAACAAGTACAAATAGGCGGGAATGAGATAGAGGCAGCACACAGAGCCCTCTTGTAGCAAGAATTCGCACCACACCACTGCCCACCAAATTCAAAACAGCTCTGCCGCTCCTCTCCTAAGCATCGGATCTCTGTGGTATCACTGAAATTTGCAGGGTATTTCCCCTGTGTGTAATCATTGGTGATGTGAGTTGGCAGTTAATGGGACATCGGTTTTAGGGGTATACCTGTACTGTACTGTATTATGGTCAGCAAATGTGATAATTGTGTTGATGCTGAGGATATTTTGTATTAGAGTACCCTAGTCTATTACAGGTAAGTGAATGTAAGATTGTGCAGATATGGTGTACAGTACACTGTACAGTACATTTGGTCTTAAGAGTAGTGTTATAACAAGTTGCTAAAGTGAAGTTCTATCCTTCATGTTTCTTTAATCCTTTCTGTCATGAGATTTCAAAGTTGGTTCCCAGTAAGTGTACAGTACTGTACAGTATACTGGCCTAAGTAACTGAAATGGGGCCAACAATATTGTACTCCTAACTTGGAGTACTGCTCTTATATCTGGGGTGGCCCTTCTTCTGTCCAACTGTTAGATAGGGTGGAATCAAAGGCATTTCGTCTTATTAGCTCTCCTCCTTCAGTTGACAATCTCTCTTCCCTTTCTCTTCACCGCAATATTGCTTCACTCTCTCTCTCTCTTTTACAGCTACTTTAACGGTGGATTTGGCATCCTGTGTACCGCCGGCAAGGCCGTGGGCTCGTAACACATGTCTTGCCCGAGGTGCCCACCGTTTCTCTGTGGATGTCGGTCACACAAGAATAACCCGTTATAGTACCTCCTTCTTTCTTCACACAGCCAAACTGTGGAATGCTCTGCCTTCTTCTGTGTTTCCATACTTGTACATTCTGTCTCACTTTAAAAAGCTGGTTTTTCGGCATCTTCGTGATGTAGATTAACACAGTATTACCTTTTTCTTGTCTATATTAAATTTCTTTCTGTTCTTATTTTTTTCCTCCCATGCCCCATTGTGGGTCATTTGATCTGTGCCCAGGTTGCCTAATGCCCGTAAAAAAAGAAAAGAAAAGGGGTTAAAACATATTTTGGTGTTCATTTAAAAAATGTGCTTCATGTGGATTTTGAGGCTCACCTCATCAGCTGATAGCACTGATAGCAGCCACAACAACAAAGGCCCTGCTCAGTTTGAATTGTTACGAACCCCTCCACCGATTGTCTTCATCTACCTACCCAGCACCACGAGCAACGCCATCTAGGGACGAAACACGAGTATGGCTCGTCTTAGTTACCACTCCCGGGTTTCCCTTCTCCATATCCTGGTTGTTGCGTCACTTCCGCCTCAGTCTACTTTGTCAGCTCCAATTCGAGGAGAGGACACTTCACTCTGGGAAGCGACCACAGGATCACCTATCCTGGAAACCTACGGCACAGTGACTATTTACCGTCTTCTACTATACTCAGCCTTGCTCGTCAGCCATCTCAGCTCCTCACTTAAGTATTTGTAATCTTGTATTGCCTCTCCCCCCCTCCACATTGCTTCACTATTGTTTTATGTTTTATTACTATGTATATACTGTTCGTGTTTAGGTTAAGTTTGGTTAAGGATAGCGTATAAGCTGAATATTTTGTTAAGGAATTTATGGTACTTTATTATATACAACGAAAACTCGCATCCTTTGTCTACCCTTTTTTAGTCCGATTGTCTTTGTTTTTTTTTGTTGTTACCTGTTGGGATCTGGGTAGACGTATAACTATATTCTAAATCCCCAACTCGTAACAAATGGCGACCGTGACAGGACACGACCTTAAGTACCATATTCCTTCCTCCCTTGTTACTCAGTGTTAATTACCCCTCCCAGTCACTTCTGTTTACAATTGCTTTACGGTGGTTTAAAGTTTCCTTCATATGTGTGTGCATATATTGGTATTACCGTATAGTAAGAGTGACAGACGTAGGATAATAGGTTCCAAGTGTCATAAGGCTTACCTGTTATTACACGTGGCAGTCGTGTGGTAAGTCTTATCGAGTGTAGGGAAGAATCCGGATCTGTTTAATGCCGTACCCTCACTCCAGAGTAGGCTGTTCCATAGTTACTAGTTTAGAGTGAAGTGATATCTTGGGACGCCCCGCTCTACCAGGACCCCATAATTATAAAGCCTCCATTATTGTTCTTCTCATTATCTCATTCAGGGTTGTTAATCCGGATCTTTATATTAATGCCGTAATACGCCCTTCCTCTTTCAAGTATTTCAGGGTTGTTAATCCGGATCTTTATATTAATGCCGTAATACACCCTACCTCTTTCAAGTATATCAGGGTTGTTAATCCGGATCTTTATATTAATGCCGTAATACGCCCTACCTCTTTCAAGTATATCAGGGTTGTTAATCCGGATCTTTATATTAATGCCGTAATACGCCCTACCTCTTTCAAGTATATCAGGGTTGTTAATCCGGATCTTTATATTAATGCCGTAATACGCCCTACCTCTTTCAAGTCTCTTGTCCTTATCTAAGGATCTTCTCGGAAGAACAATAATCATAAGTGTAATTTCCCTTGGTATAACTTGGTTAGTTTCCGGGACTTTCTGGTTATCCACTGCCGTGATATTTTCTAGGGTTATCCACTTATCTTAGCTTTTGACCATTAGTTAATTTATCCTATTTTTCTTAACAATGGCCACCTCAGGTTTTGATCTTCAGGATTTTATTGAAAATCCTTCCGTAGCTAAATTACGTGTTAATATCCTGAAGAAAGAATGGAAAGAAATAGCCAACTATTACAATATCCCATTTTCACAGCAACTGACTAAGGAAATGTTAAAAAATCATGTGATTGAAGTGTTGGTTCAACAAGAAGTTTTAAAAGAATCCGCTGTTGACAGATTAACGCCCATGTCCAAGAAACTTCAACCACTATCCACCACCCCTCCTCACTCAGAAGTTGCCTCAGGTCTGGCTAGCCCTCAAGAAGAAACACAACGAATAGACCCCTTAGAACTAGAACGAACTAGGTTCGAGTTCCAAATCAAAATGAAAGAACTCGAGTTGGAACAGGCCAAGTTGGAGCATGAGGAAAAGTTGGAACAGGCCAAGTTGGAGCAGGAGGCCAAGTTGGACCCTGAAGAAAGGATGGAACAGGCCAAGTTGGACCATGAAGAAAGGATGGAACAGGCCAAGTTGGAACAGGCCAAGTTGGAGGCCAAGTTGGAGCATGAGGGAAGGTCGGAACAGGCCAAGTTGGAGCATGAGGAAAGGATGGAACAGGCCAAGTTGGTGCAGGCAGTTAAACTGAAAGAACTACAGGTGAGAGAGACAGAAGTCACCTTAACATCGGAGTTTAAATCAAAAGAAGTGGCATTAAAAGAGAAACTCGCTGCTTTTAACCCTGCTACTGCTTCTTCCCTTGTTCCCGGGTTTGATGAATCCGATATGGACGGGTCATTTAGGACTTTTGAGAAAATAGCCGTGAAGAATGAGTGGCCCAAGGACCAGTGGGTGTCAGTGTTAGTTCCTAAATTATATGGTAAGGCTCGTAGAGTTTATAACTGTTTAGACCAGACTGATGACTATGATAACGTAAAAAAGAATATCCTCACCTCTTATGCTATCACGCCAGATGGATACCGGCAGAAGTTTCGTAAACTAACCAAACCATTTTCACACACATTTGTTGAGTTTGCTCAAGAGAAGCTTAGGTTTTTTAAGAAGTGGTTAGAGGCTACAGAGACCTCCACATTTCAGGATTTGTTAAATTTGGTAGTCCTGGAGGAGTGGAAAAGCAAGATACCATTTCACATCTTGAAGCATGTGGAGGAGCGTGGAGAGGTTAATTTAGGGCGTGCTGCTGAGCTGGCTGATGCGTATGCTTTGTTGGTGGAGTCACTGGGCAGTAGAGAACGTGGTACTTCCCGACATGTTAGGTCCTCCTCTGATGATAACCTTGGGGACGTGAGTGGTAGGTCGAAAGGTCCCACACCTACTCCCCCCGATGCAACTAAGCTTACTTGTTCTTACTGTAAAAACCCAGGCCATACGATCCAGAATTGTAAACACCCAAAGTGTCGAATTGCTAAAAGTAGTTTCCTGGATCCCAAATCCAAACCAATAGCAAATGCCAATGTGGAAAGGCCCCATCAGGATCTCTTCTCTTCATTCACCTATGAGGGAAAAATTTCAATCATAGAGGGGTCTCGTTCTTTCCCTATTCGTATACTACGTGATACGGGCGCAGCACAATCTATCCTCCTGTTTAACGTCATTCCTGATATATCTACCGCATTTACAAATGAGAGTGTTCTAATTTCAGATCTCTCGTCCCATTCTTCCTATCCTTTAGCTAAAGTGCACCTCCAATGTCCCTTGATTACTGGGGAAGTGCAAATAGCCATTAGGAAAGACCCAATGCCTGTGTGCGGCATTCATTTATTATTGGGTAATGACTTGGTAGGAGATCTAGTGGTTCCTAACATAAAGACAGTCGACTCTCCCTTACCTGTCAACTCCACCACTGACCTTAAAGAAACTATTCCTCATCTTTTCCCATCTTGTGCTGTCACCCGGTCGCAGAGTGTGCGAAATGGGCCCTCTTCACCTGAAACCACCTCCAATATCTTACTACCCACAGAAAATGTGTACAATAAGACCATTAGTAAGGAGGAGCTCGTTTCAGCCCAACAATCTGATCCTTCTGTGTTCAAACAGGTGATGAAAGACCTCAGTGTGGACCATTGTACATCTTCGGCTTACCACCCACCGTCCCAAGGTTGCTTGGAACGGTTCCATCAAAACTTTCAAGTCAATGCTAATAAACTATCTCCTCTCAACTATATAGTCCATACTCCTGATCGCAGAAAAGATTCACAACTTGTTCACATTAATCTCATGAAACTTTACCATTCCAGGCAGTCAGAGGAAGACATCCCCGAGGCTGTAAGCCTACCTGTATTGCATACGGTTTTGTCAGGGCCGGAGACAGATGACATGGACCTATTGGAGAATTTAGACTTCCCTCTACCTAAAGAGAACCCTGCTAACAGTCACATACTCAACAATTTGGATGAGTATTTTTCTGTTCTGAATCCATCTCAAGCAAAAGATCTCACTAAGTTATTATCAACATTTCCTAAAGTCACATCAGACCTCCCAGGGTTTTGCAATATACTTAAACATGATATTAAGCTAATCTCAGATGATGTACAACCCATTAGGCAATCAGCATATCGACTAAATCCACAAAAAAAAGAGATCATGAAAAAGGAGGTAGATTTTTTGTTAAAGCATAACTTAGCTGAGCCTAGTACCTCCCCCTGGGCTTCACCTTGCCTTCTCATTCCAAAACCCGATGGCACCTTTCGTTTCTGTACAGATTATCGTAAAGTGAACCAGGTCACTGTCTCTGACTCCTACCCTTTACCTTTGATTGAAGATATAATAGACAGCATAGGCTGTGCCCAATTTATCAGTACCATAGACCTGTTGAAAGGATATTATCAAGTAGGACTCACGGATAGGGCAAAAATAATCTCGGCATTTATAACTCCATTTGGTCTTTTTCAATATTTAGTTATGGCGTTTGGCTTTTCTAATGCTCCGGCCACATTCCAGAGGGCCATAAACTACCTTATTCAAGACCTAGGTGGGACGTTCGCCTACCTGGATGACCTGGTGGTGGTGTCGGACAGCTGGGACGAACATCTGGTGCGTTTGGAGATACTGTTTGCACGACTGCAAGAGACTGGATTCACCATAAACCTGGCTAAATCTGCTTTTGGCCGGGCCTCGGTGACTTACCTGGGACATATCGTTGGGCATGGTATGGTGAGACCCAAGGACGCAAACGTTGAAGCCATCTTGTCCTTCCCCACTCCAAGGACGAGGAAGGAACTCATGCGCTTCCTGGGGATGTGCGGCTACTACCGTCGGTTCTGCAGTAACTTCTCCAGCGTGGCCGGACCCCTCACAGACCTTACCAGTTCTGCGGTCCCTTACATCTGGAACCAGAATTGCGACCAGTCTTTCCACCGCCTCAAAGCCTTCCTTGCCTCTAAGCCTGTAGTCCACCCCCCTGACTACACCTTGCCCTTCCATCTGCAAATCGACGCTAGTGGTGTCGGAGTGGGGGCTGTGCTCCTACAACCCGACCCAACCACTGATGTCCTTCACCCTGTGGCATATTACTCTGCCAAGTTGAAAAAACATCAGACCAACTACTCGACCATAGAGAAGGAGGCCCTGGCTCTGGTGTTGGCAATAAAGAAGTTTGAATGTTACCTCCAGTCTTGCCCACAAACAACCCTGGTCTTCACCGACCATAACCCACTCACGTTCATCCAAACCAACAAGACCTCCAACCAGCGAATCCTCCGCTGGGCTCTCCTCACCCAGCCCTATAATCTACAAGTCCGGCACATAAAGGGGGTGGAAAACCTGATTGCAGACTCCTTATCCCGAGCTCCAGTGGAAATGTAGCAGCTACTCTCCAGACGCACCAGGTGATCACCTCCTTCGCGCCCGCGCTACGAAGGTCTTTGGAGGGGGGGTGTGTTACGAACCCCTCCACCGATTGTCTTCATCTACCTACCCAGCACCACGAGCAACGCCATCTAGGGACGAAACACGAGTATGGCTCGTCTTAGTTACCACTCCCGGGTTTCCCTTCTCCATATCCTGGTTGTTGCGTCACTTCCGCCTCAGTCTACTTTGTCAGCTCCAATTCGAGGAGAGGACACTTCACTCTGGGAAGCGACCACAGGATCACCTATCCTGGAAACCTACGGCACAGTGACTATTTACCGTCTTCTACCATACTCAGCCTTGCTCGTCAGCCATCTCAGCTCCTCACTTAAGTATTTGTAATCTTGTATTGCCTCTCCCCCCTCCACATTGCTTCACTATTGTTTTATGTTTTATTACTATGTATATATTGTTCGTGTTTAGGTTAAGTTTGGTTAAGGGTAGTGTATAAGCTGAATATTTTGTTAAGGAATTTATGGTACTTTATTATATACAACGAAAACTCGCATCCTTTGTCTACCCTTTTTTTAGTCCGATTGTCTTTGTCTTTTTTTGTTGTTACCTGTTGGGATCTGGGTAGACGTATAACTATATTCTAAATCCCCAACTCGTAACAGAATTCTTTCCCCAGTTTGCAGGGGTGGATCCAGATGTGGTCCCAAACCCCCCTTTTCAACAGAAATTTCCAATACAGGTACTTTTTTGTCTGAAAAATGGCTACCCCCCTCCCCCCTTTTCTTTTTTATGGGCATTAGCCCACCCGGGCACAGGTAATTTTTAATGACCCACATCAAGGCTTGGGGGCAAAAATATAATAAAATAATAATAATTATGAGGATGATGATGGTAACGTTAATAATAGTAATAAAATTAATAAAAAAATTAAAATAAATACAGTAAAACCCCGCTTTCTGCGGTTCTCGTTTACGCTTTTCTACATTTACGCGGTACCCCGCCAGAACTGGAATTCCCACTTTACTTGGTGCATCTACTCATATACGCGGGAAGCGGCATGGGCAGGATGCGCACAAGGTCGCCCAGTCATCAAAACAGTACCGAGTTCTTCACCTGCCACCCACCACAGCCGGCCCAATTCAGTGATAGTGAGGATATGGACTTTGAGGGGTTTGACAAAGTGGCCCTGCAAGCCTCTGTGGTGGATAGTGATACAAGTGATACAGGTGAGGGCCAATAATCTGCCCTCTACCTCGGAACCAACCCCTCATCCCCATGTGCCCAGCCATCTTTTCTACTAATGTAATTGTTAAAATACCTAATACAGTCAACCCTCACTTTACGCGGTTAATGCAACTCACAGGGTACCGCGGAAAGTGAGAAACGCGTAAAGTGAATAACATAACATATGGGATTAAATGAAATAGAGACCAGCTGACCCCCAACTCCATTTTTTCAACACAATACCTATGTTGTAGTAAAAATAACATCTTAATTTTATGATGGTATGCACACACAATTAATATTTAAGAGAAATACAGTCGCCAGGTTAATGTCCATTCAAATAATGGACTTGAATCCCTCCCTCCCTCTTCCCAGCTCACTGGCTCCTACCTCTGAGAAATGTTTGGGTGAAAACACTAGATTTTAAGGTATAGTAATAAATAATACCCCAGACTAAAGTTAGGATAATATAATTGACATTTCTGGATTCCTTGCAGGTCAGGGAATATTTTGAATGTAAATTTCATATATTTTGCACAAAAGATAAAATACTTGCTTTGTGTAAACCAAATTATTACATTAGATCTAAAATTTGTATGTCTAATGCAAAATCCATGTTGTTTGTATTCAAAATGATCATCATATTGTAAGAATTCCAGCAATGTAAATTATATTCTGGTCCAGTAATTTGTATGAATTTTATGAGCTAAAACAAATATCTTCAGTTAATAAAAAAAAATATTCTTCACGACACTATCTGTCAATCAAAGTACCCCAACTTGACTCCCCCCCCCCCTTCCAACCGCACCAGATGGTCGGTAGGTCCCAACCCTCCCCCCCCCCCACCCCCCACCTTCCCTCCCTACCAGAGAAATGTTGGGTGAAAAAACTAATTTTAACTTTTAGTAACAAATAATACCTCAGACTAAAGTTAGGATAATATAATTGACATTGCTGGATTCCTTGTAAGACCAGGAACATTTTGAATATAAATGTCATATATTTTGCACAAAAGATAACATTTTCTCAGAGTAAACATTAGATCTAAAATTTGTATGTCTAATGCAAAATCTATGATGTTTATATTCAAAATGATCATCAAATTGTAAGAATTCCAGCACTGTAAATTATATTCTGGCCGGGTAATTTGTATGAGTTTTATGAGCTAAAACAAATATCTTCAGTTAATAAAAAAAAAAATATTCTTCACACCGTGCCAGATGGTCGGTCGGTCCCTCCCTCCCCCCCCACCCCCCACCAACCCTCCCTGCCAGATAAATGTGTGGGAAAACCAGAATATTTACCTTTTTAGTAATAAATAATACCTCAGACTAAAGTTAGGATAATATAATTAACATTGCTGGATTCCTTGTAAGACCAGGAATATTTTGAATATAAATGTCATATATTTTGCACAAAAGATAACATATTTACTCAGTAAATATTAGATCTAAAATTTGTATGTCTAATGCAAAATCTATGATGTTTATATTCAAAATAATCTTCAAATTGTAAGAATTCCAGCAATGTAAATTATATTCTGGCCGGGTAATTTGTATGAATTTTATGAGCTAAAACATATATCTTCATTAAATAAACAAAGAAATATTCTTCAAGGACACTATCTGTCAATCAAGCCCTAGCTGGGTCAGTCCCTCCCTGCCTCCCCCCCACCCCCCCACCTTCCCTCCCTACCAGAGAAGCTTTGGGAAAAATAGTTATTTACATTTTTAGTAATAGATGATAACTCAGACTAAAGTTAGGATAATATAATTGACATTTCTGGATTCCTTGCAGGTCAGGGAATATTTTGAATGTACACTTCATATATTTTGCACAAAAGATAAAATACTTGCTTTGTGTAAACCAAATTATTACATTAGATCTAAAATTTGTATGTCTAATGCAAAATCCATGATGTTTTTATTCAAAATGATCATCATATTGTAAGAATTCCAGCAATGTAAATTATATTCTGGCCGGGTAATTTGTATGAATTTTATGAGCTAAATAAAAAAAGAAAATTATACTTCACGTGTATATGAGTACTGTAGATGCACCGCGGAAAGTGAAAGTCCGGTACGCGTAAATGAGAAATCGCGGAAAGTGAAACTTTCACTTGTGTAAAGCGGGGTAACACTGTATAATTAATTTTCCTCTATGGATTACATTCATTCATATGATTTTTCAGCTGATGCCTCCACCTACCAGTTATACCTTCCGCAACAGTGGCAAGGAACAGTATTACAAGTTCCAACATGTGTTCAGCCCAGAGGCATCACAGAAGCACCTGTTTGATCAAGTTGCTAAACCACTGGTGGCTGATTTGTTACAGGGGAAGAACAGTCTTCTGTTTGCTTATGGTGTGACGGGCTCTGGCAAGACATACACTATGCAGGTAAGGGAGTGAGATATGTTGAGAAATACAGTACAGTACAGTACTTAAGGAGGTTGATGATAGTAATGTACAGTATTTATTACTCTTGTGAGTAGTTTAATACTTTTAAAATGACAGGTATCCTTCGTTTAATGATGGGGTTGGGTTCCTGAAAAGCTTAACGTTAGGTGAAATTATTGATAAACAGAGGGCGAACAACAGGTTCAAACGACAGGGCAGTAAATACTAAATAAGTACTGTACAGTACTCCCTAATGATGATAATAAATGAGTTTCTTTAACAGGTATCTCTCGTTTAACGATTGGGATGCGTTCCTGAAAAACCGATTGTTAAGTTTAATGATTGCTAAACGGGGTATGAGAAATACGTACAGGGTAATATCCTAAACGAAGAATGATATTTGTGGAATGACATGTAACTGTAGCTGAATTACTGACTCACCACCCTGTAGTGGGTGAGGCTGAGCTGTGAACTATGTTATTGTTCAACTCATAATTTAGGGTACTGTATATATATACAGAATGCGCAGAAAAAAATAATATCAAAATGTCAAAAACATAAAGAGAATGAATATTTCTTCATTATAGCTGTGAGCTATGTTTTTGTAATACAGGTGAAACTCATAAAGAAGATATAAGTAGAATATTTAGTGTAGGATTGTAAAGTAAGGAAGATTGGTAGTGTGGCCAGTTTGTTATTTAACTGTATACAGCTCCTCCCCGACTTACGACGGGGTTAGGGACCCAAATCCAGGTAGTAAGGTGAAATGGTCGTAAGTCGAAAATACTTAAATAATACATAGAAAATCTAAAATGGGTGTCTCTTTTTCTTCTCAACACCACAAAACTCTCAATTTTAAGCTTGCCAGCCATTTAAAAGTGAATTACAAAAGAAAATTTTGTCAGTACACGCAACCACTGACGTTGGGACTGAAAAATATGTAATTTGACAAAATTTTGGTACAACTGAGGCGGTTGTATGTCCGGGTGGTTGTAAGTCGGGGAGGAGCTGTATACCGTATCTGCATTTTTAAACAATTTAACAACAAATATTACAAGTAACTGCCCTAGTAACGTTTGTTTGTAGGAAACTGTAGGTAACACCAAAAGATATTTTAATGTTTGAAAGGTGTTGGTATGACTAGTGTAAACATTGATCTTAGGTTGCGGTCAGTAACAGTTACCCTTCCAGTAAGATGCTACAGTTAAGTGAAACTTGTTTGTGAGTGCTGGAAATTAAGTGAGTGAGACCTACTGGCAAGGTAAAGTGAAAATCTGATGCTAGTGGTGGAGCGTACTTAGAGGTTGACATTTTATACCTGTCGTATAAGACGACCCTTAGTTATGAACACAAAAATTGGAGCTTCAAAAGTCGACTTATAGGCCACAATATGCGGTAAATATCTTCCAAACGCGGTTAAGGTGTGTTTGATGCGGTTAAACAGCAGTATTAGTTTCAATTAATAAAGCATGGTAAAGCCCTGGCTTGGATAAATGATTGGTGGTAAAATGATCATCTAATCTACTGTACCCGTATTACTAATATAGTGGCATCATTGTATCGTGTAAACATCTATTGATACAGTCGTGTAACTCAACACTTCATTCATTAGGGTACTCCAGAAGATTGTGGTGTACTTCAGAGGACTCTGGATGTAATCTTCAACAGTATACAAGATTATCAGGCTGAAAGATGTGTTTTTGTCCCAGACTGCATGAATGGTTTTGATGTCCAGACAGAAGATGAGGCAGCTGAGAGTCGTAAGGCATTGAACACTCAGATGAATGTTAACAAGACTCCTCGAACTCAGAGACAAAGGTGTTGTTTTCTGTTTTTTATAATATTGTTATTTTTTTTTCTCAGATTACATATTCATTATCTCACTTCTGTAAGGAACTTCCCTCAGAAGGGGCAGGTGTCACTCTACAGTAGGGTTGGGATATCTCGCGACTTTTATAAAAAATAAATTATATCGCTGCTACCAACATTATCGACAGTTTCCAATATAGAACAGTACAGGTACTTAAATGTACTAAGCAAAAAAAATTTTATCTCATGTGCAAAATATATGATGTCTATACTCAAACTAATCACTATCTTACAAGGATTCCAGCAATGTAATTTAAATTCTGTTAACTTTAGTCTGTGACATTTTTTAAGATAAAACTTTTAAGCCTAAAACCTCCTTCACCCTGGCTCTGAGGATGATTTGTTTTGACAGCCACAGGAAAGGTTTGGGAAGGTTACCTAGTGTGTATTTATCAGTCATACAGTCTGTTGGTCCAGAGTCTAGTGTTCATTGGTGCTTTGGTTAGTAGGAAAATAAACTTGTTAAGTCAAGTTTAGTCACTTTTATTGGCCTCCAGAACCTAACCCTATTTTCCCCATTGATTGCATGTAATTATATATCGCAATTTAGTATATAGCGAACATCCTTGGACCCTATCTCGTGATATATCCCGACCCTACTGTACAATATTTAATTTCTGTTGCTCTTTCCCCCTTTCTTCATATTATATTAAATATCATCACCATCATCATCATGACTTGCAGAGGTGAAAAATAATTCTCAGATGATTAATTTAATTATCATAAACAGTTTTACCTTTCTGATATTTTGGTGGCAACTTAACTTGTTACATTCTTATAAATCCAGGAAGACTTATATGAGTCTTAAGTTTTTTCTCTCTGTCAGTCTTGTACATTACTGTATTTCTTGTATTGCATTCTTTTCTAATAAATCCTCTATCACATTAGGATAGTTAGTACACCAGCCCAAGACATCCCACACCGCATCCCTGATGGGTCCAGAGTCCACACCCTTATTGAAGACAACAAGTACGCTGTGTTTGTGACCTACATAGAGATTTATCAAAACTACATTTATGATCTACTGGAACAATTACCCACCACATCATCCTCCAGCAGGTAAAATTATTTTGTGTGATCCTTCAACAGATGAGGAACTTTGTGCATACCTGTTGAATCTGACTTAGTAATGCTTATGACAGTTTTACCGGTAAGCAGGGTGTTGGTGTCCTTGTACCTAGGTATTTAATTACTGTACTATACATAGGCCATGTGTGCACAAAACTTGTACATAACCTTCATATATATATAATGCACGTATGGGACTCTTACCTTGCCGAATTATTGCAAATTCCGAATTATCGAAGCAACACCCCCCCCCCCCCCCCCTTACAAAAGTAAAAAAGGCCTCTTTTTTTCTAAAAACCAGTTTTTGTGATATAGTCCAGAATGTGACCTCTAGTTTTAAACCTAGGTATGTTAATGCCTAGCAATAACTCGCCAGGCCAACATACAGGCAATTAAAACATCTAGTAATTACTTAATACGTAATATTAGGACGACACATCACTACCTGCCATTTAATTGCAATTCTCAAAACCCCCTCCCGCACCCTCCATCACACACTTTGCTACCATCATCTTCTTGCCCTAGAGTGAGCAGTAAACAAATGTCAACTCTCAAAGGGTGGAGGTGGGTGGGATGCCGACGTCACATTCTGGACTATATCACAAAAACTGGTTTTTAGAAAAAAACGGCTTTTTGTTCAATCCAGAATGCGACGTCTAGCTTTGATTACCCGAGCAGGAGGTGACACTGCGTATAAGGTCCAGATTATAATTATAATTTTTTTTTTTTTTAATATTTTCAATATTAGGAACATTTACTGGAAGGTAAAATGTTAATTTACATATCCCAATTAGAATACTCACTTCACTCTGATGAGGAAGAAGAAGGTCCTAGTTGTGGAGATTAAGTAGGCGGGGGAGGGGCCCCAGTACCACCACATATTAAGCATCTTTCAGAGATAGATGAAGATAGCTGTTTTGAAAGGTTTTTGAAGATTTCCAAAAGCCCACTTCTTTGATCTGCCTGAGGCTCATATGCCACAGATAGACCACAGACCCTGCATATTTCCTGGTGTCATGTGCCAAAAATTTCTTGCCAGGGTCTGCTGTACTCACTAACTGAAATAAATATTTTGTCATTTCACTAGGAAACAATTTCTTACCACCCTGTGATGAGAATGCATAGGGGCCTCGATTAGGGAATCTGGTTAACCATTCTTGAAGAATCTTAACTGGACACAATATATGAGGAACCCTTGTCTCATCCATCAGCCGTTTTATCCTGATAGGTTGAGCTCTGAAATCCTCCCTTTCATTTTTTCTTAGGATCTCCAGAGGAAAAAGGGTGACATCTTCCTCAGAAAATACCAATAATGATGGATTATTGGAAATTGAAATCAGCTCACTCATTCTCAAACCTGTTGCTATTGCTAGAAGGAAGTCTGCCTTCTGGAGCAATGTGTCCATGTTCAGATGTATATTGTAATTAGGCCCCATAAGAAATTTAGTAACTTATCTAGAGACCAAGGTGGGATTCTCATAGGCCAAGGGGGTCTCTGAATGAAAAAGGACGATCTGAGCATTTGATAAATTCTTGGGTTCAAAGTAATATTAAATTCTTGGGTTCAAAGTACAGGTTGTACCTCTCTAGTCCGGCAGCCTCGGGACCTGACCGGTGCCGGTCCATGGAAATTCACCCTTTTCCTGGATAGGTTGTGACGTGTGCTTATTTTTGGAAGCACTAGCACCACTTTCTCTGCATCATGGTCTCTTTGAAGACATATTGAAGGGTTAAATGTCGTACAGTAGCTTCTCAAATTTCGCGAGTTTTTAATTCGACGTTTTTTTATTTGAACACACCAAAAAACAAAACAATTAAAAATTTTGACTGCGGAAACTCGAATTTCGACGTGTTTGAACGGCCCACCAACGTTCAGACGACGTGCACAATCATGTAAACAGCGTCATTTCTCTTATGTACAAAGATTCATTATTGTTTATTACTGAATGTCTTTTTGATTGAATTAATGTTTATGTGTGCAAAATGGGCAATATAATTCATTTATAATACGTAGAATATTAAAACACACGAGGAAATGAGACAGCATTGTTTTCGTTGATTACAAAACCAGTGACTGACTGGTTCTACACATAAACTGAAAATAAGACCTTGGCTGTAGCTGTAGTAAAATTAATATGGTTGTTTTAAGTAATGTTATTTAATGTTAATAAATGGAACAATAGAAGTAGCTAACGATAATGGTAAAGAAAAAAGAGATCGCGTATGTAAGTGCGCACACGTGAAAACATATCGTCATTACTCTACATAAGAATATGAAAGCAACACTTATTTACTGCTCATATATATTGAAGGGTTAAATGTTGTACTCTGTATAGACAAGCAGAGAGAGATAGAGAGCAGCCGAACTGCCGGATGTAAACAAACCTTAATTTCCCATGGCTTTGTTGTTGTTTTTTTTATGGGGATTAGCCCACCTGGGCAAAGGTTACTGACCCACATTGGGGCCTGAGGGGCAAAAATTTAATACTCCTGTAATATTAATAATAATGCAGATTAAAAAAAAATAAAAGCTGCCTATCTACCTATTGGACAAACTAAAATCGTGCCGAACCACGGGAGTTTCTGGACCACAGAATGCCGGACTAGAGAGGTACAACCTGCAATATGAAAACCCCATGCCAGAGGGTCAACCAATACTGATTTATAAGATGCAATTGCCGATCCTTGAAGGCCTTTAACTCTGAACAGAAAATCTAAAAACTCTAACACCTCTGTTTTCGACAATGTGATTGGAGTCGTTAACCTGATAAATTGTTGAAAAAGTTTCCAAGCTTTCTCATATTGCACAGAAGTTTGGGGCCTATGACCTGCTTTCACTTGGTTAACTTTATTGGAATTACCCAACAATTTATTTAAACATCTTTCGAGAAACTCCAAGCGTGAAGTGCCAAGGATATCTCGAACTGAGGGTGCAGTACCTGTTCTAGATACCTCTGTTGCAATTGTAGTGGATGCAGGCACCAGTCCAACAGATCGACACACCATGGTTGTAGGATCCAATATGGTGCAATTAAGAGGACCTTCCCTCGGAAGGATCTGAGTTTGTGAACCACTTTGGGCAGCATTTTCACAGGTGGGAACAGATAGATTGAATTTCAATGGTTCCATTCTATGAGTAGAGCATTTCCTAAAAGATTCGATCGTTCCAGAGATGCATAAATTGGCATCTTGTGATTGTTTTGTGAGGTAAAGAGATCTATTTGTGGAGTCCCAAACCTTCTCACTAGACTCGTGAACTTTGATATCTTTAGGGACCATTCTGTTTCCGTCGATACTGGCCCGAGACGGGACAATGCATCTGCCCAATTTTTTTGTAGTCCCTGTATGTGAGTTGCTTTGAGGTAAAGTGTTTGTGTTACTCAAACATTGAAAATTTTTTCCGATAAGTTTAGAAGAGGCCAAGATCTGGTTGAGCCTTGATGATCGAGACAAAACACTGCCGTTCTGTTGTCTGTGACAAACAGAATCGTCATGGTTTTTAAATTTGGTTTTGCCGACAAAAAGAATATGATTACTGCAAATTCTTTTATGTTTATGTGTTTGTCCCAAAGGGAGTTGCTCCACTTCCCTTGACGGAACTCTCCTTTTGAGGAATCTTATCCTCATCCTATTTTGGAGGCGTCCATACAAACGACCAAGTCTGTTTGAGGGGTAACCCAGGGAGATGAACCGATTAGGTTGTCCTAAGTTTTTCCACCATGACAGAAGTTTCTTGATCTGAATAGGGAGAGAAGAAGCAAAATTTGTTTCTGTGAAGCAAATTTGACCCCAGATGAGTTCGTTGCTTCTTCCTTAACTTGCCCAAAGTAACTACTATTGTGGCAAAATTCAACAGATCCAGTAGTTTTCCCAATCGTGCCAAGAAACCTCTTTCTTTACACAAAAGGCTTTTACTTGGTTTATCACATCTGTTACCTTTGCTTCTGGTAGACTGACTGCTTGCTTGTTGGTGTCCCAATGGAGACCTATCCAATCCAATTTCTGACATGGTAGGAGATTTGATTTGACCTGGTTTATCTTTAATCCTCGGTTTTGAAATAGTACTACTGTAGTGTACGTTGGGTCGCCCTTTGACAAACTTCAAAAGAGTTTCCCACTATCAGCCAATTGTCTAGATAAGCAAAATTTCTTATGCCCTCCTTCGCAAGGATCTCTCTGGGGATGTTTGCCAGTTTTGTAAACACTTTTGGCGCAATTGTCAGGCTGAATGGCATCACTATTAACTGATAACTTACATCCCCCACTGCAAATATTAGAAACTTTCTGTACCTGGGAGCAACAGGCACTTGATAATAGGCATCTTCGAGATCCACTTTTGAGATCCAAGCATTGGGAGGAAGTAGATGCCTCAGATGATCGTAAGTGAGCATCTTGAAAGTGTTTTGGTAATGAACTTGTTCAGGACGGAAAGATCTAAAATCCACCTCAAATTGTCACTGCCTTTCTTGGGGACTGGGAATAGACGAGACATGAAACACCTCTCTCACTGCAACAGTTCTATCACACCTCTGTTTAACAGTTGAATTACAAATTCTGTGAGTAAGGGGGTTGGTTTTTGACCCCTTTTTGGTAACACTAGGGGGGGACGCCTCAACCAAGTCCATGTGAGGCCCCCTTTTGATTGTCTTGTAAGCCTATATAGAAGAAGTCCACCTGTTTTCCCAACCCCCTAGACGACCCAGCTGTCTGGCTTCATTGGGAGGGAGTGACCGCTGATGTGGTGGAATAAGGTCTGCCACTTCTGAACAAACGGCCACACTTACTTCATCTTGAATTGTTTCCTCTAAAGTTTCCTCTAGGTTGATAACTGTACCTAGCAGCTGGTCCTGTTCCCCTGTTAGAGCTTCCTCTTTTAAATTTCCAAAATGTCTGAGGACTCCTGAGAACAGTAATATTAATAGCTTGCTCAACAGGTGATCTATACTTAACTAATGTTTGTTCATCAAACAAGGCAGGAGAAAGAGGGGAAGAACATAGCAATAAATAAGCACTACCACTTGAAGCATTATTTGTGGCTTGCTTCCTTAGCTGGGCTTTTAGTTTTAGGGCTTTCAACGTTTCCAAAAATGAGTTGTACAGGGAATATAGAATCTCTTGTACAGCAGCAGCAAAGCATCTGTCTACAGTACTTCTGAACTGTCATCATAGTCCAGCACAAACTTAGTCAATAACTGACACATAATTGCAGACCAAATATCCGCTGCTAACTTTCTAAATTTGAATTCTTCAAGCAACAGTGCAGAAGCAACTGGTTTCAAATTTATTTCATAACTTATATCAGCATATTTTGGAGACGACAAATACTGGGAAAGTTCATATAAGGAACTCGTTTGGTCATTACATTGGAACTTCAAAAAACTAAACTTGTGAGCATTCCTGTCAGCGGGAATGAATGTTAAGTCTTTCAATATATTACCCCAGACCTCATCTATTTCAGACATCATTTTGGGGCAAATATCAGGCCAAGAAAGTGTAGTATCACCTTCTATAAACAATGAATGATAACTTACAGTTGCTTGGCCTTCCTGAGAGAACAGGAAGTTTAGAAACATATTCATAAAACACCTTGAATAAGGAATTCACAGACTCAGGTGTGGTCGAAAACAAAGAAGACTTAGATCTTACCAATGTTACCGAAGGCCTGTTTGGATCATCCTTACACTCACTGTTATCCATCAGCTGTTTGGCAGTCGACAGCAGCCTTTTTCCACTCTTAGTAACCAACACTTTTGCCCCAGGTGGAAGTGGTTGCCAAAATGGGGACAGGATGAAGTAAGTCTCAACTGGTTCTCCCTGCTCTAGTGATTGAACACTATGATTAGAGCCAACTTCCTCATCCTTATCCTGGAATCCACTAAAATCAGACTGACTAGGTAGAGGTTCTTGTAATCTTCTTACTGCCTCATTATCTAGAATATCCAATAACCTGCTTTTTTTAGCAGACGTAGGTTGGTCTAACCGGGGATTAAGTCTGTTACCTATCACCCATAATTCTAAGCTGTCTGCCAACTTGGGATCTTTTCAGTGTTTTACATTTAGAAATTACTCTTGAAGGCTTTGTTCCATCTATTTTTAATTTGGATCTGCAATAATTCCTTCTTATCTCCTGCAGCTTGATTAATTAAAAAAATTGATCATAACAAACTGCACAATCCAGTGGTGAAAATAGGTTGTCTGAGACACAGCTGCTATGAATTATGCAAGCCAAATGAGGATCTAACTTGGTAATCCAAGTGGCTCTACATCCTTGAAAATTACATGTACCTGTAGTATGGTCCCCTTGGGACCTGGGTGAAACTACTACTACTGAATTCACATCCTCTACTGACAGACATTTCCTTGTATGTAGTGTATGACCTGAACTTTCTAGTCCTTGTAGCTCGTCACTCAACACTAGATCCCCCGGGACAGTTCCATGGTCTCCTCCATCATCCTGCCGTCCAGACAACTGTCCTTCATCCTCCAGTTGTACATCACTCATCTAAACTAGGAGGAACACTATGAGTCACATTGTATCATCATAATAATACAAGGAAGATTACATTTTCTCCCAAACTTAATTTATATGACTCGTAACTGTTATATTTTAGTAAGTTTTTTCATTTAATATCTCTTATTGTTATATAAGTCACCAGTGTGACAATCATAAACAACTAACTCATTATATCATACACCTCTCCCTTGTCTTATCTCAATTATCCCTCAGCCTAATGAACTTTTTTCTTAATCAAACTAACTTCATTTTAGAGCATTTATATTTTGAGGGATCACCAAGTTCTACCAATTGATAATAATAATAATAATAATTAACGGTTTATTGAAAGAGGATGGCAGCTGGAAGGCTGAAAATATACAATTACATAATTGGGGAATGGATCTCTTGATTTAAAAATGATGTACACGTAATATAAGTGATACAAATTTGGTATATAATAATAAGGTGGTGATAATTTTTTCAGTGGTTGGGACTGGGCTGTTCTTGTAGCAACTAGTTCGTGCTCCTATGGGCTGGATGCGGTTAGGCAGTTGTGTGGCCACGTGGCCAGGACAGTAGCTTGGGGCAATGCAGGTGTGCTCCATCCTTCAGGATAGGTCAGGTGAAGCAGTGAGGTCAGGTCAAGCCACACTCAGTATTGCTGTGTTTTTGTGCTTTTCCTTCGAGTTAAAATTGCCACTTTTGTAATCACTTGTATGTTGATCGTCAATCTTTGCACTGTACTGTTGGTGTGAAGATGTTGATGAATCCAGATGGGCAGGAGGAGATGGGGGAGGGGAGAGCCCAACAGACCGGGCTGGCAGCTGTCTCCATGGTCAAGAGACCACGGCCGCGTTAGCGGGCAGCGCCGACTACACACGTCTTTACCCTATGAAGGGTGCACAGACATCATCGCTTCAACTAATCATGCTTGAGCAATGATGCCCGAGTGAGCATTAAGTCACCCGGAAGGGTTGACAGTGCTGAGCTGCTTCCATAGCGCTCCATTGGCTAACATCATTCACCATTACTCTAGCAAGATGTATTGGGTTGAGAATTCCACCCTGAATGGTTCTTATATAACACATATTGAGGATACAAGGTCCATCCCAACATAACTCTAGATTGCTAGTAAGACCAGAAGGTCAGCGTCCGGAAGGATCACTAAGGCTAGCAGCCTCGCTAAAGTTCGCCTGGAAAGGCTGAACCCACTATTGAGGACATGAATAAAATAGAGTTATGAAGAGAAAAATTTAACTCTGGCTTGCATGCTGAGAGTAATTAGAAAACCAAGGGCGGAAGCCTGAAAAGTTTTGTGAACAAACATGAGAAGAGGGAGGGAGATGGCCACATATATCATGGTATTCATACTAGCTGGAAAATTACGGCTTTGGGAACGATTTTTCAAGAAAATTTTAATTCCGGCTATCGGAGAGTTCCGGGCTAACGTAGATGTTACTGTATAAAACTACGCATAAATAAGAAAAATGTCGAGCATAGGTGTGGGAGGAGAACGTATGTGAAGGCAGTAAGCTGTTCTGAATGGCTGACTTACCCACATCCCTCCTTTCCATGTGACATTACGACACACACACGTCTCAGTCAGCTGGTTGACTGCCTGGCTGAACTGTGGCATCACCTAGATGATGGTTTGAGTGTGGAAGGAGGTATCTTTTGTGCATAAAATATATGCTATTGTATTTTATGATATGCTATGTATCAGTTTTATTGTTTATCATAGGATTTTTTTTTAAAAGGGGTCATAGCACTACAGGTGTTAGACACGAATAAATGGCTTCAGTTGCTTTTGGAATGTTGGATTAAATTAGAATTTTTATCAAAAGGGACAAAGTTGGGATACTTGGAAAATTAAGATACTGTAGTTGGAGTTCGGATAAAATGAATTGCACTGTAAATTAAATAAAGTGTACACATTGGATTTACCGTAATAGTGGAGGCGTTCTGCATACAATGGTCTGACACCAATGGGGCAGGTTGTTGCGTGTTAACCCTCTTGCTCATGCTGACGTGATTCGCGTCATATTCATGATAACACCAACTTCATGGTGATAAATCGAGTCACAAAACTTTAAAAAATTAGAAAAAAAAACTTAGTTTTCAACAGAATTGCGCCAGTTTGATGCGTCATAGTAGCAAGTAATTTCTATAAACTAATTGGCAACTCAGGGCCCATAGGAAGGGAAGACCGAAATGATAAATGCACAGTATTATCTAAGCAGTCAGACCGTGAGAGTGAGCCGTGTCCATTTAAATTTCCATAACTCCGTGCGGGCTGCCTCAACTCTTGGATTACAGTGCTTACCATACTGCCTGAAATAATTTCTTTTTAGTAAAAGAGAAGTGAAGTGATGGTTGTGTAGTGTAATTTTTTTTTTTTTATTTACAGGGAAAGTGTTTAGTTTTCAAAAGCCATTACTGTATCAGGGTATAAAACCTCGTCTTGAAAAATGTCTCTGAAACAGGATGATTTTCTAGACTTATATGAATTTTATCAATACTATTCTCTTCGTTATAGTGTTGGCTACAAGAGGTAATGTAATTTATATCGATATAAAACATAGGTACAAAAATAATCGAACAATAATTTTTTTTTTTTACCATTGGAATTTTTTTTTTCCTCAAAAACTATTGGTCATATCAGAAATCTGATTACTGCATTGGAAAGCTCATAGTATAGTACTTAAAAACTTGGCACTGACAATTTTGAGTTAGGAGGATGTGAACGTGTATTTTTTCTCATGTTTACAGTAAGTCCTCGCTTAACTTCGGGGTTACATTCCAAAAAATATGACGTTATATGAAACAACGTTAAGCGGATCAATTTTCCCCACAGAAAATAGATAAAATACGGGAATTACGTCCTTGATCTTCCCTTTGCCCCATGAAAAACATTACATATACAGTCAACCCTCGCTTTACGCGGTCCCACATTCCGCGTTTCCACGTTTATGCGGTACCCTGCTGATACCAGGATGCTCACATTCCGCGGTGCGTGTACCCCTTTACGCGTAGAGTGTCTGGCTCGACGCTATTTTTAGATTCGCCCCACCCGCCTGCTCCCGCCTCCGCCTGGGCAAGCCGCGCGGTAAGGTTGCGCAGTGCATGTCTCTGTTGCGTTATCACTGATGTCATATGATGTATCGGACTGTGATTGGCCATGCATCCCTACCTCCATCCGCTGCTAGCTGTAATTGGTTTAAAGTAATATGACGTGTCCACCTGGGGGAGGGAGGAAAGACGACGCTTGACCTAGCCGCGGCAGTTTCATCCCTCCAGGCCACACCGTGTAATCGTGCATCCATTGTTCTGTAAAATGGTTTCTGCCGGACCACCACCCCCAGAGAGAAACCTTTCCTTGCCTGGACCCAGCGGCACTAAACCAAAGAAGACACGACGTTCCTTAAGCTACGAGGTGAAGTACAAGATCATCCAAGAGTTGGAGAAAGGAACAAGACAGGATGATTTGGCGCGCCAGCATGGTGTGAACGAATCTACGATCCGGACAATAAAGAAGGATGCAGCCAAGATAAAGGAGCACATGAACATCACAAAGTCTACAGGTGCTTCTATGATCAAGTATTTCCACAACCAGGTGCTTCTCAAGACGTAAAAACTACTTGTGAGCTACTTGGTTCGTCAGGCACGACGGAACATGGCGGTGGACACGCGCTCAGTTAAGGAGTATGCACGTGAACTGTATGCTGCAGTGTCACGAAAGATGGGAATTACAGAGCCCAAACCCTTTAATGCTTCCTCTGGGTGGTTACAGAGGTTTAAGAAGAGGAACAAGATCACCAATATCAACATTGGTGGCGAAGAAGCTAGTGCTGACCTTGTTGCGGCTAGGGAATTTCCTCCGTTTTCACGTGAGATTATGGAAGAAGGACAGTACACCGACGACCAGGTGTTTAACATGGACGAATCTGGTCTTTTTTGGAAAAAGCTACCTTCCAAGACCTTCGTTGTGAAGAATGCCAGCAAGATTCAGGGCCGGAAGTTGCAGAAGGAGTGCATCCGGTACCTGTAAGCTCAAGTCATCGGTGATCCACACAGCACGCAAGCCGCACTCCTACAAGAGCATGGATATGACCAAGCTAAATGTCCACTGGCTGACTGCACGTAAGGCGTGGATGTTCTCTACACTGTCCCTCTCCTGGTTTGATGACTGTTTCGTTCCCGATGTGAAGAAATTCTGTGAGCAACAGAATATGCCATTCAAGATTTTGTTGCTGCTGGACAATGCACCAGGACACTCGCCCCTACTGTTAGATCGTCACCCCAACGTAAAAGTGGTATTCCTTCCTCCCAACACTATGTCTATATTACAGCCCATGGACCAAGAGTTAATCTGTAATGTAAAAGCTGCATTCTCTACGAAAAAATTCAAGCTCCTGAACGACTACATCAGCACCAGGGAAGAGTTGCGTAACCTGAGTGACACCACCACCGATAGCAAGAGCGAAGACGACGAGGATCAACAGTTGGCAGAGCAACAAGTACTTTTAAAACAATTCTGGAGAATATTCAACATCAAGAAAGCTGTGGACTTCTTGGTGGAGGCGTGGGATCAGCTGTCTGTAGCAACTGTTCATCACTCATGGAGACATGTGTTGCAAGGCATTCCGGCTGTTAGGCAGAGTCAATCTGTGACTGGTGAGGTTCAGACTGTTGCAGTAGCAGTGGACTTTGCCAGAGAAGCTGCGCAGAGTATTACAGCTGCAGGCTTCTCCGAGACCACCAACGACGACATCCTGGAGGTGATAAGGGATCCTGATGTGACTCCCGACGAGATGGTAGATGATGATGACGTCAGTGAAGAGGCAGGTGGTGCGTCATCCCAAGAAGAACTCCGCTTATCCCATAGTAATGTTAGGGGTGCCATCGAGTGTATCGAGAAAGTCAACCTCCTCCTTTCCGACGACCCTGACGCAAACAGGTATGAAATCTTCACTACCCAGCTGTTGCAGACTATGGAGCCCTACTTCAAGGTTTATCACGACAACATAAACACCAGCCGTCAGCAAAGCATAACAGAGTTCTTCGCCCGCAACCCACCACAGCCAGCCCAAGCCAGTGATAGTGACAGAGGTAGAGACAGTGATGATGACTTTGAGGGATTTGTCAGGGAGGCCCTGACAAGTGTGGATGACAGTGATGGTGACTCACCTGAGGGCCAGTAGTCTGCCCTCTGCCTCGGAACCAGCCTCCATCCCCGTATGCCGACCCATCTCTTCTACTAACGTAAGTGTTAAACCTAACTTTTAGTTTTCCTAACCTAACCTAACCTAACCTTTATTTTTCCTAACCTAACCTCTTCTATATTAAATGTGTGTGCATACCATTATAAAGTTAAGATAAAATTTTTATTACAACATAGTTGTGTGTCATCAAAAAGTGGAGTTTGGGGGTCAGCCCGGTCTCTATTTCAATTAATCCCATATATATATATATATATATATATATATATATATATATATATATATATATATATATATTCCCTAGTCACACCCAGTAGGTCGAGGGTTCGATTCCTTGCTGGTGAGGTTGTTGATTATATGTTCAAAGTCCGCGTGTTATATGGACTAAAAATGAAGTATATATATGTACCTCGCGTTTCATACCAGCTGGATTCGGTAAAATGCTACTGACACCACATAAGAGGCACGGGCAGTTTCCCAATGAGGTTCACGGCGCCATCAGCTCGATGAACAGGCTTTGTGTGAAATATAACAGAGTCTAGAACTGCTTTTAGTGTCCTTGTGGCTTAGCCGGTAAGCGTTCCCTAGTCACACCCAGTAGGTCGAGGGTTCGATTCCTTGCTGGTGAGGTCGTTGATTATATATATATATATATATATATATATATATATATATATATATATATATATATATATATATATATATATATATAATGAGACAAAATCTCACATGAAGAGGTAAGCTAGGAGGTTATAGTAGTAGAGTGTTATAGCGGGAGAAAATGGTAGCGTGTCTCGAGGGTGTGATGTCAACACTGTATATTAACACAGGCTCAGTACAAGTGTAGTATATAAAACACCAATGCGTGTTACAGCTTTATTATACTAGTTCAATAGGGGAGATTAATAGGGGGGTTCGTACACAATTTATGATAGACTATGGTATTCTCGTATAACCTAACCTCACAATTAGAATGGGCACTTCACTAAGTCGATCGTTGGGGAGGTTTGGGATCACTGCACTTCTACCGTCTACACAGCCAGCACATACTGTTACACGTTGAGTTGACAGCACTCTGTCGGTGGACCCGGCTGAGACTTCGTTACACTTAGTGGCGGGCTTCTCTCGAGCGGGACTGGGGACGTGGTAGCTGGCTCTCCCTGGTTACAAGACAACTCCCTGAGGGAGGGCTCGGACGTCCTATATATTGGAAGACCAGCCGTCAGGTTGAGCTGATGGGGGGGGGGGGGGGGTCCCCTTACATTTGCCCTTGCTAATGTAGGGTCAGGTCTGAACGTTTTTCAGAGACTATAAGTTGTACTTTCTGGAGAAGTCATCAGGTGGGGCTGTGTGACATGAGAGGCCCTGGTTGATTTGTGGCCCCTTGAGTTGGGCTCCGAGGGTTACATTTGACCTGGCTAATGTGAGGTCAGGTCTAGACTTTCTCTGGGATGTAGGTAATTGTATATTGGGAGAGAGTCGGCTGGTGCCTTCTTACATGTTTTGTTGGGGCCGTGTCACATGGGAAGGGAGCCTGGCTGATTTATAATCCTTGGTCAACCGCAGAGTTACCCTATACTTTTGACCTCCCTAATGTCGGGTCAAGTCTGGACTGTTTTCAGAGACTATAAGTTATATCTTCTGGAGAAGTCATCAGGTGGGGCCGTGTGGGTTACCCTACACTTGACCTCCCTAATGTCGGGTCAAGTGTAGCCTTCTTCAGCGATGTAGGTTATTGTGTATTGGGAGAGAGTAGGCTGGTGCCTTCTTACATGTTTGTTGTGGATCCGTGTCACATGGGAGGGGAGCTAGTTGATTTGTAACACCCTTGAACACCTGTGAGGGATACCCTTGCACTTGACCCCCCTAATGTCGGGTCAAGTCTGGCTTTCCTTGCGATGTAAGCTGTGGTCTGACAACCCATATATATACTGTGTGTATATATATATATATATATATATATACACACAGTGGTCCCTCGGTTAATGAGCACAATTCGTTAAAGGTTGCTCGTTAACCGAAAAATTCGTTAACCGAAACCATTGTTTCAATGGGTTTTTGGGTAATTGGTTCCAGCTCACCGAAAATTGCCTAAAGTCAACAAAAAAGGTAGTAAAGTACACTTACTTTGAGGTGTGTATGTAGAAGGCTTCTGGATGTTGATGCTGATGTGAATTTGAAGTGTGAGGTGGAGAAGGGAGAAGAGAAGGAAGTGGAGGTGGAGGAGAAGCATTTTACTGCTTCTTGGAAGGTGAGTCACCTTCCAAGAAAATGTCAGGAACCTCTGGACTGACAGATTCTCCAACAGGAACATCCTCTCTCCTTTTTGAAGTGGAAGGCTGAGGGATAGCATCTTGTTCCCGCTGCCTTTTACTGATGAAACTGTCAATTTTTGTCTGTGGGGCATCTCTCCTCCTCATCATTAACTGATGTTTAAAGAAGGAGACCACTGTGTCCTCAACATGACACAAAGCTAGTTCAGATTTTTCCACATCTGGGTGCCTTGAAGCCAGTTTCCTGAACTTCTCCCAGTGGTGAACAATATCTTTCAACTCGGAAGTTGACATTTGGTCATCACTTTCCATTTCCTCCTCACCACTGTCAGCCTCTACCTGTAACATCTCATCCAGTTGCTTCAAGTCATCAGGAGTAAGTTCCTCTTCATGAGACATCACAAGCTCTTCCACATCATCCTTCTCCACTTCAAGGCCCAATGACTGACCAATGGACACAATCTCCTGGTCCAACTCTGTTTCTTCCTCAAATCCCTCAAAATCATGGACTACTGATGGCCACAGTGCTTTCCATGAAGAATTGAGGGATCTAGTGGAGACTTCTTGCCATGAGGACACAATCAATTTTACAGCCTCCAGGATGTTAAACTGTGTCTTCCAGAACTGTGCCAGTGTTAGTTCAGGATCATTGGAAGTTGCCTGATGACACTTCCTGAACAATAACAAACTCCTGACTGACCGAGTGTGTAGCGCAGCCCGGCGATTGTTACCCACGCTGCCAAGTATGCCAAGATTTTCCCAGATAATTTTATAAAACTTGGCATTTCCCAAGCTATTTTATAATATAATTTGAGACCATAAACATGCCGAATTATATGAAATTCCGAGATATTTAATGTCGAGTTATCAAGGGTTTACTGTACTGTACTGTATGTGTTTATGGGAGAGGGAAGAAACAACATCTGTGTAGAGTGGTGAAATTAGTTAGAATTAATATGAACCACAAGTAGAGTGCAAAAAGCTTTTTGCATGATAAGGACAACCTTATTATGGATCTACGAGGTTCACAAAGTTTTCACAAATTCTTTTGCTTTAAAACTTTTTGTTTTTTCTCAAGCATAGGCAGGTTAATCTTTGACCAAATGTGACAGCCATCAACTGTTGTCTAGAGTGTCTTACTTTAACACACCCACCTCTGGACAGTGTGTGGGAGACCAAGAAAGGGTTATGTTTGTTGTATGAGCAAGTAACAATTACAGGTACTTTTTTTTTAACATTGTCAGTAATATTTGTGGTTCAGACTTGACTTGATACAGAGCAGTATGCATCAACTTGCCTATTAGTTTGGTGATGTGATAAAAAGTCTACTTTTGGAGAATGTCCTTGTAAAGCTCATCATAAATACAAGCTGAAAGAAAGTGGAATTCTCATTTGATCCTGGAAATGGAAACATTTGCTGTCTATAAGTGGCCACCTTGTATGTGACCCTCAAGAAAGATCAAGCAAGAATATCCACTAAACAGAAAATACAGTACTGTACTCAGTACTGTATAGCCCTCACTAAAAGATTACAGTACTGTTGGAAATGTTATTTTTTTTAAAACTTTGTATTATATTCACGTGGACTGATGCTCTTTTTCATAAAAGTAGTAGACATAATTTCCTTATCAGTTAGTGGGTTAATACTTGAGCCTTGTTGTTAACTGTGAATTTCTTGAGTGTACTGTATACTCCAAATTTATGGCCACATTCATGGATTTTGTTCATTTTCTTCCCAGGGGCTTCCAGACCAAGCTGCTTCGTGAGGATGCCAGCCACAGCATGTATGTTCATGGATGTACAGAAGTGGAAGTTACCACTCCAGAAGAAGCCTTGGAGGTCAGTGGACTTTTAAACTGTTTTCAGGGCATTATTTTGTTTGGAAGATAAAATGTGTTAAAAATAATTTTGAAATCTTTTCGTAATTTTAAATCATGTATGCAGTACAGTGGTCTCTCGGTTAACGAGATTTCGGTTAACGAGTTACCTTCCATAAGATTCTTAACTTCAGTTAACGAGCAATCCCTCGATTAACGAGTTTCTTACGAGCCGACCTCCACATGTTTTAGCTTGCATTTGGCGGTCCACCAGCTGTAGTATTAGTCCGCCAATACAGTACAGCTAGACCCAGACCTACGACGCGGTTAGGGACCCAAAACCAGGTCGTAAGTCCGACAAAAAATAAAAAAAAAAAAAATAAAAAAAAAAAATAAATAAAAAAAAATCTACAATGAAATACAGTACAGTAAAAGTAATAAATAATGAGGAATGGATATAGTGTGACTGAGTACTTACCTTTAATGTAGTCAGCTGAATGCACATGGGGCCCCCATAATTTTCTAATTATACATGGAGACTACATTAACAGGAAAAGGTTTCGGTATAGAAAATGCGTGTGTTATTTGAAAAAAAAAAAAATTTAATAACAAATCTGCGGCGGTCGTAAATCCCGACGGTCGTAAGTCAAAGCAGTCGTAAGTCGGGGTCTAGCTGTAATCGGTTCTAGGGCTCAAATTCCCTACCCTTTTAGTAAATATCAAGAAGTTTATACTATTCAATAATTTTAAAAGTTTAAAATTAATTTTTTTAGTTATTTAAACAATTATTGAACATAATTGAAGGTAGGGTCACTAGTTTGTAGCATGCCATCCAGCCTGCCAACACAGCATACAGGCGTCAGTCTTTGTGTCTTTTCAGTGGAGGTAACATCTTGCTTGAGACTTTCTTCAACTAAATGCTTTTTTCTGTGTTTACAAGCAAATTATTGGTCTTTTTGAAATTTATTTTACATATTGACAATATATAATGCAGTGCAGTGTTGATTTAAAGAAAATAATCTTGAATTACACCAAGAGAACTAAAATTTTATGGGTGAAATGGCGCCATGGGGTGACTTCTCTTCCACCCCAATGCCTTCTCTTCTCCCTTCTCCTCCACCCCCATTCTAATTCCCATCATCATCATCCACGAGCCTTCTACATACACACCTCAAAGTAAGTGTACTTTTCTACCTTTTTTGTTGAATTTAGGCAATTTTCGGTGAGCTGGAACCAATTACCCAAAAACCCATTGAAACAATGGTTTCGGTTAACAAGTTTTTCGGTTAACGAGCAACCTTCTAGAACTGATTGTGCTCGTTAACCGAGGGACCACTGTATGATGATTCTTCATTCTATTTTTGTTGAATGTATAAAGTAGTATTAAAATTGTACTACTGTATCATGAGTAGAAGTATTGTGCTGTTTGATTTCCAGGTAATGGTTAAGGGCCAGAGGCGCCGGAAGGTAGCCACCACACACATTAACTTTGAGTCATCACGTTCACACTCCATCTTCTCTGTGAGAGTTGTTCAGGTAAGTTCCTTCTTCATCTTGGTTTTTCTCTGATGATGATGATCCTCTGCCTACTCATCAACTTACTAGCCATTCAGGTGGTTTCTATGTTCTTTGCTATGACCTTAAATGTCCAGTGTTAGTGTAGGAGGAAACCAGATTATCCAGAGAAAATGTGTAAAGTTTGGCAGGGTCACACTTGAGAACACCCTTCTCATATCTGAGCTAGGCCAGGGATTGAACCCAGGACACGGAGTGGTGAGAGGCATGCGTACTACAGAATCTTACTGTGCATCCATGTTTTAATTTATTGCTGCACAGATTCATATTTCACATATAGAGTACAGGTTCCTTATGAATCCAGTACATTAATGATTTATAAAAATTTAGAGGCAGTCCATCCTTTTCATATATTTTAGTATTTCTTGTAATGTAGGAAACATGGCAATACTGTACCTCTTTTATGTGAAGGTCAAATTGCATTCTGGTTTGGAATTCTGCTGTTGAATCTTCATTACGTACTTGAATGTGTGGAAAGTTATGATGATACTGTTTTGAGAATGTTTGGTGTTACTGTAGGGACACACATTTTTTGTACAGGTTTTACCTCTCTAGTCCGGCATTCTGTGTTTCGGAAACTCCCGTGGTCTGGTACGATTTTAGTTTGCCCAATAGGTAGATAGGCAGCTTTTTTTTTTTTACTCATCTAAATTATTATTATTATTACAGGAGTATTACATTTTTGCTCCTCAGGCTCCAATGTGGGTCAGTGACCTGTGCCCGGGTGGGCTAATCCCATAAAAAAAAAACGACAAAGCCCCTGGAAATTAAGGTTTGTTTACATCCAGCAGTTCGGCTCTCTCTCTCTCTGCTTGTCTATACAGAGTACAACATTTAACCCCTTCAATATATATGAGCAGTAAATAAGTGTTGCTTTCATATTCTTATGTAGACTAATGACGATATGTTTTCACGTGTGCGCACTTACATACGCACAGTCTCACTTTTTTCTTTAACAATAATGGTTAGCTACTTATATTGTTCCATTTATTAACATTAAATAACATTACTTCAAACAACCATATTAATTTTTACATTAATTTTACTACAGCTACAACCAGGTTCTTATTTTCCTGTTTTATATGTAGAACCAATCAGTCACTGGTTTTGTAAACATTAACGAAAACAATGCCGGCAGCCGTCTCGTCTCCTCGTGTGTTTTAATATTCCATGAATTATTAATGAATTGTATTGTTCATTTTGTACACACAAACATTAATTCAATAAAGAAAATCAGAAACATTAATTAAAACATATATGAATAGTAAATAAGTGTTGCTTTCATATTCTTATGTACAGTAATGACGATATGCTTTCACGTGGACACTTACATACGTGCAGTCTCAATTTTTTCTTTAACATTAATGGTTTGCTACTTTTAATGTTCTATTTACTGTATTAACATTAGATAACATTACTTAAAACAACCATATTAATTTTTTACATTAATTTTACTACAGCTACATCCAGGGTCTTATTTTCTTGTTTTATATGTAGAATCACTTAGTCACTGGTTTTGTAATCAACGAAAACAATGCTGTGTCATTTCCTCGTGTGTTTTAATATTCTACGTATTATTAGTGAATTGTATTGCTCATTTTGCACACATAAACATTAATTCAATAAAAAAGACATTCGGTAATAAACAATAATGAATCTTTTGCACAAAAGAGAAATGACGTTATTTACACGATTGTGCACGCCTAAACATTGGTGGACCGCTCAAACCCTTCGAAATTCGATATTCTGCCGTCAAATTTTTAAATTACAGTAAGTCCCCAAGTTACGTACATAATGGGGACCAAAAGGTTGTACGTAACTCGAAATGTACGTAACTCGAAAATCCCTCACCAGTCACTCGAACATTATGCAGCTTATTTCGCACCTTGAATCGGTTAAACCACCCATTGCTAGCATTGAATGTCACAGTATCATCAGGGTGATCTTTCTTTAGGTCGTTGAAAAGACTTAGGGCTTTCTCCTGAATCATACTGAGACACAGAGGCTTACGTTTTTGTGTGCAGTCCTCGATCCACAGCGCAAGATATTTTTCCATTTCTTCCAGAACCTTCCCTCTTCTTTTAGTTATAATCGTAGATTGCATTGGCACTGCAGATTTCACATGTTCCTTGATCTTTTCTTTGCCCTTATCAATTGTATTAACAGTTGACCGACTCAGGTTAAATTTGCGGGCAACATTGGTCAACTTTTCACCACTGTCAAGCAGTTTTATTATGTCCATTTTTACCTCTAGTGAGATTGCTTGACGTTTCGTAGCACTCCCACTGGCTTCACCACTCTTACGCTTTACACCAGTCATTGCACACAGAGTAAAGTGTACAAAATAGGGCAGAAATTCACAGGAGAAGTATGCACAATGACCACACGTGTTCGCACAATGACCACACGTGTTGCTTTGGTGCGTCTAGCGTGTCGTCTGCATGGTCAGTGATAGTGGCGGCGCGGTGCGGCTGGCACGCAAACTATACGCTCGCCCGCCAAATTTAAAAATTGCTCGCCCTTTTAAGACAATATTTTTGCAATTAAAGACTTCAGAAACGATGTACGTATCGGCCGTTTGTACGTAAGTCGGATGTACGTAACTTGGGGACGAACTGTATGTGGTGTTTTTTTGTGTCCAAGTAAAAAACGTTGAATTAAAAACTCGCGAAATTTGAGAAGCTACTGTACAACATTTAACTCTTCAATATGTCTTCAAAGAGACCACGAAGCAGAGAAAGTGGTGCTAACGTAAGCGCAAGTCACCATCTGTCCAGGAAAAGGGTGAATTTCCATGGTCCGGCACCGGTCAGGTCCCGAGGTTGCCGGACTAGAGAGGTACAACCTGTACAATCAATACATGTCAATCCTACTTATTCTCTTTCAAAGATAATTTCTTTCTCTAAAGATACTTACTTATATTCTTATAGTATTATGTAAAGATATTTTGGTACCATTCTTCTATTAGTTCACTATAGAACTTGTCATAGGAGGGCATTTCATTTATATTCACATGAGTTTGTTATATACTCAGATCCCACTGGATGCCTTTGGTGAGGAAGTGGTGAAGGATAAGGCATCAATAACAGTATCCCAGTTGTTGTTAGTCGACCTGGCTGGGTCTGAGCGCAACAGTCGTACAGGAGCTTCAGGGGGCAGGATCAAGGAGGCTGGTGAGTGGCTTGGAGACATTTCTTTTAAAGTTGTGGTAGTTATGATAATGTATGATACCTAGAAGTAACACTGTAGTACCTGTAGTCTTTAGCTGTCTCCACAGGTAAGGTAAGAGGTCGACTGCCACATTCTTGTCTTTGTTCCACCTCACTGCCTGTCATCCTCTTCATCTCTTCTCTTTTATTGATTCATTTCAGGCACATTTATCATCTTTGTTTCCTTTTATTGTATTACATAACACACACACACACACACTCTCTCTCTCTCTCTCTCTCTCTCTCTCTCTCTCTCTCTCTCTCTCTCTCTCTCTCTCTCTCTCTCTCTCTCTCTCTCTCTCTCTCTCTCTCTCTCTCTCTCTCTTTTCTTTGTTTCTCAACCTACCCAATGCAGTATGGTTTGGTAAATAAGATGAATTAAATTATTATTATTTTTTTTTATCCTCTTCGCCACTGATCGGCTCGTTAGCCGCTTGGGCGATCGGTCACGTCTCTGATTACTTTTCCTTTTCATTTTTCTTCTTCACCAAAAGATCGGCTCGCTAGCCGCCTGGGCGATCGGTCACGCACTGTTGGCAAATACTGGGCATGCACCTGAATGTACCTGAACCCGCTCCAGTGTTGGTCAAGTCTTGTCTTGAAAGAGCTCACACTCTGTGCCGTCACAACACTCTCTGGTAGATTGTTCCAAGAGTTTACAACCCTCACTCCGAAAAAGTTTGCCCTCACAGTTTTCTGGACTTGAGCTGTGACCCCTTGTGGGGCGAGCGTCCGCCAGCTCCAAGTCAGGACCCTCAACTGAGTAGTGCCCCCTGAGATGCTTATACACCTCAACTAGGTCCCTCCTTGCCCGTCTGTAGTATAAGCTAGGCAAGTTCAGGCACTCCAATCTCTCAGGATAGCTGAGGTGCCGAAGTGCAGGCACCAGTTTGGTGGCCCTCCTTTGAACATTTTCAACCAACTGACAGTCCCTAGCATATCTCGGGGGACCAGATGGGGTGACAGTACTCAGTGGCGTTTCTAGCCTTTGGAAAGTGGGGGGGGCCACTTTGGGGCCAAGGTAAATGTTGGGGGGGGGGGGGGGGGCAAAACCAAACCTGTGTACAACTTGCAAGATGCAGTTTTTGGCATTATTACACCAATTTGATTGACAAATGTGAAGTGACGTCTCTCATGCCTCCAGCCTAAAATAATCAGCATATGGCGGTATAATGGCATCGCTCTTAGTCCACTAATCATGATTCATTGGAGTATTGACACACTTGAACATATCTCTAAAACTGTTTTATTGCTCACATTGTTACATAAAGGGCGGGTGTACCACATAACAAACATTGAAAAATATAGCAGTGTCTTTACAATGTGTGTGCATACATCAGCAAAAAAATGAATGATCTCACGCTTCACACATAATGGAGATTATGGAGACAACGTTTACGTTTTCAGACATGGGCGCGGCATGCAACTGTTACGTTATACCCAATGGCAAATGGCAATGGTGCGGTTTCAGTTCACACGGTACTGTGACGGTAGCAGTATACTCATTTACCTTATACTGTACAGCTCAGCTCAACTACAGCCACTTGAACTGAATGATTGAGATTGACTGATTGTAATATTCCTCCTATAGTTAAAAAATTACTCACATGTTCTCTCTAAACATACCTCACTTAGCAAGTAGAAAAACCCACAGTGACACTGTGGCAGACGAAATATTTCTTCTGGGAAGTTTCGGCAACAAATTCAACAATTACTGTCAGTCTGTCACCCTCCTCAGTGGAAATACAGAGTGGTATTGTTCATCACCGACAATGCAGTTTGTTTTTATACACCGTGATGTGATCCCACCCCGCATATCTGCACCCTCCCAATTCCTACCCTCTGGGCCTCACCTCACCTCACCTCAGTGATCTCACCTCACCTCACCTCATTGATCTCACCTCACCTCACCCATGCCTGCATCTGGCATGCGGCGCGCCCATTGCCTGAGTCACTTGACTCACTTCCTGGTTTTGGGAATGTTTTTGGAATTACAATTTTGAGAATAAAAAGTGGGGGGGGCCAACCTAGGGGCCAGCCCAAAATCTTGGGGGGGGGGGGCCGGGCCCCCCCCGGCCCCCCCCGGCCCCCCCCCCGTAGAATCGCCCCTGACAGTACTCCACATGTGGAAGCACTTCACTCATGAAGATCGTTACGAGGGACGGACCGTCTAGATATCTGAACGACCTTCTTATAAGACCCAATAATTTATTTGCCTGGCACAGTGGTCCCTCGGTTAACGAGCACAATCCGTTCCAGCAGGTTGCTCATTAACCGAAAATCTCGTTAACCGAAACCATTGTTTCAATGGGTTTTTGGGTAATTGGTTCCAGCTCACCGAAAATTGCCTAAATACAACAAAAAAGGTAGAAAAGTTCACTTACTCTGAGGTGTGTATGTAGAAGGCTCGTGGATGATGATGATGATGTGAATTTGAAGTGGGAGGTGGAGGAGGAGAAGGGAGAAGAGATGGAAGTGGAGGTGGAGGAGAAGCATTTTACTGCTTCTTGGAAGGTGAGTCACCTTCCATGAAAATGTCAGGAACCTCTGGACTGACAGATTCTCCACCATGAACATCCTCTCTCCTTGAAGTGGAAGGCTGAGGGATAGCATCTTGTTCCCTCTACCTTTTACTGAAGAAAGTGTCAATTGTGGTTAGTGGGGCATCTCTCCTCCTCACCATTAACTTATGTTTAAAGAAGGAAACCATTGAGTCCTCAACATGACACAAAGTTAGTTCAGTTTTTTCCACTTCTGGGTGCTTTGAAGCCAGTTTCCTGAACTTCTCCCAGTAGTAAATCACTTCTTTCAACTCTTTAGTTGACATATGGTCATCACTTTCAATTTCCTCCTCACCGCTGTCAGCCTCTACCTGTAACATCTCATCCAGTTGCTTCAAGTCATCAGGAGTAAGTTCCTCTTCATGAGACATCACAAGCTCTTCCACATCCTCCTCCTCCACTTCAAGGCCCAATGACTGACCAATGGACACAATCTCCTGGTCCAACTCTGTTTCTTCCTCAAATCCCTCAAAATCATGGACTACTGATGGCCACAGTGCTTTCCATGAAGAATTGAGGGATCTAGTGGAGACTTCTTGCCATGATGACACAATTAATTTAACAGCCTCCAGGATGTTGAATTGTATCGAACAGAACTGTGCCAGTGTTAGTTCAGGATCATTGGAAGTTGCCTGATGACACCTCCTAAACATTTTCTTCATATACAACTCCTTGAAGTTGCTGATCACATTCTGGTCCATTGGCTGTATGACTGATGTAGTGTTTGGAGGCAAAAACAACACTTTCACAAAGTCAAATTGATACTCCAAATTTCTGGCAAGTTCAGGGTCATGACCAGGAGCATTATCCATGAGGAGAAGAGCCTTTAAAAGGAGTTTATTGGTGGTTAGGTAGCTCTTGACAGAAGGGCAAAACACATCAACAGCCCATTCATTAAAGAGCTGTCTTGTCACCCATGCCTTACGGTTGGACTTCCAATAAACTCCAAGCTTTGTTCTTACCACTTTCTGTTGCTTGAACACCCTGGGGTTTTCAGTGGTAGACAAGCATAGGCTTCAGTCGGAAATCCCCTGAAGGATTGGCACCAAGCAATAGAGCGAGACGGTCTTTCATGGGTTTATGCCCAGGTAAAGAGGCTTCATCTCTGGTGATGAATGTTCTTTTGGGCATCTTTTTCCAGAACAGCCCAGTTTCGTCCACATTGAAGACTTGCTGTGGAAGATAATTTTCTTCTTCCATCAGTTCTTTAAATTCAATTAAAAACTTTGCTGTCCCTTCCTTATCAGCACTAGCAGCTTCACCGTGCCTAACAACACTGAAAATGTCACTTCTTTTCTTAAATTTTTCAAACCAGCCTTTGCTGGCCCGAAAATCTTCAAATTCTGTGCCTGAAGAACCAGGTTGATCTGTCTTTAAGTGTTCGTAAATATCCCTGGCTCTTTCACAAATGAATTCAGTAGAAACTGAATCACCTTTCATATGTTTTTCCCTAATCCAGATGAGAAGTAACCTCTCAGTTTCTGCAATTAGAGGTCTCCTTTTAAATACTGTGGTAGATTTGTCTCTCACTTTCACTTCTTTAAATTTGTCTTTCTGTGCAAGTATTGTCGACACAGTTGATGTCGACATGCCATATTCTTTGCATAGCGCATTTGTTCTAATGCCTTGTTCATGTATTTTTGTAATTTTCTGCTTGGTTTGGATTGAAATTGCTTTTCCTGATCTCTTAGGGCCCCATGCTGGATTCAAACAATGGCAACACGTGATATTTTAGTTATAAACTTGCTGTAAATAAAGAATATTTTCTTTAAAATAACACTGCACTGCGCTATATATTGTCAATATGTAAAATATATTTCAAAATGACCAATAATTTGCTTGGAAACACAGAAAAAAAACGTTTAGTTGAAGAGAGTCTCAAGCAAGATGTTACCTCCAGTGAAAACAGAGAGAGACTAAGGCTTGTTTGCTGTGTTAAGAGGCTGGATGGCACGCATAAAACTAGTCACTTTACCTTCAATTATGTTCAATTATTGTTAAAATGACTAAAAAATTTAATATTAAACTTTTAAAATTATTGAATAGTATAAACTTCTTGATATTTACTAAAATAGTAAGGAATTTAAGCCCTAGAACCGATTACTGTATTGGCGGACTAATACTAAAGCTGGTTGACCGCCAAGTGCAAGCGAAAACTTGTTGAGGTCGGCTCGTAAGAAACTCGTTAACCGAGGGATTGCTCGTTAACCGAAGTTAAGAATCTTATGGGAAGTAACTCGTTAACCGAAATCTCGTTAACCGAGGCGCTCGTTAACCGAGGGATCGCTATACTGTATTACAGGAATATTAATAAGATACAAAACATTTAAGGAAAAATTATTGGTGCAGAGCTCTTTTGGGGATGAGAGATTTCCAGGTAATGAGATAATTCTCTCAAAACATGAAAAATCCCACATCCAGAAATTTTTCTGGATGTAGGAAAAGTTTCTCTAAATTTTCCAGAAATTCTGCTTTATTTCATCCTCGGAATTTGCTGCCAGACCCGGAAAAATATGCCACTTTTTTCTTCTAAAAACCAGTTTTTGTGATATACAGTCCAGAATGCAAAGTCTAGCTTTATACCAAGGTATGTAAATACCTAGCAATAACTCGCCAGGCCAACATACAGGTAATTAAAACATCTAATAAATACTTAATACGTAATATTAGGACACATCGCTACCTGGCATTTAATTGCAATTCTCAAAACCCCCTCTTGCACCCTCCATCACACGCATTGCTACCATCATCTCTTGCCCTAGAGCGAGCACTAAACAAGTGTCAACTCTCGAGGGCCGGGATGTCGACGTCGCATTCTGTACTATATCACAAAAACTTTTTTAGAAAAAAACGGCTTTTGGTTCAATCCAGAATGCGACGTCTAGCTTTAATTACCCGAGCAGGAGGTGGAGAGGGAGGTGACATTGCGTATAAAGCTCCGCTAGCTTAGGTCCAGATTATAATTATAAACTTTTTGGGAATATTTTCCATTTTTAGGAAGATTTACGAGAAGGTAAAATTTTAATCTACATATCTCAATTAGGATACTCACTTTATTCTGATGAGGAAGAAGAAGGTCCTAGTTGTGGAGATTAAGTAGGCGGGGGAGGGGCCCCAGTACCACCACATATTAAGCATCTTTCAGAGATAGATGAAGATAGCTGTTTTGAAAGGTTTTTGAAGATTTCCAAAAGCCCACTTCTTTGATCTGCCTGAGGCTCATATGCCACAGATAGACCACAGACCCTGCATATTTCCTGGTGTCATGTGCCAAAAATTTCTTGCCAGGGTCTGCTGTACTCACTAACTGAGATAAATATTTTGTCATTTGACTAGGAGACAATTTCTTACCATCCTGTGATGAGAATGCATAGGGGCGTCGATTAGGGAATCTGGTTAACCATTCTTGAAGATTCCTAACTGGACACAATATATGAGGAACCCTTGTCTCATCCATCAGCTGTTTTATCCTGATAGGTTGAGCTCTAAAATCCTCCCTTTCATTTTTTCTTAGGATCTCCAGAGGAAAAAGGTGTGACATCTTCCTTAGAAAATACCAATAATGATGGATTATTGGAAATTGAAATCAGCTCACTGATTCTCATACCTGTTGCTATTGCTAGAAGGAAGTCTGCCTTCTGGAGCAATGTGTCCATGTTCAGATGTATATTGTAATTAGGCCCCATAAGAAATTTAGTAACTTTATCTAGGGACCAAGGTGGGATTCTCTTACGCCGAGGGGGGTCTCTGAATGAAAAAGGACGATCTGAGCATTTGATAAATTCTTGCGTTGAAAGTAATATTAAAACCCCATGCCAGAGGGTCAACCAATGCTGATTTATAAGATGCAATTGTCTATCCTTGAAGGCCTTTAACTCTGAACAGAAAATCTAAATATTTTAACACCTCTGTTTTCGACAATGTGATTGGAGTCGTTAACCTGATAAATTGTTGAAAAAGTTTCCAAGCTTTCTCATATTGCCAGAAGTTTGGGGCCTATGACCTGCTTTCACTTGGTTAGCTATATCGAAATTATCCAACAATCTATTTAAACATCTTTTGAGAAACTCCAAGCATGAAGTGCCAAAGATATCTCGAACTGAGGGTGCAGTACCTGGTCTAGACATCCTTGTTCCAATTGTAGTGGATGCAGGCACCAGTCCAACAGATCGAGACACCACGGTTGTAGGATCCAATATGGTGCAATTAAGAGGACCTTCCCTCGGAAGGTTCTGAGTTTGCGAACCACTTTGGGCAGCATTTTCACAGGTGGGAACAGATAGATTAAATTCCAATGGTTCCAATCTATGTGTAGAGCATTTCCTAAAAGATTCGATCGTTCCAGAGATGCATAAGTTGGCATCTTGTGATTGTTTTGTGAGGTAAAGAGATCTATTTGTGGAGTCCCAAACCTTCTCACTAGACTCTTGAACTTCGATATCTTTAGGGACCATTCTGTTTCCGTCGATACTGGCCCGAGACGGGACAACGCATCTGCCCAATTGTTTTGTAGTCCCTGTATGTGAGTTGCTTTGAGGTAAAGTGTTTGTGTTACACAAACTTTTGAAATTTATTTATTTGTTTATTTTTTTTATAGTTTTAGAAGAGGCCAAGATCTGATTGAGACAAAACACTGCCGTTCTGTTGTCCCTGGCAAACAGAAACGTCATGTTTTTGAAATTTGTGTTTGCCAACAAAAAGAATAGGACTATTGCTAATTCTTTTACATTTATGTGTTTTTCCCAAAAGGAGTTGTTCCACTTCCCTTGACGGAACTCTCCTTTTAAGGATTGGTATCCCCATCCTATTTCGGATGCGTCTGTACAAATGACCAAGTCTGTTTGAGGGGGAGCCCAGTGAAATGAGCCGATTAGATTGTCCAAATTTGTCCACCATGACAGATGATTCTTGATCTGAATACGGAGAGAAGAAGCAAAATTTATGTTTCAGTGAAGCAAATTTGACCCCAGATGAGTTAGTTGCTTCTTCCTTAACACGCCCAAAGGAACTACTTTGGTGGCAAAAATTCAACAGATCCAGTACAGTTGGTCCTCATATTACGCGGTTAATGTAACCCGGAGGGTACCGCGGAAAGTGAGAAACGCGTAAAGTGAATAACATAACATATGGGATTAATTGAAATGGAGTCCGGGCCGATCCCCAAACTCCACTTTTTGACGACACACAACTATGTTGTAGTAAAAATATTATCTTAACTTTATGATAGCATGCACACACAATTAATAATTAAGAGAAATATCAATAATATTAGGTTTTTTAACACTTCAGTAGTAGAAAAGATGGCTGGGCACACGGGGATGGGCGGTTGGTTCCGAGGCAGAGGGCAGATTATTGGCCCTCACCTGTATCACTTGTATCAATTGTATCACTATCCACCACAGAGGCTTGCAGGGCCTCTTTGTCAAACCCCCCAAAGTTCATATAAGTCCATATCCTCACTATAATTATCACTATCACTGACTTGGGCTGGCTGTAGTGGGTGGCGGGTGAAGAAATGGTAATGTTTTGATGACTGGGCGACCTTGTGCGCACCATTTTCGCGCCTCTTACACAACATGGCGGATGACGGGAGGTTTGGATCCAAAAATGGCGCGGCTTGCCAGCCGCTCTCCGCGTAATGGGGTTCACGACCGCGGAATGTGAGAATGTTAGGTTCTGGCAAGGCACCGCGTTAACAGTGAAACGCGGAATGCGGGACCGCGTAATATGAGGATTGACTGTATACAGTGTATATATATATATATATATATATATATATATATATATATATATATATATATATATATATATATATATATATATATATATATATTATGAAAATCCACAATGAAAACGTGGATAAGATAAATCTTGATAAAATCACACGGGAAAATGGAAACAACGGAGTACCTTAGCTTTCGTCTTTATTCAAGACATCTTCAGAGGCAACTGGATTACATGGACAGAGAGAGGCTTAAATATACAGGCCAAATTTCTAATTCACATATACGCAATAGCAGTGATTTAATTAATAAACTCAAGAAACACAACGAACCTTGCGAATTAATAAGTTTTGATGTAAATTCACTGTTCACTAGAGTACCTGTCAAAGACTTACTTTCATTTCTTAGAGATAAATTACAACTGCTAGATTTAACTATTGAACATGATACTTTCCTGAAATTGATAGAGTTATGTGTAACTGACAATGTGTTTAGTGCAAATGGGAAGTTCTACAAGCAAATATTTGGTATGAGCATGGGTAATTGTCTTTCTGCTCCTCTAGCCTGTATTTATATGGAGTTTTTTGAGTCTAGATTACTACCCAATATAGTGGACTTTATTCCTCCATGGTATAGATATGTAGATGATGTTCTTTGTCTTTGGCTTAAAACAGTGACCCATTTGAATTTTTAGACAAACTTAATAATATTGTCCCTAGTATCACGTTCAAAATTGAAAGAGAAATAAATGAATCCCTTCCATTTCTTGATATGCTTATCATGAGAAATGGCCAAAACTATAAATTCAAGGTATGTAGAAAGCCCACACAGGTAGACAGTTTCATTCACTTTTTATCAAATCACCTTGAGTCTGCCAAAATGTCAGTTTTTTCTGTTATGTTCTTAAGATGTCTGCGTATTTGTGACTCTGAATTTATTGACGATGAATTAAAACACATTCGTTCTATTGCACATAAACTTGGGTACCCTTCTGTGTTTGTTGATCGTTGTTTTAATAGGGCTAAAAAATCCTTTCATTCCTCTCAAACCAGACAAGTTCCTACACTTAAGAATATTTTGACTCTGCCCTATCGTAATGAATTTGTCCCGTTAGTTCGGTTCCTCAAGCTTCTAAATATTAATGTTGTTTTCAAGTATGACTCAACCATTACTAATATGTTAATAAGGAATAGCCCAAGTTTGAATGTAAATGGTAGTGTTTATTGTATTCCATGTAGCAAATGTAATTGTAATTATGTAGGTCAGACAGGAAAAACACTGCAGCTTAGAATCAAACAACATAAGTATAATATTAGAACTGCATCTGAAAGCAGTGCCTTGTTCGTTCATGTTAGGAATAATAATCACCCCATTGCTTGGAAAAAAGCTTAGAAGTTTTCAAATCATCTTGTGTCACAGAAAGACTTCTTGTTGAAGCTAGTTTGATTAAGGAATTAAAATCAATAAACCTTAGTGATGGTCAGTTCAAAACTGATAATATGTAACATAAATTTATTTGTCAGTGGCCCAAGGTTAAAAATGCTTTAAAAACCTTTGATCTAGATGTATGATAGTTATTTTGTGGTTCCCCTTTTTTCTGACCTGACTTGACTAGTCACGTCACCACCCTTCTCTTAAGCTCCTCTACGTGTGTGTTGGTGTGGGGATTAGTGGATGTCATCATTTTGACCTGACCATGTTTTTAGGTCACCCTGTATATTTAAGCCTCTCTCTGTCCATGTAATCCAGTTGCCTCTGAAGATGTCTTGAATAAAGACGAAAGCTAAGGTACTCCGTTGTTTCCATTTTCCCGTCTGATTTTATCAAGATTTATCTTATCCACGTTTTCATTGTGGATTTTCATAATATATATATATATATATATATATATATATATATATATATATATATATATATATATATATATATATATATATATATATATATATATATATATATATGTATATATATATATATGTATATGTATATATATATATATATATATAATCAACAACCTCACCAGCAAGGAATCGAACCCTCGACCTACTGGGTGGCCCTAGGGAGCGCTTACCGGCTAGCCCACAAGGACACTAAAAGCAGTTCTAGACTCTGTTATATTTCACACAAAGCCTGTTCATCGAGCTGATGGCGCCGTGAACCTCATTGGGAAACTGCCCGTGCCTCGTATGTGGTGTCAGTAGCATTTTACCGAATCCAGCTGGTATGAAACGCGAGGTACATGTATATACTTCATTTTTAGTCCATTTAACACGCGGACTTTGAACATATAATCAACGACCTCACCAGCAAGGAATCGAACCCTCGACCTACTGGGTGGCCCTAGGGAGCGCTTACCGGCTAGCCCACAAGGACACTAAAAGCAGTTCTAGACTCTGTTATATTTCACACAAAGCCTGTTCATCGAGCTGATGGCGCCGTGAACCTCATTGGGAAACTGCCCGTGCCTCGTATGTGGTGTCAGTAGCATTTTACCGAATCCAGCTGGTATGAAACGCGAGGTACATGTATATACTTCATTTTTAGTCCATTTAACACGCGGACTTTGAACATATAATCAACGACCTCACCAGCAAGGGCTAGCCGGTAAGCGCTCCCTAGGGCCACCCAGTAGGTCGAGGGTTCGATTCCTTGCTGGTGAGGTTGTTGATTATATATATATATATATATATATATATATATATATATATATATATATATATATATATATATATATATATATATATATATATATATATATATATATATATATATATATATTATGAAAATCCACAATGAAAACGTGGATAAGATAAATCTTGATAAAATTAGACGGGAAAATGGAAACAACGGAGTACCTTAGCTTTCGTCTTTATTCAAGACATCTTCAGAGGCAACTGGATTACATGGACAGAGAGAGGCTTAAATATACAGGGTGACCTAAAAAACATGAGGTCAGGTCAAAATGATGACATCCACTAATCCCCACACCAACACACACGTAGAGGAGCTTAAGAGAAGGGTGGTGACGTGACTAGTCAAGTCAGGTCAGAAAAAAGGGGGCCCACAAAATAACTATCATACATCTAGATCAAAGGTTTTTAAAGCATTTTTAACCTTGGGCCACTGACAAATAAATTTATGTAACATATTATCGGTTTTGAACTGACCATCACTAAGGTTTATTGATTTTAATTCCTTAATCAAACTAGCTTCAACAAGAAGTCTTTCTGTGACACAAGATGATTTGAAAACTTCTAAGCTTTTTTCCCAAGCAATGGGGTGATTATTATTCCTAACATGAACGAACAAGGCACTGCTTTCAGATGCAGTTCTAATATTATACTTATGTTGTTTGATTCTAAGCTGCAGTGTTTTTCCTGTCTGACCTACATAATTACAATTACATTTGCTACATGGAATACAATAAACACTACCATTTACATTCAAACTTGGGCTATTCCTTATTAACATATTAGTAATGGTTGAGTCATACTTGAAAACAACATTAATATTTAGAAGCTTGAGGGACCGAACTAACGGGACAAATTCATTACGATAGGGCAGAGTCAAAATATTCTTAAGTGTAGGAACTTGTCTGGTTTGAGAGGAATGAAAGGATTTTTTAGCCCTATTAAAACAACGATCAACAAACACAGAAGGGTACCCAAGTTTATATGCAATAGAACGAATGTGTTTCAATTCATCGTCAATTTATTTGTCAGTGGCCCAAGGTTAAAAATGCTTTAAAAACCTTTGATCTAGATGTATGATAGTTATTTTGTGGGCCCCCTTTTTTCTGACCTGACTTGACTAGTCACGTCACCACCCTTCTCTTAAGCTCCTCTACGTGTGTGTTGGTGTGGGGATTAGTGGATGTCATCATTTTGACCTGACCTCATGTTTTTTAGGTCACCCTGTATATTTAAGCCTCTCTCTGTCCATGTAATCCAGTTGCCTCTGAAGATGTCTTGAATAAAGACGAAAGCTAAGGTACTCCGTTGTTTCCATTTTCCCATGTGATTTTATCAAGATATATATATATATATATATATATATATATATATATATATATATATATATATATATATATATATATATATATATATATATATATATATATATAATATATATATATATAGTATATATATATATATATATATATAATCAACACCTCAACCCGCCTGGATTCGAACCCACGGCCCACAAGCCTATGACTGTGACCGGGGAACGCTAACCGCTGGACCACCAGGATGCTAAAAGCAGTCCTAGACTTTGTTATATTTCACACAAAGCCTGTTCAACGAGCTTATGGCGCCGTGAACCTCTAATGGGGACCACCCGCACCACTTAGGTGGTCAGAGTAACGTTTTACCAAATCCGGCTTCGAAACACGAGGATCCTGGTGGTCCAGCGGTTAGCGTTCCCCGGTCACAGTCATAGGCTTGTGGGCCGTGGGTTCGAATCCTGGCGGGTTGAGGTGTTGATTGTATGTAGAAGTCCGCGTGCTTTATTGGGCTAATGAAATATATATATATATATATATATATATATATATATATATATATATATATATATATATATATATATATTATATATATATATATATATATATATATATATATATATATATATATATATACAGGTAGTCGTCGACTTACGACCTAGATTGGTTACGGCCGACCGGTCGTAAGTTGATCTGGTCGTAAGTCGGCCTATGTTATAATTACCTTACGTATATTATACTGTAATGTGTAATGATAATATAATCATCTTTAAGTCATATTTTATCAACATTTTCTTTGTTCATTATTGTTACGGTCGTCAGGTTTAAGTAAATCACTGCATACTACAGTACAATTGGTTTATTATTTACACTGGGGCTGGGGCCAAAACTGTCGTACCGCCGGTCGTAAAGTCGAACAGACGTAAGTCGCATAGGTCGTAAGTCGACGACTACCTGTATATTTATTATTATTATTATTATTATTATTATTATTATTATTATTATTATTATTATTATTATTATTTATTTTTCAGTTTCTCTCTTTCTCCAGGAAATATAAACAACTCCCTCATGACCCTACGGGCATGCATAGAAGCCTTAAGGGAAAACCAGAAAAGTAGTGGGTGTCGGATGGTACCTTACCGTGACTCCAAGTTGACCCACTACCTCAAGAACTACTTCGATGGTGAGGGGAAGATTAAGATGATTGTCTGTGTTAACCCCAATGGAGATGACTACGATGAAAATCTGGTACAGTGGGTGTTGAGCCTTTATAGTGACTACAGAACTGTAGAACAGGATGGTTCAGGAGTTGATAAACCAGGATGCTGGATTAAATAGTGAAGGAGTATGTTATATCACATGGTAATATCAGGAAGGAGGGAGAAGGATAGGATGATGGATGCATTACAAATGAAGAGGACGGACAACCAATAAACTTAGGTGTCTGTGAATGGTCAGAGTGTAGTGTAGAGGGATTTATGAGGATTGGTTTTCAGCTGATGGATGATGCTAGTTAGTGACAGTGATAAATCACATAGGTATTTTTTAACCTTTTTATGGATAAGGAATACCATGGCAGGATGTGTTTCTTGGGCATTCTAAGTCAAGTGTACACATCTCGTGTCACCAATTTCCCTAATTTTTGTGTTATGATTAGGTTTAGTGAATTATGAATCGTCACAAAATTTTAGCTTCCTAGGTCAATAGGTTACCGAGTTATGACCTTCCATATTTTGAGGTCAATAGCATGACTTTGTAATTTCAAAAGGTCATATTTCAGGTTCTACTGTAACTGATTTCAACAATCTTGGTCTCAAAATGCTCAGAAAAGGTTGTAGAATAACTTCAATTTCCACTGTAAAAACCATAGAGTATCAAATAAAAGAGTTACAGTTCTGTATGACCTTTGACCTTGACCCCAGATAAACCTTCAAAATTCAAAGTCATGGAAATTGGCATGACAACTGTCCTTGATGTAATGCATCCACAAGCCAAAAATTAGAGAGGGATCTCCATTGGTTTGATTTTTAGAGGCATTCAAAGTCATGCAGGTGAAGAATTTTAAATACTTTTGACAATTAGTATTAATATGATTATTATAGGAAAGCCCTATATGAAAGTGCAACGCAGTGTAAACCAAAAGTTTATGTAGCACTAAAGAGATTAAAAGAAAATACTGTACAGTGACCCCTCGTTTAACGAACACCTCGGTTAACGTAATTTCTATTAATGAACTGCCTTCCATAAGGATCTTCAATTCGGTTAACGAAGTTCTTACGAACCGACCTCAACATGTTTTCGCTTGCACTGACCAGGCAACCAGCTTTAGTATCAGTCCGCCAATACATTAATCGGTTCTAGGGCTTAAATTCCTTACTATTTTAGTAAATATCAAGAAGTTTATACTATTCAATAATTTTAAAAGTTTAATATTCAATTTTTTAGTCATTTTAACAATTATTGAACATAATTGAAGGTAAAGTGACTAGTTTAATGCGTGGCATCCAGCCTCTTAACACAGCAAACAGGAGTTAGTCTCTCTCTGTTTTCACTGGAGGTAACATCTTGCTTGAGACCCTCTTCAACTAAACGCTTTTTTTCTGTGTTTCCAAGCAAATTAATGGTCATTTTGAAATATATTTTACATATTGACAATATATAATGCAGTGCAGTGTTGATTTATAGAAAATAATCTTGAATTATACTAGAGAGCTAAAATTTTATGGGTGAAATGGCGCCATGGGGGTGAATTCTCTTCCACCCCAATGCCTTCTCTTCTTCCTTCTCCTGCACCCCCATTCTAAATCCCATCATCATCATCCAGGAGCTTTCTACATACACACCTCAAAGTAAGTGAACTTTTCTACCATTTTTGTTGAATTTAGGAAATTTTCGGTGAGCTGGAACCTATTACCCAAAAATCCATTGAAACAATGGTTTCGGTTAACGAACGACCTTCTGGAACGGATTGAGTTCGTTAACGGAGGGGTCACTGTACTTGTAATTATAAATGAAAAGTAGAAATGCAGATAAGATAACCATAGAAATATGACCAAACAATAAGTTCAGTAATTTACTTAAACAGCACAGAAGTACACATCATGTAAACAATCCAAACATGGTACCCGTAGTTGTTTCCTCATTTTTTGATAGCATGATTTTTCAAGACCCTATTGGCTTCATTGGTTTTGCTCTGCGTGATTGTATATGACCTTCCAGTGGCTGTCGTAGGGCCGATCATTGTGAGGATATCAGACACATTCACTGTGGGCACATCATTTTGGAGGAGAAGGCAACAGACTCTTTTGGGATACGTTTTCAAGACATGGCTCAAGGGTTACACTCTTATACCGGACTGTACACACACGCCAATGTGGCAGTTCATCTCTTCCAGAAAGTTCTGATGGATTTTCTTAAGTCCTGATTTAACATCATCACTAGAATTGTCTACTTTACCAATGGATGTGTTGGTCAATACAAAAATTGCAAGAACTTCTTAAACTTATGTCGTCACAACAAAGAATTTGGAGCTCTAGTTGAGTGGCATTTCTTCAACACTAGACATGGCAAAGGTCCAGCAGACAGTGTTGGAGTAACTGTCAAAATAGAAGCATCAAAGAAAGTCTCCGTTGGCCTTACAGTGAACAAAATTTAACTCCAAAGGACCTTTTTCAATGCGGTTCCATGAAATCGACTGGGATCTCCTTTGGGACACCACGCAAGAAGAGTATTCAAGGAAAAGCATATTTTGGACCCGATTTTATCGAAGGCATGGACTATACCAGGAAGACAAAAATTGCATTTCTTCATCCTGGTGACAAAATACTGCTTGGAAGTATGAATGTACAGCACCTTAGCCGAAAGCCGAAAGGAGTTCGCCATCCCTCAACTTGCCGTCCCCAAAGCATTAAAAAACATCAAGGGATACGTGATAGTGGAAAGCAACAACCGCTGGTGAGTGGCCTGTGTTATGAAAATGCATCCCAAAGTGGGGAAGGGTAAATATGTTTTCTTCACCCCCATGGACCAAAAGTCTTTTGCCTTCTCCTCCAAACTGATGTGATGACAGTGGATGTGTCTGATATCTTCACAATGATCGGCCCTACGACAGCCACTGGAAGGTCATATACAATCACTCAGAGCAAAATCAATGAAGTCAATAAGGTCTTGAAAAACCGTGCTACCAAAAAATGAAGAAACAACTATGGGTACCATGTTTGGATTGTTAAGATCAGGATTTCTCAAATTTTTTTTGCCCAAGGCCCCTTTCTGAGCCTCATTTACCTCTGTGGCTCCCCTCATACATGGAAAAACAAAATTGACCATCTGAGCTGTATCATATAGAATTATAAAGACAAAGTGTTTGTAGTACCAGACAAAAATGATCAATTCTATAGACATAATTGTGTTCAAGCAAAAAAAATTTCCATAAAGACATAAAATGTAAAATGCATAGTAGCAGCCTACTTATCAAAGATATTCCAATTGGTAGGTATTTTTTTTATTCAGTGTGATCCTTGTGGCTAATGCAAACTTTCCGGTTTCTCAATATCTGCCTACATCGTTGTTAGTGACAAACGAAGTTCACCACTCCTCGCAATATCAAGGAGGTTACAAGCTTTTGATAGTAGATAAGCCACCCGACTAAACCCAGATTCAACAAGATAAGAAGTGGCAAAAGCAATACAATACAATTTTGCTTTGTCCCAGAGCAGTGGAAACTTCCTTGCCATTTCACTGCTTCTCCATAAATTATGTGTTCCATGTTTGTATCTAGCTTGAGCTGTAAATCACTTTGTAGCACAATGAGGCTTTCTTGTAATGTAATGTCAACATCAACTGCATTTACCCTAAATGGGTCCACCACCTAACCTGGAATGTTCATCTCCAGCAGGTCGCTGAACCAAACTTGCATATCTTTGTACAAATGTTTCAAATGCGCAACATACACAGAAAGATCATCATCTTGCAGTTCAAAGTCCACAGTGGTCAGTGACGGAAACTTCATCAACTCACAACGTTCGATATTAATCCAGTACAGCTTGAGTTTTCGAAGGAAAGTAGTAATGACCTCTTTACAAGATATAAGATTACAGTTTTGTCCTTGTAACTGCTTGTTCAACAAATTCATCTCTTCAAATGCATCTGATAGGTAAAATATATCACACTTGGCAGCAACGATCTGTTCTCCAAGTTGCTTACCACTCAGCAATGACACAAACTGTCCCAAAGTGCAACAAAACGACGAAGACAATTACCCTTCGATAGCCATCGGACCTCCGTATGCATCAGTAGGCACTCAAACTCTTAATTTTCCTCACAAAGTTGTCAGAAAAGACGATCTTGAAGTGCATTTGAATTGATAAAGTTGACATCCTTTTTCACAATGGCAAGGGCATTATACAGACGCCCTCCCAATTTTTTTGCAACCAAATGTTCACGGACCACGCAGTGTGTCCAAAACACTTCAGGCACAGCCTTTTTTGAATGAGCAATGAATCCTCTGTATCTACCTACCATAGAAGCAGCTCCATCAGTTGCACATGCCATTATATTTTTAAGTGGAATATTGTTTTTCTTGAAATTAGTCTAACTTCTGCAAAAATTATTTCACCTTTGGTGTCTGTCTTAAGCTTTTGGACAAAGAGCATTTCCTCATGGAGCTGATCATCATCCATAAACCTAACATATATGACCAAAAGGGCTTCGTTATCACGTAGAGTAGATTCAACGATTTGCATGGCAAACTTCTTCACTTGCAACTGTGCAACTAGTTTTTCCACATCATCTGCCATATCAACAATGCTCCTAGATACTGATGAGTTGCTCAAAGGGATGGCCTTTGTAATTTCATGTGTACTCTGATTCATGACAGTTGAAATCACAACAGACACTGCTTGCAAAATCAAAGAATCACCAATTTTATGTGGCTTGCCATCTTTTGCAACTAATTTGGAAATCTCACAGGATGCAAGTAAACCTTTGTCTACTTTGCCTGCTCTCTCAGTAAACATAAGCTTCACTGTTGTCCTTGCTTGGAAATCATCATGTAGTTTTTTAAGTAATGTAGTGATTTGTTCTTCTTGTCCTTGTGCGTTGTCTCCAAATGTTTCTGCAGCTTACATGGCCACATGCTTTCATTTGAAAGTGTAGTCATACATATCAGACACATTGGCATCCAACTGCCCTGTGGTGATGGAATAAAACCATGGGCAAGATTCTCAATGGAATATTGCCGGCATTTTTCTTCGTCACACTAGCCATTTTTAATCTAAAATAAAAAAATAAAATAAAAAACGAATTAAGTCACTAATATACTACCTCAAAAAACATACAGTACTAATGCAGCAACGCCCAACGTAACCATCTCAAAACAAATACTGTGTCAGTACCCAGTGTCACAACCTCAAACAATGCCCAAAATTACTATTTTCAACACCTATACACCCCAGTAAAACCTGCTTCTTAACCTAGTACTACAGTGTAGTCTCGATTTACGCTGTCAATTAAACCCCGGGAGATCCCCGTAAAACGAGGAATGCGTAAACGAAATAACAGAACATATGGGATTAATTGAAATAGAGACTGGGCCGACCCCCGACTACAATTTTTTCGACACAATGCGTACGTTGTAGTAAAAATAACATCTTAATTTTATGATGGTATGGACACACACACATGATATATAAGAGAAATATCAATAAGAGAATAATATACTGTACAGGTATAAGAGAAATATCAAGGTTTTTAACACTTAGGTTAGTAGAAGAGATGGCTGGGCACACAGGGATGGGGGCTGGTTCCGAGGCAGAGGGCAGATTAGTGGCCCTCAGGTGTATCACTTGTATCACCTGTATCGCTATCCACCACAGAGGTTAGCAGGGCCTCGGCGTCAAACCCCTCAAAGTCCATATCCTCACTATCAATATCACTGACTTGGGCTGGCTGTGGTTGTGGTGGGTTGCGAGCGAAGAACTCGGTAATGTTATGTTGACGGCTAGCATTGATGTGGTCGTGATACATCTGGATATACGGCTCCATAGATTGCAACAGATGGTTATTGGAGACTTCGTATCTGTGATTCACTGGGTCGTTGGTGGTCTCGGAGAAGGCTGCAGCTGTAACACTCTGTGCAGCCTTTCTTGCAATGTCCAATATCACAGCAACAGACTGAGGCTCTCCAGCCACCGCTTGACTCTGCCTTCTACCTGGGATACCCTGCAACACATGCCGCCACGCGTAACGAATCGTTGCCACAGACAGCTGCCCCCATGCCTCCACCAAGAAATCAACAGCTTTCTTGACGTTGCACATCTTCCAGAACTGCTTGACTCACACTTCATGCTCCGCCAACTCTTGTTCTGGATCCTCTTCCTCGCTCTCGCTATCGGTGCCACTCAGAAGGTTTCGTAATTCATCCTTGGTATTGGTGAAGTCGTTCAGGAGCTGAAACTTCTTTGCGGAGAAAGCAGCCTTGACGTTACAAATCAACTCCTGATCCATGGGCTGGATTAACGACGTAGTGTTGGGGGAAAGGAAGACCACTTTTACACTGGGGTGACAATCCAACAGTAGGGGCAAGTGTCCTGGTGCGTTGTCAAGGAGCAACAAAATGTTAAATGGAACATTATGTTGCTTGCAGAATTTCTTCACGTCAGGAACGAAACAGTCGTCAAACCAGGAGAGGGACAGACCAGTGAACATCCACGCCTTCCTTGAGGTTAGCCAGTGGACATTTAACTTGCTCATGTCCATGTTTTTGTAGGCGTGCGGCTTGCGGGCTTTGTGGATCACAGACAACTTGAGCTTACAGGTGCCGGAGACATTGGTGGTGAACAGGACGGTGATGCGCTCCTTCTGCAACTTCAGGCCCCTACACTTGCTGGCAGACTTGACTACAAAGGTCTTTGATGGTAATTTCTTCCAAAAGAGCCTGGATTCATCCATGTTGAACACCTGGTCGTCGGTGTACTGTCCTTCCTCCAAATTTTCTCGTAAGAATGGAGGTAAATCCATCGCCGCAGCACGGTCAGCACTCACTCCTTAACCAACAATTTCGACGTTCGTGATCTTGTTACGACGTTTAAACCCTTGCAGCAATCCGGCGGAAGCAATGAAGGGTTTGGGCTCTGCAATTCCCATCTTTCGCGCCAATGATACGTACAGTTCTCTCGCATAGTCCTGCACTGCCCGCGTGTCGACCGCCACGCTCCGTCTTGCCTGACGAATCAAGTAGCTCACCAATAAATTCTCTGTCTTGAGCAGCATCTTATTCTGACAATACTTGACCATCGAGGCACCTGCAGACTTTATGATGCTCGTGTGTTCTTTTATCTTGGCGGCATCCTTCTTGATGGTGCGGATCGTAGATTCGTTAACGCCATGCTGTCGCGCCACATCGACCTGCCTCGTTCCTTTTTCTAACTCCTGAACGATTTTATACAGTGACCCCTCGGTTAACGAACTCAATCCGTTCCAGAAGGTCGTTCATTAACCGAAAAGTTCGTTAACCGAAACCATTGTTTCAATGGGTTTTTGGGTAATTGGTTCCAGCTCACCGAAAATTTCCTAAATTCAACAAAAATGGTAGAAAAGTTCACTTACTTTGAGGTGTGTATGTAGAAGGCTCCTGGATGATGATGATGATGATGGGATTTAGAATGGGGGTGGAGGAGAAGGAAGAAGAGAAGTCACCCCATGGCGCCATTTCACCCATAAAATTTTAGCCCTCTTGGTGTAATTCAAGATTATTTTCTTTAAATCAACACTGCACTGCATTATATATTGTCAATATGTAAAATATATTTCAAAATGACCAATAATTTTCTTGGAAACACAGAAAAAAAGTGTTTAGTTGAAGAGAGTCTCAAGCCAGATGTTACCTCCAGTGAAAACAAAGAGACTAACTCCTGTTTGCTGTGTTAAGAGGCTGGATGCCGCGCATTAAACTAGTCACTTTACCTTCAATTATGTTCAATAATTGTTAAAATGACTAAAAAATTGAATATTAAACTTTTAAAATTATTGAATAGTATAAACTTCTTGATATTTACTAAAATAGTAAGGAATTTAAGCCCTAGAACCGATTAATGTATTGGCGGACTGATACTAAAGCTGGTTGCCCGGTCAGTGCAAGCGAAAACATGTTGAGGTCGGTTCGTAAGAAATTCGTTAACCGAATTTTTGTTCGTTAACCGAATTGAAGATCCTTATGGAAGGCAGTTTGTTAACCGAAATTTCGTTAACCGAGGCGTTTGTTAAACGAGGGGTCACTGTATTTCACTTCATAGCATAAGGCGCGTCGCACCTTCTTGGGCTTGGGGCGGCTTGGTCCAGGTAATTCAAGGTTTTTCTGGAGTGGTGGGGGTCCAGTGGATGCCATTGTTGAAGAAATTAGCGGGCACGAGGGAGAACTGTATACGCGGAGACGGAGGACAATAGGACTTACGCGTCTGAGGTCAGCGACTTATTTCCTCTTGTGGCAGGGCACGCCAAGTTACATTAGACCAATGACAGCTAACAGCGGAGGGAATGCGTGGGTGGTAAGGATGCGTGACCCAATCACAGCCAGATACGTCATATGACGTCAGCGGTGACGTAAGAGCAACCTAACGCGCAGCTTGTCCGCGCCGCTTCCCGTGTAAATTCAGGAATGTACCGCGTGACTAATAATTGGCACTTCTGGCCAGGTGCCGCGTAAATGATCAACCGCTTAGAGGAAATCCGCGTAAATCGAGACTATGCTGTACTCTCATTACCACCTCCAGCTCCACACCCCACCAGTCTATCTCCTAGGTTAATTCATGACCAGGCAAGAAATAAGTACAAGACCACCATTAAAAAATGCCTACCTAACACGTGAGTGGAGACTGTGAAGCAACCCACTGGCTGGCGTGCTGTCATCAGCTGGCCGTGGGTTATCAACAAACGTAATAAAGAAAATTTATAATTTGTTCGTTTTTTATGGTGGTAGACTTAGTAAGGTTTTAGTAGAGGTGACAAAATCTTTTCATTATGGGAGATTTCATAAATTTCGTCTACTTACTAGACTTTACTAGAGTAATTTTCAATATATAAGCTACTGAACTTAACACAAAGAATGAGATGTGACGATGATGACAAATTGATCTTACGTCTGGCAGTTAAGTTTGGATGGATCCCTCATAACCATATTGTGGCCCCCTAATGTTCTGTTTGTTCCATGTGGCCCCCTAAAAGTATGGCATGGCCCCCCAGGGGGCCATATGGCTCATGTTGAGATCCACTGGTTTACGTGATGTGTACTTCTGTGCTGTTTAAGTAAATTACTGAACTTATTGTTTGGTCATATTTCTATGGTTATCTTATCTGCATTTCTACTTTTCATTTATAATTACAAGTGTTTTCTTTTAATCTCTTTAGTGCTACATAAACTTTTGGTTTACACTGCGTTGCACTTTCATATAGGGCTTTCCTATAATAATCATATTAATACTAATTGTCAAAAGTATTTTATTATTCTTCACCTGCATGACTTTGAATGCCTCTAAAAATCAAACCAATGGAGATCCCTCTCTAATTTTTGGCTTGTGGATGCATTATATCAAGGACAGTTGTCATGCCAATTTCCATGACTTTGAATTTTGAAGGTTTATCTGGGTTCAAGGTCAAAGGTCATACAGAACTGTAACTCTTTTATTTAATACTCTATGGTTTTTACAGTGGAAATTGAAGTTATTCTACAACCTTTTCTGGGCATTTTGAGACCAAGATTGTTGAAATCAGTTACAGTAGAACCTGAGATATGACCTTTCGAAATTACAAAGTCCTGCTGTTGACCTCAAAATTTGGAAGGTCATAACTCGGAACCTGTTGGCCCAGGAAGCTAAAATTTGGTGACTTCATCATTCACTAAACCTAATCATAACACAAAAATTAGGGAAATCGATGGATGAGTGGCAGAAATTACCAAAAAGTGTGTACACTGTGTTGCAGCATTGCAAATGTTTAATAACAAATAAAGGAAGAGTTTGTGAATTTGGTCTTGATTCAGGACACAACAGTATAGCAGGAAGAAGCTTGAAAGTTTGGGATGGAGGTAAGTTGAATGAAAGTATATATTAAGTGAGCAATTATGAAAGAAAGCAGGACAAGAAAATGTAAAAAAAAAAAAAAAAATGTTAAAAGAGACATCCCTAAAGTTTCATTAACTACACCAAAATACAAAATAAATTCTGTAAATATTGATTATGAAGATTATAGTCTATTTGCATAGTGTAGTTTTGCTTAATTCTCCCATTGAAACTGTACAGTAATCAGTTGCATTATTTTTCCAGACAGTGATGAAATTTGCAGAACTTGTCTCAGAGGTGCACATTAACCGAGGACCTCAGTCAGCACTGAAGGACCTTGGGCTGCCATCAGGGCGACAACAGACCAATAAACTATTAAAAGACTTACTTAAAAAGATGGAAGAAGAAAATATGAGGGTGAGGCGTCATTGATTTATTAGTTGTACAGTAAGTCCTCGTATAACGTCGTTCCGCTTAACGTTGTTTCGGTACTACGTCACTAAACTTTAGAGACCAAAAATTCGTTTAACGTCCCAGTGATCCAATACTACGTCGTTTTCCGTCGTCACGGATTACTTTCTACGGCGCATCACCTGCTCTTGTCTGGCCGCACTACGCTCTCTCGGCTCGGCGCACTGCCCTCACTCGCGGAACGTCACAGCGTCCCAAGCCAGTCTTTGTTACGATTTCACATCATTCATGTGTGCTTAAGTGCTTTTGCTCTAAAACAGTACTCTAAACATTCGAAATGACTTCCAAGCAGCCATCAAGTGCTACTGATGCTAGTATAGTGAAGAGGCAATGTAAGACCATTACCCTTGCAACAAAAATGGATGTATTGACCCGATTTGAAAAGGGGGAACGTGCTGTGGACATAGCCGCTGTGCTTGGTCTAACCCCCACAATGGTGCGTACTCTCCAGACCAACACTGACAAGATTAAGATTAGTGCTGGAAGTGGTTCTTCTCTGAGTGCAACTACAACAACTCGTATTAGAAGTACTGTGATAGAAAAGGTGGAAAAGATGCTGGCTATGTGGATGGAGGACCAGAATCAACGCAATGCGCCTGTGAGCCTTATGGTTATCCAGCATAAGGCCAGATCCTTGTTTGACGACATAAAGACAGAAGAGGATGAAGGATCGAAGGAAGAGACCTTTACGGCCAGCTGAGGATGGTTTCAACGATTTAAACGCAGGTGTAACTTCCACAATATTAAGATGATGGTGAAGCTGCCAGTTCAGACACGATTGCTGCCGAGAAATTCCCACCAGAATTAAAAAGGATTATCCAGGAAGGAGGCGACACCGAAGCAAGTCTTCAATGTGGATGAGACTGGTCTCTTTAGGAAGAGGATGCCTGAAAGGACCTATGTCTCCAAGGAGAAGAAAAGAGCGCCAGGTTTTAAGGCAGCAAAAGACTGCTTGGCGCGAACACTGCCGGCGACTTCAAGCTGACGCCGATGTTGATTTCTTGCGCTGCTAACCCACGGGCCCTAAAAGGAATACTGTGCCAAGGAGAACATTGACTTCAAAATTCTTCTAATTCTTGACAATGCTCCAGCTCATACCTCCCAATCTCGACGACTTGCATGACAGTGTAAAAGTTGTATTCCTGCCTCCCAACATGACAGCACTGCTGCAGCTTATGGACCAAGGCATCATCTCCGCATTTTAGGTATATTATTTATGCCGTACCATGGCCCAGCTGCTCAAGGCTACAGACAGAGAAAACAAATCCACAATCCGAGAATATTAGCGTGGCTTCAACAATCATCATGCAATTGACAACATTGGCAAGGCATGGGAAGAGGTTTCAGAAAGTTGCCTGAATGGTGTGTGACGTAAATTGTGGCCCGATTGCGTCAACAGTTTTACGGGATTCACGGACTTAGTCCCAGCAGTGAATAGGGATATCCTCAGCTTGGCTAGACAGAAAAAGGCTTTGATGAGCTGGAATCAGAGGATATTGAAGACGTCCTGGTGTCCCAGACAGAAGAGCTCACCAAAGAAGATCTGCAACAACTAACAGAACACAGTCCTGTTGAAGATGATGACAACGAAGAAGAACCTCAACGAGCACTAACTTCCAAGAGGATGGCAGAAGCATTCAACGTGATCCAGCAAGGTATGTAAATCCTTGTATATGACGACCCAAACAGAGACCGTAGATCAAAGATTCAACGCAGCATTGATGAAAGTCTTGGTTGTTACACTGAGATCTATAAGGAGAAGAAGAAGAGTAGCACCAAGCAGTCAACACTGGATTCGTTTTTTCGTCGCAGGACGCCAGAAGCAGCAGCAGCTTCACAATAGCCAGCAGCCGAGGAGAAAGCAAACAACAACAGAAGAGGAGCAAACATCAACGGAGGAAGGGCAAGCAGCGGTGGAGGAACCCCAGTCAGCGCAGGAGGAGGAGGCAGCTGCAGAGTCCCAGTGACTCACCACTCTCCTCCTCTCCCACTCTCTTCCTCTCCCGCCATCTGCCTCCTCTGCTTCACTACCCACCACACACTCACTCTATCACCTCCACGCATCGGTGAGTACCAATACAAACTTAGTAGTTGTATATGTAAGCACTATTTTCTATAGAAATGGCCATGATTTTCTGTATATGTAATGTATTTCATGGGGCAAAGGGAGGATCAAGAACGTAACTCCCGTATTTTATCTATTTCTTATGAAGAAAATTGATCCGCTTAACGTCGTTTCGTATAACGTCGCGTTTTTAGGAACATAACCCCTCAGTGGGAGCCACCTTGAAGTTGTGAGGGGTGGGGGCTTGAAGCAACTGGTCAGGAGTGAAGTAACTATGGCATCTGTACAGCATTCCTAGCTCTTTTTTTTTCTTATTTTATAACTCCAGCTAGAGCGGCAGCTTCGTTGGGCCTGATCAAGCCAATTGGCTCGTCACAGTGTGGCTAGGGATCAAATGGACATCAAAGGGCCTTGCACTCCTATGGTCTAGGAGCAACCTTCTTGGCCACTTGGTGGTTACCCGCATATACTTCCCTGCTGCTCTTGGGGTCACCAGGGTCTTATCTCTGGCATTGATCTCCCCATGTTGTGCTCTATGGTGGGTGGGTAGTGAAGTTATTTTGTTTTTTATATTGAAGAAACATACTCCAATAACCGGTCGGATACTCCCCCTTACGACCTTCACCAGTCCCTGGACCCTCCTCTGGATCATCAGTTGCTATATTGCAGCCCTATCAGATTAAAAAAAGTGGCTCTGGATCTCAGCAAATACCCAAGTATAAGAGTCGCAGGAGGCCAACTGGCCCTGTCACTCTCCATAGCGCTTCTGACCTTGACATCTTACCAGGTGTGTTCAAACTTAGATTTTGTAACATATCTAGTGCTTCATACCATAGAAGGCCAGCCTGTAATGGAGCTGGACATTTTTCATGTTCACAGGTCAATAGTAAAAATTTGGGGAAGAGAACTCAAGATATCCACTGAGCAAGATGGTAGCCTCCAAGTGGAGGTCTCCTCCCCAAGGAGAGTTCTGATACCTGTTTTGGTATCACACTAATTGTTTTAATTAAGTTCTGGAATTCTTAAGTGGCAGGGCTTGATGTAAAACTTCTTGGCATTTTCTGTTTTATTGCCTATTTGCAGGTATATACACAGGTACAATCTGAGAGAATATATTGTGAATTCTCTCCAGGGAAGTGTCGGGAATAACACTTTGAGTTAAGTGCCCAGCTTCCCTGTCCAGTGGTAGTGAGTGAACTGCCTGGGCAGAGCGGGCCTGTTGGTGGCTAAATCAGCTGACCCTGGCTCGACCCTTGAGAGAGGTACAAGCCAAGTGATCTAGAGTCGTGAATAATATGGTGCCTCAGTCTCCTGTACCTCACATGTCACCTTTAACCAGTGTTGAGGGGTGTTATTCTCTAAAGAGCTACTCTGATACTCAGAGGAGGAGCTTCTGGAGGATTTCCGAGTCCAAAAGGTGGTGAAAGTGGACAGGTTCCACAAGAAAGAAAATGGCTTTCTTTACCTTACACCAACTGTTATTGACATTTGACTGCTTTGAACTTCCAAGCTCTAACAAGATTGCCTGGATCTCCCTTAAGGTGTAACCATGTGTCCCAAACCCTAGACAATGCTTGCTTCCATTGTCATTTGTATGGCCATATCAGTTATACTTGTCCTAAGTTAGAGCAGGGTGTTCCTGCAATATGTGTTAACTGTGGTAAGGCCCATGAGGGTCAGAAATGTCCGGGTCCTGTCTGCAATTTTCACTATTGAGGCGCACTTGGCCTCTTTTAGTGAATGTGACCAGTTCTGACTCAAGAGAGAGATGTTTCATATCAGCACTAGACAAAGTGAGCTTTGCTGAAGCCAGAAGCATAGCACTGAAATCAGTCTTTAAATCATGGGGATTCCTATGCACAGGTTCTGTCCCGACACAAGGCTCAGTGAACTGTTGCTATGACATCACCCCCAGAATCATCCGTATCTGTATTGAATTCGGCTCCCACCCCTGATTCTATGCCACCAAGGCCACCAATCCTCAGTCCTCAGACTTCTCTTGTAATGGCTGAGGTTCATATGGATGAGGCAGGCACATCTGCTACTTCTATCTTTCCTCCACCCGCCGTTCCAGGTGCAGGTAGTTCTGCTATAACGTGATAATTGTGTTCTTGTAAAATATCGTGTTATAGAAAATCGCTTAATAGAAATAACAGGGCTTATGGAGAAAATAGGGTTAGGTGCAGATTACTCGAAATTGAAAAAATTTAGCAGTTAGCCTAACACAAAGGATAGCACAGTCTAAATAAATGTTACACTCATATCTAATAATGAAATCATACAGTAAATGTAACACTTTACTTGATGGGGGAGAAGGGTGATTTTGAGGTTGATAAAATTGAGCTTCTCTTCAAGTGTTATATCCTTTATTTTACCATCATCACTGGGAATTCTATCACCAGAACGCTTCTTGTTGATATTCTTCTTTACTATATTCACAGTTGATAGTGTACCACAAAATTGGAGAAATAGTAAGCAAAAATCGCGTTATAGCAAACAAGCGTTCGCGTTATACAAATATCGTTCCTAATTCATAAATCGCGTTAGAGCAAATTCGCGTTATCAAAACACGCGTTATAGCAGAACTCACTGTACTACAAAAATTTCAGCGAAATGTTGCCGATGGTCCTCAGAGTTTCTGGAGGTGAACAAGTCTCTGGCCAAGATCTTGGAGTTGGAATCATCCGACTGTAATGAGGAAAGCGAGACCCCTTTGCCAACTTCGGAACCCAATTCTGAGTCCCAGACACTACAACAGATGTCAGCTCAGGCTGGCGTCTCCTCCCCAGATATGTAAACTGATCCTCTTCCAGATGCCTCTGGTGACGAGCTAAAATTAAACTGACAGCTGGGACACCTGGCACATATCTTCCATCTGGGGAGCCATCTACAGGGGTTAACTCTGGTGTGGGTTCATCAGATGGGTCATCTGTGTTCACAAAGCCACGGGGGGACTGGTCATGGTACACTCCAGGTGCATCTTCCAGGCTCCAACGTCCAAACTAAGCCCAAGCCTAAATGCCTATTGGGGGCCGCATATTCGTGTACCCCTACTTAGATCTCCTATAATCATGGCTACCACTATGATCGTCCAATGGAATTGTCGAGGCTTATAAGCCAACTGGGAGGAGCTCCAGTTGCTTCTGAGCAAATTCTCCCCTGTCTGTGTTTTTCTCCAGGACACAATGTTAGGTGCCTGTGATCATCCCCCTCTCAGAGGTTATTTGGCTTTTTACTCTCTTCAAAATCCAGAACAGACACATCATGAGGGCACAGCTGTCCTTATCTCAGACAAGTGTGGTGTACCCCCCATAGCCCATTAGCCATCGCTTCCCCATTGCAAGTGACAGTTTGCAAGATTCACCTCCAACGTACCTATACCTCATGCTCCATTTACCTTCCTCCCAGTCCCAGTACTGTATATTAATTGTCAGGGAGGATTTGGTTTCATTAATTTTAATGGGGTGATACAATAGTTAATTCAAGGGATGACTTGATAGTTTCGATCATTGAAGAAATTAATTACTGGTGATATCACCCACTATCATGTCCAGACCAACACGACTACAGCTATATATCTCTTATTGTGCTCAGCAGACTCTATAATAGACTTTGAGTAGAGAGTAACAGATGACCTCAGAGGAAGTTACGACTATCCTATCCTACTTTCCTCCCTGGAAGTCCTCCCAACACCACAAGTTCCTCGTTGGTGGTTAGACAAGGTGGACTGGGACTTGTTCAAGGAAGTAACAAAGGTAGACAGGTGCATTGAAGAATTTCCCTCTGTAAATGAAGCGGTTGAATACATTGCCACTCTCCTCCAATAGGCTGGTCACTGTTCCATTCCTCGGACCTCTGATCTTGTAGCTTCCCGACCTGTTCCTTGGTGGACGGAGGAGTGCAGTCAAGCATTTGTTGAGCGGCACAGAGCTTATGGTCGATATTGGTGTCATAGGACGGAACTTTATCACGTGGAATACATACTGACCAGAGCCCAAGTTCGTCGAGTTTTAAAGAATGCCCGTCGCCAGTCTTTTTCCTCTTATGTCTCCTCTCCAAATTAAAAAACTCCCCTGTCCCAGGTATGGAAACTTGTGCAGTATATACAGGTTGACAATCTCTTATCTGAAATCCTTGAGGCCAGAGACATTTCGGTTTTCAGAATGTTGGTTTTTTTTTTTTTTTTTTTTTTTTTCTCTCTCTTTCTTCAAGCCTACCCGGGCACAAGTCACTGACCCACATTGGGGCCTGGGTGGCGAAAATATAATAAAAATTATAGTAATAATAACAATTCATAGGTCTAGGTCATGTTTCTCACTTTTGATCTTTTTTTTTCATTCTTGCATTTCTTTATTACAGGTTGTACCTCTCTAGTCCGGCATTCTGTGGTCCAGAAACTCCCGTGGTCCGGAACGATTTTAGTTTGTCCAACAGGTAGATAGGCAGCTTTTTTTTTTTTATTCTTTTTTTTTTTTTTTTTTTTTTTTTTTTTACCTATTTGAATTATTATTATTATTACAGGAGTATTAAATTTTTGCCCCTCAGGCCACAATGTGGGTCAGTGACCTTTGCCCAGGTGGGCTAATCCCCTTAAAAAAAAAAAAGCCGCGGGAAATTAAGGTTTGTTTACACCCGGCAGTTCGGCTGCTCTCTCTCTCTCTCTCTCTCTCTCTCTCTCTCTCTCTCTCTCTCTCTCTCTCTCTCTCTCTCTCTCTCTCTCTCTCTCTCTCTCTGCTTGTCTATACAGAGTACAACATTTAACCCTTCAATATATATGAGCAGTAAATAAGTCTTGCTTTCATATTCTTATGTAGAGTAATGACGATATGTTTTCACATGTGCGCACTTACATATGCGCAGTCTCACTTTTTTTTTTTACCATTAATGGTTAGCTATTTATATTGTTCCAATTATTAACATTAAATAACATTACAGGTACTTCAAACAACCATATTAATTTTTTTACATTAATTTTACTTCAGCTAAAATCAGGGTCTTATTTTCTTCAGTTTTATATGTAGAACCAATCAGTCACTGGTTTTGTAAGCTTTAACATAAACAATGCCGGCAGCCGTCTCGTCTCCTCTAATATTCCACGTATTATTAATAAATTGTATTGTTAATTTTGCACACACAAACATTAATTCAATAAAAAGAAATTCAGAAACATAAATTAAAATATATATGAACAGTAAATAAGTGTTGCTTTCATATTCTTATGTAAAGTAATGACGATATGTTTTCACGTGTTCGCACTTACATACGCGATCTCTTTTTTCTTTACCATTATCGTCAGCTACTTCTATTGTTCCATTTATTTCCATTTATTAACATTAAATAACATTACTTAAAACAACCATATTAATTTTACTACAGCTACAGCCAAGGTTTTATTTTCTTCAGTTTTATATGTAGAACCAGTCAGTCACTGGTTTTGTAATCAACGAAAACAATGCTGTGTCATTTCCTCGTGTGTTTTAATATTCTACGTATTATTAATGAATTGTATTGCTCATTTTGCACACATAAACATTAATTCAATAAAAAAGACATTCAGTAATAAACAATAATGAGTCTTTTGTACATAAGAGAAATGACGCTGTTTACACGATTACGCCCGTCGTCTGCACGTTGGCGGGCCGTTCAAACCCGTCGAAATTCAAGTTTCCGTTGTCAAAATTTTTATTTATTTATTTTTTTGTGTGTTCCAATAAAATACGTTAAGAATTAAAAACTCGCGAAATTTGAGAAGCTACTATATGACATTTAACCCTTCAATATGTCTTCAAAGAGACCATGATGCAGAGAAAGTGGTGCTAGTGCTTCCAAGCATAAGCACAAGTCACTATCTATCCAGGAAAAGGGTGAATTTCCATGGTCCGGCACCGGTCAGGTCCCGAGGTTGCCGGACTAGAGAGGTACAACCTGTATTATTACAGTAGTACCCCGATTTACAATTTACGCGGTCAATTGAATCCACAGGGTACCGCGTAAAGTGAACAACAGAACATATGGGATTAATTCCAATAGAGACTGGCCCGACCCCCAACCTCCACTTTTTCCGACACAATACCTACGTTGTAGTAAAAATAACATCTAAATTTTATGATGGTATGCTCACACAATTAATATTTAAGAGAAATTCAGTCGCCAGGTTAATGTCCATTCAAATAATGGACTCAAATCCCCCCCTCCCCTCTTCCCAGCTCACTAGCTCCTACCTCTCTGAGAAATGTTTGGGTGAAACCACTAGATTTTAACATTTAGTAATAAATAAAACCCCAGACTAAAGTTAGGATAATATAATTGACATTTCTGGATTCCTTGCAGGTCAGGGAATATTTTGAATGTAAACTTCATATATTTTGCACAAAAGATGAAATATTTGCTTTGCGTAAACCAAATTATTACATTAGGTCTAAAATTTGTATGTCTAATGCAAAATCCATGATGTTTATATTCAAAATGATCATCATATTGTAAGGATTCCAGCAATGTAAATTATATTCTGGCCGAGTAATTTGTATGATTTTTATGAGCTAAAACAAATATCTTCAGTAAATAACAAAGAAATTCTTCAAGGACACTATCTGTCAATCAAAATACCCCACCTCCACCCTCCCTCCCTTCCTACCCCCCACCTTCCCTCCCTACCAGAGAAGCGATTGGGAGAAAATATTATATTTACATTTTTAGTAATAAATAATAACCCAGACTAAAGTTAGGATAATATAATTGACATTTCTAGATTCCTTGCAGGTCAGGGAACATTTTGAATGTAAACTTCATATATTTTGCACAAACGATAAAATAATTGCTTTGTGTAAACCAAATTATTACATTAGATCTAAAGTTTGTATGTCTAATGCAAAATCCATGATGTTTACAGCTAGACCCCGACTTACGACTGCTTCGACTTACGACCGTCGGGACTTACGATCGCCGCAGTTGTGACCATTTTTTTTTTCTTCTTCAAATGACACGCATTTTCTATACCGAAACGTTTTCAGTTAATGTAGTCTCCATGTATAATTAGAAAATTATGGGGGCCCCATGTGCATTCAGCTGACTACATTAAAGATAAGTGCTCAATCACACTGTATCCATTCCTCATTATTTATTACTTTTACTGTACTGTATTTCATTGTAGATTTTTTTATCTATGTCGGACTTACGACCATTCGGACTTACGACCTGGATTTGGGTCCCTAACCCCGTAGTAAGTCGGGGTCTAGCTGTATATTCAAAATGATCATCATATTGTAAGAATTCTAGCAATGTAAATTATATTCTGGCAGTGTAATTTGTATGAATTTTATGAGCTGAATAAAAAAAAATTTTACTTCACCACGTATATGAGTAAGATGCACCGCGGAAAGTGAAAGTCCGGTTCTGGCAAGGTACGCGGTAAATGAGAAATCGCGGAAAGTGAGTGAAACCACAGTGTAAAGTGGGGTAATACTGTATTTTATTATTACAGTATTATTGTTATTATTATTGTTATTATTATTATTATTATTATTATTATTATTATTATTATTATTGTAATCATTATTATTTTATTTTGGTGTATTTTTATTAAAATTTTTATTTACTATGAATACTTATTATACTTATTATTACTATTACATTTTCGCCCCGCCCCCCCTCCCTAGGCCCTGATGTGGGTCAGTGATCTATGCCTGGGTGGGCTAATCCCTGTTTTTTAAAAAAAAAAAAAAAAAAAAAAAAAAAAAAAAAAAAAAAAATTGCCCCCCCATAAAAACTTTCGGTTTTTAGAGCTTTTCGGTTTTTGGAATTTCGGATAAAGGGTTGTCAACCTGTAACAGGCAAGTTTTCATCTAATCCTCCCACAGTTCTTAGAGATAATGATGGCAGCTCTGTTGCCTCCCCTCAAGAAGTTTCTGAGCTTTTTGCTGCATCATTTGCAGGGGTGTCTTCTATGGCAGCTCAATCCTCAGAGTTTATGTGGGTGTGTGTGGAGTAGAGGAGTCACGGGCCTTGGTGTTTGGAGTGGGACGCGGTGAGGCATACAACATCATCAGGGCCTGATGATATCCCATTCTCAATGCTCTGCCATCTTAAAGTTGAGGCACAGACCTTTCTATTGGAGCTATATATCTGGTGAGAGGGTTCCTGTCCTCACTTGCTAGAATATCACCCCATAACTCAGACTTCCTGTATCTGCAAGTTGTTTGAAAATATGGTCAACTCAAGTGGCGGAATGGCTCAGCGGGATACCGGGAAATTTCCTGGTGGGCCCCAAAGTGATGGTTCCTTTGACTACGTTTTGGGATTACGTGGGCCCTTTTGGACCCTTTTGAGTGGGCGCTTTTACAAGTTTTCCCGGTAGAAATTTTTGACCCAGTCCGCCACTGGTCAACTCACAATTAGTATACTACTTGGAGAAGAATGGCCTTCTTTCACCGTATCAATCTGGCTTCCAGAAGATGTATTGTTACAAGCTTTTGTTCCTGAGCTGGACACCTTACCAGGAACCGGGCGGTAACCACCCCCCCAGACTCGAACATTTTGTTTACTTTCATTCCACCTCATGTTTAGCCTATTGCTACTGCACTGTTCAGTCTTACTCAGGTATTCTACATCACTATAGGAGAGGAGTAGCAAATGCAATGTTGGAATGCACAATATATTGACAATAAACACCAACAACCAGTAATAAACAAATATTAACAATCGCCACACTCATACAACAGTTACATAAATATAAAACAATACCCTAACAATCACCCTAATCCTACCACTTGGAAATGTACATAAATATTACAAACTTACATTACAGTCAGTCCTCGACTTAAGACCGGGATAGGGCCCCAAATCCAGGTCGTAAGCCGAATTGGTCGTAAGTCAAAAATGCGAAAATAATACATAGAAAATCTAAAATGGGTGTCTCTTTTACTTCTCAGCACCTTGAGAACTCTCACTTTTATGCTTGCCAGCCAATTCAAAGGGAATTACAAATTAAAATTTTGTCAGTACACAGCGCGATCGCAAAAGTCGGGACTTGAAAATACGTAATTTGAAAAATATTTTATAAAATATTTTATACGACTGCGGCGGTCGTATGTCCGGGTGGTCGTAAGTCGAGTAGGCCGTAAGTCGAGGAGTACCTGGACATTCTAAGCCAGAGTAACACAATTTGCTATCAACCACAACTGGCTCCACCGACCATTAGCTCCACACCCTCGTCCGTCCCGGAATACTCTGCCCTCCTCCCTGGTGCACCGCTTCATTACAACTCTGTTCGAGATCTGAACAACACAGATACGAAGCTCCAGAGAGCCTAACCATGAGCCCAAGCTATGGGCCATCCAATGTATCCCTGATCCATGACCCGAGGCCCGGAACATCGATTCGGGAGATCGAGTAATGGGGGTGGAGCAGTGGTCGTGCAGCAGCCAAACACGGGTCGATGATCAGGTACCAGATGGGTCCTTAAGCATATTCTATATCAAGCTTCGTAATAGTATTCAACAACAGACGTTCTTGTTTGTCTCAAATCCTCGATCTGTGAGGCCTTTTCTTGTCACCAGAATATCGTCTGCATCCCCCCCCCCCCCCACCGAGAAAGCATACAACACAGCTTGGAGATTTGGCATCCTTAAGGAGCTTCACAATTTTGGATTGCAGAGAAATTTATCATCAATAATAGGTCAGTTCTTTGGGCCATCACACTTATAGAGTCAGCATTGCCACAGAAATGTTAGCACCACATATTCAGGAGGACGGGGTTCCTCAGGGCACTGTCTTGAGTGTAACCCTATTTGCCATCACAAGAAATGGGGTAGCAGCATTGGTTCCATGTGGTATATCGGTCTTATTTTATGTAGATGACTTGGCCATTTGGTATGCAGTTTCCTGCATGTCAGTGGCTGAATGTCGCATGCAACTTGTACAAGACAAGGTTTCTTGTTGAACCACAGAGTATAGTTTCAGAGCACCATTGCCATGTATTTCTGCTGCCTCCAAGGTGTTCACTCCGATTTCGATCTACAGCTCTATGGTCTCCATGTGTGGTATGTCACAGAGACCCATTTCCTGGGCAATATTTTCGATAACTGGCTAATATGGCAGCCACATATTCGTTACCTCAAAGAGTCTTGCCAGCTTGCTCTCAAATTATTGAGAGTCTTGGGGCACAGGTCATGGGTTACTGACCGAGGTACTCTGTTACACCTTTACCATATGCTAGTTAGACCCAAACTGGATTATGGGTGTGAGGTGTACTCCTCAGCCACTGAGGCTAGACTCAATACACTGAACTTTATTCATCATGCTGAGGTGCACCTGGTGACCGGTGCCTTCAGGTCCTCGCCAATCCTGAGTCTGCTTGTTGATGCTGATGAGTCACCTCTTGATCTTCAACGACAGTATCTCCAGGTCCAGTGTTGGTTTAGCCTCCACCGCCTTCTGCAGTCTGTAACCAACACTTGTGTTGTTGACGATTTTATGTCCCCACACTACACTCAGTATCCAGGCCTCCCACGACCTTTCGGCTTCAGGGTAAGGGAAGTTGTGAGAATTCTTTGTCTTCCTCCTGTTCAGATATGCCCATGCAGTTCCCTAGTGCCGCTCCATGGATTCTCCCTGAAGTTTAAGTTTGTCAGTATTTTACAAAAGGAAGGATTTCTTCTCTCCCTGTGAGTTATTTTCTTTTTTTTAGTGCATGCCTCCTCTCACAGAGGGACTATCCCTGTTTACACCTACTGTGGGAATTAATTTCCACCTTTATCCTCCAGGTCCTTGAAGCACAGTAGTAGCAATCTTGTGTGTTATCAAACTTGGAATAACAATCCAGTGTGGTATATGTAAATAATTTGTTGATTATTTAATGATTTAATTAGCATGTTAGGTTAGGGAAATGATTACATGGAGTGTACAAAAATTAGTTGTAAAAACTCTATTTGGCACCCGCAAGACGGATTACTTCACGGGAAGTAGTGCGGCATTCCTCGTTCTCTATTGATCTCATTAATATCATTTAATTTACAAGATATCGGTGGTGGTAGTTCACTAAAAATTTAAATATGTATTTCTATTAAGAGATATTGTTGTAAAGAAAAATAATAATGGATATTTAGTTCTTGTTTATGTATCACTGCGCGATTGTGTCACGCAATTGTACAAGGCGGTAGAAATGCCATTCGCATTTCACACTTCATGGGAGGCAGACACGACTCTCAAAATCTAGCAGACAGCCGGAAACCCAAGGACTATTCTAGCTTCTCAGTTCCTCCAAGACTCTCTACAACTCATAGCAGCCCCTAAAATATTGCGAAGTAACTTTTTAAAGTTTAGGTGATCACTTATTCTTGGGTACCGCTATTTTAAGCGTACGGGGCTAGCTTAAGTGATTATGTTATATTTTATATTATATTTTGATAACTTAGATTTAATATCTACACCTACGGCTCTAAGTCGGATGCAGATGTGGGTTTTGGGGTGGTCTTTTCTGATTTCTGTTGGGGCAGTGGTCTCCCCACTATGGTATCTGTTTTTACTGCAGAACTTTCAGGTATTTTACTTGCCCTCAAGACTATTTTTACACAACCTCATAACAATTTTTAAAAAATTTGAGATTCTCACAGTGTTCTCTAGGCCTTACCTATTGTATCATTGCCACATCCTTTAGCTATAGATATTTTACAGTAGCTGTGTCTCATCCAACATCGGGGCCGGAAAGTCATTTTTTCTGGGTTCCAGTCCATGTGTGGGATAAGGGGAATGAGCGTGCTGATGCTTTGGCAAAAGCAGCTGCTTCTGGCCCTGTGGCACATCATTCCCCTCTACCTGCCTCTGATATGAAGCCAGTAATAAGAGCTGCCATCCACTTGAAATGGAAATGCAGGTGGAATGCTGTCAGAGCAAACAAGCTCCGCGACATCCACCCTGTATTGGGTGCCTGGGGATATCAGAGACTGTCACGCTGCCGGGAGACTGCTTTGGCTCGCCTCCGCATTGGCCACACTCGGCTGACTCGTGTTTTTTTAATGGAGAGGGCGCCCCCTCCCCATTGTGATGACTGCCTAGTCCTGTTGACTGTTCAACACCTCTGGTGGAGTACCCCGGTCTCAGTTATCTTCATTGAACCATCAACCCTCAGATTCAGACTCTTGAATCCGAAGCATTTATGGACAGAATAATGTATCAGTGTCTACTGCTTCAGGGTCATGAGTCTGAATCTCGGGGTTCATGGTTCAAGATGAGAGGTGACAGGACTTTTTTGGGTGACTGTACCTCTTCCTTGTGCCGGGAGGGGGAAACGGGTCTTACTGTCTCCATTTCGTGCTGGAGGAGGGAGTGGGTATTGTGGGAGGGGACGTCCTCTTCTTCGTAGAGGAAGCTGACCTTTTACACAAGCTCTTAGTTTTATCTATAAATGTTAAATTTATTTTTTGTTTTTTATTTTTACACAAGATCTATGATCTTTCTTTTTTTTCTTACCTTACATTATTTGTTCTTATCCTTTTAAGTATTAGTTTAATTATGCAGCAGTTGCAGCATTTTTCTGACTTATGAGACACCCACCAGAATAATGTCAATGTTAATCTTGGTGCATAAGGAACTACAATGAAACAACCTATAGGCACAAGATTAACATTGACATTATTCTGGTGGGTATGTCTCAAAAGTAAGAAAACTGCTGTAACTGCAGGAAAAATCAACGTATTCACAGGCTTCACCCATCTTCTGTTAAGTGCCAAGAAACATTAACGTTTTACTTCAAAAATTATTATGGTAGATTTGTTTCATAGATGGGAAAAAGACTGTGACTGTAAACTGAAAATATCATAAGGTGGGTGTGACAATAAACTGTTTCTCTGTCCGAGCTAATACAATATTAGCTTTACCTTTGGGTAAGGTAAGATATAAATTTTGGTAGGTTGGCCCGCAGAAAAATAATTAAATCGTAATGCGGCCCATGACTGAGGAAAGGTTGTCCATGTATGGTTTAAGCTGTTACGTTGCCAGGGATGTAATTACCATAATCAATAAATTTTTTGTTGGTTTTAGGTTTATTATTATTATTATTTCCAGATGGTTTTAGTGATTTCTAGATTTCTTTTACTGCTGATGATAAAAGAAAGCACTATTATATTTTTTATTTAAATTTGAAGCCATGGTTAAGCATATGGGTAGATGTACTGTACATCTTGAAGTCATGTACCCAGATAAAATATTAATTCCCCAAAATTTTAATGCTCCTGCCAGTCCAATACCTACCTCTTGCTTGGTCAAATATGTTCGGCTTCTACTGCTGCTTTTCACAACTGATATTGTTTTAGGCCTTTTGGTAATTTAATGTTATTGTGTGTATTCTCTTTAACCCTTACGCCCCGGGCTAGGGTGTTGCCGGCCGTAAGAAAAACTATACATTGTCTCTCTAGAAACTTCCGTGGCGCTTCAGTGACGAGACAAATAAGGGGAGATTTTTTTTATGTCGAGCGCTCGCTGTCACTACACACATGAGGGTCATTTTTCCCGTTTGCTCCGTGTCCGAGATGGCCAATAATGCATATATTTACTGATCATAATACTTATTTCCTATAAATAATTAATTTAGAATGTATTTTATTTGCATTACAGTGGTCCCTCGTTTAACGAACACAACTCGTTCCAGAAGGTCGTTCGTTAACCGAAACCATTGTTTCAATGGAATTTTGGGTAATTGGTTCCAGCTCACCGAAAATTACATACAAACTAAAAATAAATGCAGTAAAGTACACTTACTTTGAGGTGTGCATGTAGAAGGCTCCTGGTTGATGATGATGATGGGAATTAGAAGTGGGGGTGGAGGAGAAGGGAGAAGAGAAGGCATTGGGGTGGAAGAGAAATCACCCCATGCTTCATGCCGCCATTTCACCCATAAAATTTTTAGTTCACTTAGTGTAATTCAAGATTATTTTCTTTAAATCAACACTGCACTGCACTATATATTGTCAATATGTTAAATGAATTTCAGAATGACCAATAATTGTACTGTAAAAAGATAAAAATATTTTATGTTCAAGAGAGTCTCAAGCAAGATGCTTCCTCCACTGAGCAGAGACACAAACTGACACCATTCTGGGTGAGTCAAATGGCTATTTGGCACGCTAAAAACGAGTTCCCTGTACTTCAGTTATGTTAAATAATTGTTAAAATGACTAAAAATTTTAATATAAGACTTGGAAAATTATTGAATAGTACAACCTTCTTGATATTTACTCAAATAGTAACGAACTTAAGCCCTAAAACTGATTACTGTATTGGCGGACTAATACTACAGCTGGTGAGCAGGCGAAAGCAGGCGAAAACATGTTGACACGATTTTGTAAAAATTTCATTAACCGAAGTTTCGTTAACCGAGGGATCACTGTACTTTTCATAAAAACTGCTCGGCAACACACACGCTGTCTGTCGCCAGGCTGTCTTTGTGTTTGGGAGAGCACATACTGTAGGTCATAAAAATAATTATCGGAATAATAATTCCACAAATAAATACATTTATAACATAATCATTGCATTATCATCTAGTAATACTACACTACAATACAACTACAGTGAACCCTCACTTTATGCAGTCAATTGAACCCATGGAGGCCCGCGTAAAGCGAGAAATGCGTAAAGTGAACAACATAACATATGGGATTAAATGAAATAAAGACCGGCTGACCCCCAAACTCCACTTATTCCGACACAATACCTATGTTCTAGTAAAAATAACATCTTAGTTTTATGATGGTACATGCACACAATTAATACTTAAGAGAAATGGAGAAATACCGTCGCCAAGTTAATGTCCATTCAAATAATGGACTCAACTCCCTCCCTCTCTTCTCACACTACACTCGCTGGCTCTTCCCTCTCTGAGAAATTTTTTGGGGAAAAGCACTAGATTTTAAGGTATAGTAATAAATAATACCTCAAACTAAAGTTAGGATAATATAATTGACATTAATGGATTTCTTGTAAGACCAGGAATATTTTGAATATAAATGTCATATATTTTGCACAAAAGATAACATATTTACTCAGAGTAAACAAAATACTTACATTAGATCTAAAATTTGTATGTCTAATGCAAAATCTATGATGTTTATATTCAAAATGATCATCAAATTGTAAGAATTCCAGCAATGTAAATTATATTCTGGCCGGTTAATTTGTATGAATTTTATGAGCTAAAACAAATATCTTCAGTTAATAAAAAAAAAAATATTCTTCACGACACTATCTGTCAATCAAAACACCCCACCTTGCCTCCCCCCCTCTTCCAACCTCGCCAGCTGGGACGGTCGGTCCCTCCCTCCCCCCCACCCCCTACCAAACCTCCCTACCAGAGAAATGTTTGGAAGAAACCAGAATATTTACCTTTTTAGTAATAAATAATACCTCAGACTAAAGTTAGGATAATATAATTGACATTGCTGGATTCCTTGTAAGACCAGGAATATTTTGAATATAAATGTCATATATTTTACACAAAAGATAACATATTTATTCAAAGTAAACAAAATACTTAAAGTAGATCTAAAATTTGTATGTCTAATGCAAAATCTATAATGTTTATATTCAAAATGATCATCAAATTTTAAGAATTACAGCAATGTAAATTATATTTTGGCCTGCTAATTTGTATGAATTTTATGAGCTAAAACAAATATCTTCAATAAATAAACAAAATATACTTACCGAAATACTATCTGTCAATCAAAATACCCCACCTCCCCCCTCTTCCCACCTGCTCCCTGGGTCCCTCCCTCCCTCCCTCCCTCCCTACCAGAGAAATGATTGGGTTATAACAGTATATTTACATTTTTAGTAATAAAAATACCTCAGACTAAAGTTAGGATAATATAATTGACATTGCTGGATTCCTTGTAAGACCAGGAATATTTTGAATATAAATGTCATATATTTTGCACAAAAGATAACATATTTGCTCTGAGTAAACAAAATACTTGCATTAGATCTAAAATTTGTATTTCTAATGCAAAATCTATGATGTTTTTATTCAAAATGATCATCAAATTTTAAGAATTCTAGCAATGTAAATTATATTCTGGCCGGATAATTTGTATGAATTTTATGAACTAAATAAAAAAAATTATACTTCACCCGCGTATATGAGTAGATGCACCGCGTAAAGCGTGGGTTCACTGTACACAACTTTTAGTAATACAGCTAGACCCCGACTTACGACGGGGTTAGGGACCCAAATCCAGGTCGTAAGTCCGACATAGATAAAAAAAAAAGAATTAAATTTTTTTTTAAATAAAAAATCTACAATGAAATACAGTACAGTGAAAGTAATAAATAATGAGGAATGGATACAGTGTGACTGAGCACTTACCTTTAATGTAGTCAGCTGAATGCACATGGGGCCCCCATAATTTTCTAATTATACATGGAGACTACATTAACTGGAAACGTTTCGGTATAGAAAATGAGTGTGTCATTTGAAAAAAAAAAAAAAAATGGTCACAACTGCGGCGGTCGTAAGTCCCGACGGTCATAAGTCCAAGCAGTCGTAAGTCGGGGTGTAGCTGTATTACTTTGATACAACATGATAAAATGGACAAACAATGAAAAATAAACAACAAATGAAGGTACTTACCAAGAAACTTTCCTCTGACCACGAGTAGGGTGCTGTGGTGGGGGTGGCGGCGGCGGCGGCGGTGGTGGCGGTGGCGGTGGTGGTGGTGGCGGTGGTGGTGGTGGTGGTGGTGGTGGCGGTGGTGGTGGTGGTGGCGGGGGTGGTGGTGGCGGCGGTGGTGGTGGCGGTGGTGGTGATACGTGGTGGTGTTGGTGAGGAGAGGTATAATAATTATCAGTTTAGAGGATGTGATTCCCTTAAATGTAGCGGTCCATAAGTTTCTTGACAACGGCACCAGAGAAACCATGTGGGTCATCCTAGGGTATGTCTACATCACTTGCTGTGTAAACAACGAGATCTAAGATATACCCAGTATCACAGTCATATAGCACAAAGAACTTGATCCCAAAGCGATGCCATTTGGAGGGAATGTATTGTCTAAAAAACAACACATTCTCTGAAAAGCACCAGAGACTTGTCCACCACTACATTCTGAAACGGTCTGAAGAACTTCATAAAACGTTCCTTTGGCATCGTAAAAGCTTTCCTTATTTTCCATAGTCTGTCACCAGCCACAGGAATGTTGTTATCCACAAAGTGTAGATAACGTAGGATGGAGGTAAACCGGTCTCTGGACATGAATTTTGCAACCGACATCACTCCATCGACGCATGTGTGGCGAGGGGCCAGGGCCTGGGTCAGCATCACACGTGTACTGATAAAATTTATTTGTCTCGGTACACAGTAAGTCCATGATTGCACCATCAAAGAAAGCACAAAAATAGTCCATCTCACGTGATTCCTCTGTACAAGGAAAATCAGGAGTAATTCCACATGATGATCGTCTGAAATCAGGGATATCAGGCTGAAAATGACTGCCATCAGACCAAACAAAGGTATCCATTGTCTCTTTGTCTGAGCCGTGAGCGCACGGGGGGGGGATACACCGTCCTGGCTGGGCCTCGCTGCCAGCATCATGCTCATCCTCACTTGTCTTTAATACATCGTCTAACTCGATGCTATCATCAGGATCACTAGGCATATAATCACTGCCTTCATCATCACTTTCACCAGATTCGACCACTACAGCACTCACATCAAATAGTTCTTACCTTATCTGGCTATCATCCAACCCACGGCGGCGACACTTCATTGGAGTGGAAGATGAGGGTCGACTCTCCATGACGACTGGGAAATGGTTACTGACCGCTCTGAGCACACCCACGTTTCCCTCTGGGTGCTGTGACAGACAAATAGTCACACTGGTACCTGTTAACCCGCAATGGGCATTCAAACAGTGGCGGAAAATGGTGCACGTTTTGGTACTTCACCTGGGGTGCGCAGGTCCGACGTTCTGGAATGTCACCCGGGGCGTAAGGGTTAAGTGTAGTCTGTCACCTTTCTTTAAACATGTAATAGTTATTATTAATAAACAGATACCAATATTGTACAGTATTATCATTAATAAATGCTGTCAACTACAGTCAACCCTCACTTTACGCGGTTAATGTAACCCACAGGGTACCGTGTAAAGTGAGAAACGCGTAAAGTGAATAACATAACATATGGGATTAAATGAAATAGAGACCTGCTGACCCCCAAACTCTACTTTTTCTAACACAATACCTATGTTCTAACAAAAATAACATCTTAATTTTATGATGGTACATGCACACAATTAATACTTAAGAGAAATAGAGAAATACAGTCGCCAAGTTAATGTCCATTCAAATAATGGACTCAACTCCCTCTCCCTCTTCTCACACTACACTCGCTGGCTCTTCCCTCTCTGAGAAATTTTGGGGGGAAAACCAGGTATAGTAATAAATAATACCTCAAACTAAAGTTAGGATAATATAATTGACATTGCTGGATTCCTTGTAAGACCAGGAATATTTTGAATACAAATGTCATATATTTTGCACAAAAGATAACATATTTACTCAGAGTAAACATTGTATCTAAAATTTGTATGTCTAATGCAAAATCTATGATGTTTATATTCAAAATGATCATCAAATTGTAAGAATTCCAGCAATGTAAATTATATTCTGGCCGGGTAATTTGTATGAATTTTATGAGCTAAAACAAATATCTTCAGTTAATAAAAAAAAAATAATATTCTTCACACCATGGTGCCAGGTGGTCGGTCGCCGGTCCCTCCCTACCAGAATGTGTGGTAATACCAGACTGTTTACCTTTTTAGTAATAAATAATATATCAGACTAAAGTTAGGATAATATAATTGACATTGCTGGATTCCTTGTAAGACCAGGAATATTTTGAATATAAATGTCATATATTTTGCACAAAAGATAACATATTTACTCAAGAGTAAACATTATATCTAAAATTTGTATGTCTAATGCAAAATCTATGATGTTTATATTCAAAATGATCATCAAATTGTAAGAATTCCAGCAATGTAAATTATATTCTGGCCGGATAATTTGTATGAATTTCATGAGCTAAATAAAAAAATTATACTTCACCCGTGTAAAGGGGTACACCCACCGCGGAATGTGAGCATCCTGGGTTCTGGCAGGGCACCGTGGAAACGCGGAATGTGGGACCGCGTAAAGTGAGGGTTGACTGTACTCTATATAAATATTGTTCTATGATGCATGACAAAATTTATTTTAAAAAGGTTAATTATCAAACTTCATAGATGCGCAAATTATTTGTCCTTTAAATAAACGAATGGATCCTACTGCGAATATTCCTATAACGAACGGTTTTACCTATAAAATTGAGAATGCTATAACGAATGCGGATTTATACGAGACTATTTCGTCTGGCACATGAATATTGTTGTACCGCGGCTCACAACAAGAGCTTCAGGCGCCATCTTTGTCTCATTGTGTAGCCAGTGCACCACTGTTATTGTTGAAATTTCGTCTTTTGATGTGGAAATTCATGTTATTTGTATAACTATTTTGTTATACAAGTGTACAATTGTAACAATGAATCGTCCAAAGCGAGTGAGAAAGCTAATGACCCTTGAAACTAAGAAAGAAATTATAAAGAAACGTGAGGATGGAACAAGCATTGCGAAACTTAGTGATGAATATGGGATGGCTAAATCGACTATATGTACGATTTTGAAGAATAAAGAGGAGTTAAAAACTGTGCAAGTGGCTAAGGGAATCTCTAGACTTAGCAAAGCAAGGTGTAATGTGATTGAGGAGATGGAAAATTTACTCTTCGTATGGATAAAGGAGAAAGAAATGGCAGGTGATAGCATAGTGAAGCTATAATTTGTGAGAAGGCCAGACAATTGTTTGAGGACCTTAAAGCCAAGACTTCCAGTGGAAGTGATAGTGCTGTGCCAGTGTTTAGGGGTACCTGTATGCTGAGCAACACTAAGGTAAGATAAAGTACCATATTTTTTACATTTTCCACAGAAAATTTTCAGTGTTAAGTGGTTGTATTTGGGGGCCTGGGATGGATTAATCCGATAATGAACGAGGTTCTAGAATCAATTAGATTCGTTATAGCATACCCCACTGTATAGTTTTTTGGGATAAGAAGAATAAGCATACCTGGTCGTCATGGGGAGGCCGGCTTGAGTAACAGTTTCTGAGGCTTGGGTTGTGCTAAAACCCCTCAACTTCCCAGTTGCAGAGGGGCCTGACTTAACTGCAGAAGGGCCTGGCTGAGCTGCAGAGGGACTTGCCAGAGCTGCAAAGGGGCTAGGGGCAGCTGTAGACTGGCCCAAAAACCATGTGATGGTTGATTGGCATAGCTGATTGAAGGCTTGTGTAGAGGTCTTTGTAAGGCCGGAGGATGCAGTCAATCTCCAGCACCTGTGACTCACTCTCTGCCAGGTGTGGGTTGGCCTTCATTAACTTTGCCTTGAGGGTCTCAGCTATTTCCAGGATCTTTGCTGCATCCTTGGGCATTAGCACTTTTGGTGTCTCCACTCTCTCTAATTCTTTCACAATCTCCTTAACTGTTGGCTCAGTTTCTCCAGCATCTCATCCACTTCAGCGTTGGTCACTACCCCTCTCCCCCACCCCACCCCACCCCAACCCACCCCTCGTAACTCATCTAGCACATTTTCACCAGAGGGCGCCTCACTGAGATCACATTCACTTTGGTTGTGGTAAGGTCTTAGGAGTGGCTTCGATGCCCAAACAACTTGTGCCTTGGTAATGTTCTCCCATGCAACCACTAGATTTCTGATAGTGTAGCACTTCCACCAGTCTCGCATCTCCTGCCTGTGTTGTTCTAAACCTCTGCTGCTCTGCTGTTCCCATCTGTCTCCATTGCCTCCTCAAATGTCACATCTGTTGCTTCTTGCAGCTGATGGTAGGTCAAAGAGAAGTACTTTTTCTTGAAGGAGGCGATTATCTCTTGATTTGGAGGCTGCAGGAGTGACGTTGTGTTCTTGGGCAAAAAAACAACCTTCTCTTAGAATTTGCTGGATGACCAGGTGCATTGCCCAAACACAGGAGAACACGTTGTGCCAAATTTTTTATCTCGCAGTATGCTTTCATCATGGGCACAAAGTCCAGGTCAGACTAGTCTAGAGAGATTTTGCTGTTGAACCCAAGCTTTTTTATTGTGCATCCACGTGACCTTAAGTAACGAGTTTGGTATGTTTTGGCACAGCCGTTTGGGTGCCAAACCCATTTTGGCGCTAGCCCATTTGACGACGGATGTTTTGGCTCTAAGAACATTGTTTATTTGTAAAACTGGTTTTTATTCTAACCTAACCAAATGAAGAGCTAAAAAAAAATTACATAACTTTTTTTTATTGATTAACAGATTTAACTTTTTAGGTATAAAGGTAAATTACAGTTTTGAAATTTTTTAAAGTTTGACTTGAATTATGACGAATCAAACGAACATTTTATTTCTTAGCGCCAAAATGTATGGCGGCCAAAAATCTGGCGCTAAATCAGCTGGCGACCAAACGTCCACAGCCAAACGGCTGCGCCCAAACGACTGCGTCCATTTGTCCCATTCCATTAAGTGACTGCATGTTAACATTCTTAGAGCACCTTGGTCTTGCACAGCAGCACACTGCCAGCATAGGAAGCTTGTGATCCCCTGTAGCATTGCAGGTCACCATGAGGGTGGTCCTGTCCTTAGCAGGCTTGAATCCTGGTGCAGCTCTCTCCTCCTGTGAGGTGAAGATGCTGGTGGGCATACACTTCCATGGAAGCCCGGTTTCATCACAATTGTAGATCTGGTTAAGTGTGTAGCTTCCTTCCACAATAAGCTTCAGAAATTTTTCAGGGTAGGCGTCCGCTGCTCCAATGTCGGCACTTGCTCTCTCCAGTAATCTTGAGATGGTACAACTCCTCCCTCTGCTTGAATTGGCTAAACCACCCTTTGTAGCTCTGAAAGGTTTGGCATCTTTGTTGTCAGCATTCACTTTTTCATAGTAGACTTTCGCTGTCTCTCAAAGCACTGCTGAGCTGACCAGCATCGTCGTCGTCGTCATAGTCGTCGTCGTCATCGTCATCATCATCATCATCATCATCATCATCATCATCATCATATATTCGCCCCCCAGGCCCTGATGTGGGTCAGTGACCTGTGCCTGGGCGGGCTAATCCCCTTTAAAGAAAAAAAGATAGACAGCAGCTTCTCCGTCTTGCCACGGTCGACTGTAGCCTTCCTTTTTTATGACGAATGTGGTCATGAGCAGAAGTTGAGGTGTCTATAATGACCTGAAGTATCTTCTTCCAGTTATTCTTGACGGTCCTGATGGTCGACTCATTGACTCCAAATGCATAGGCCACTGCCACCACTCTCTCGCCATTGTCCAGTCCATCTATTATCTTTTTGAAGTGTGCCAGGGTCATCGACTTCACTCTTCTGCCTGCCTGGGCAGGTGCTGGAGTCCCAACAGCTTTAGATGGGGTAGCCCAAAACCTCAAAAATACAGGAAAAAGCAAGCCGCTGTAGTGTCTTGAAGAGAGGAGGGCTGGGACTGGCATCCACGTCATTGGTGACGTCATGGATATTTACGCCCATGTACTTGGGACCCTTGCATACTTGGAATTTAGGTTGCATGGCACTGATATGCATAGTCTGGTTCCGCACGGTTGAAGTCCGCGTACTTGGGGGAGCACTGTACTTTACTGTACTGTACTGTACTGTATCTGCATCTGCTACTTGGAAGAGAATTCAAGCAAATTTTAATCTTGAACCAAAAATACAAAATATTAAGCAGACTGCTGATTTTAGCAAATTAAAATCTCAGACTAGTAACTTAAAAATTTTACTCTTTAATGAAAGACAACATTCTTTAGTCAACTGACTCCTGTAAATTAAATCATTGTTCAGTCCAAATGAGGAAGGTATTAATTCTACACTGCCACTATCAAGGCACTGAAGGTAGAATTGTTAAAAAAAAAATAAAACTCACAAGTCCCTAAGATAGGTACAGTGCTTTAATCTGTAATTCATCTCTGAGGGATGATTAAAAATGAATTTCTGGAAGACTTTTGTGTGATGGCATGTTTATAGGAATTTTACTTTCATAAGTACAGTACTGAACTGTACTGCACTGCACTGCACTGCACTGCACTGTACTGTACTATACTGTACTGTACTGTACTGTACTGTACTGTACTGTACGGTTTGTTCCTAAAGAAGCAGCACAACTTTTGTCATTCCTTCACTAAATTATTCTTTGGTGGAGGCTCAGATGAGTATAAATCATATAGTATAGTACAATATTGTAGTTTATATATGCAGTCATGCACCGGTTAACGTCCAACCGAACAACGTACTATCGCATATACGTCAGTGGCCCCCCCCCCCCCCCCCAAAAAAAAAAAACTTCCGTGACGCCTGCTGGAACACCACTCCACGACCCCCTGACGGAGACACGATGATCCTCCCCATACTGGTCAGATAATTATGTGTTAAAGGAATATGCTTCCTTCCTTAGGTTTTTTTTTAAGCATTTACCTACAGGTGAAATGTTAACCTACGTCTATTGAGGATAAAATCTTTCACCTACAAATTGACAATAACACATTTGCTGTAATCAGACATATCTAGTTGCCTCAACAATTGCAACCCCAGTTGTAATTGGGGTTGCAATTTCAAATTCTGTGTCATTACTAAGGAATAACGAGGTCTCTGGTGCACTCTAAGAAGAGAGAAAACGGAGGACTCAGGCGTCCTGAGCGAGAGAAAACGGACTCCTATGATGGGGGACACAAGCACTCACACGTGCCTCTCATACTGACAGACTTGACACTCACTTACTTGACAAGTTTTACCAACCATTAGTTGTGTACGTTATCTTGTGAATTTAGTCAATATTGTACAGTACAAGTACACTGCAATACAGTGGGCCCTCGGTTAACAATGGACCTAAGTGCAAACCTGTACTGTACATGTACTAAAATTGTTATGTCTATTGCAAATATAGATTGTTTATACAGGTATTCAAATAAATTACTGTCTTACAAGAATCCAAGCTATGTAAGTTATATTCACCCAGGTCGTTTGGGTGGCAAATTATGAGAAGAGCTTAGTCACTCTGAAAGAATGATAAATAAACACGCAGGCCTTCAGCACCAACTGTCAAATCATATATCAAATAAATAAACAAACCCCAGGCAATCTGTCACCTCACCTTCCGCTTCCCCCCTGCTCCCCCCCTCTTCCCACGCTCGCTGGCTACCTCCCTCCTTGTGTTCCCAGACAAAAGATTGGTGATAACTTTATGCTTTAAGGTGTTTATTTTATATAATATCTCAGACTAAAGCTAGGATAATATAATTTGCATTGCTGAAATCCTTGCAAGACAGAGATTAATTTAAATATAAACGTCATATATTTTGCTCGAGATAAAAATTGTAGTACATTAGTGTACAATACTTTAGTACATTTTATAATATAAAGTTTTTCAGCTGTATTTTTGGGGAGATTCACATAGATTTCTTCATTTATTTTCGTCCATTTACATGCACACACCATACTAAGAGAAATGTAAAAGAAATACTGTAAATGACTTCAGTGCAAAGCTGGAGTGCACATGTACTAATTTGATTACGGTACTAAAATTGTTATGTCTAGTGCAAATTATAGGTTGTTTATATTTAAATAAACCAACATCTTGCAAGAATCCAAGCAATGTAAATTATATTCACCCAGGTCATTTCACTGGCTTTTTATAGGAGAGAAGCTTACCGTATATCACGGCCTATAAGACGAAATTTGAACATTAAAAAAATCTGCCCAAAGTTAGGGGGTCGTCTAAACCCCCCAAGTTTAAAATTCTTACCTCTTAAATATTGTGGTTTAGTGTGTCAAGAGTGGTGATGAAAACATCGTAAGCCACTCACAAGGTCTTACCACTAATTATTTTATACTGAAACTTACGTTTGGCAAGCTGGATTCAAATTAAGATTACCGGTATATTAAAATAATAAAAATGTATTATAAACCTGTCTAACATACCGTAAAAGGGATTTATACCCCTGTAATAAACACAGCTATCATCACACGCCCCCCCCCCCCCCCCCCCCCCCCCCCCCCCCCCCCCCCCCCCCATTTGCCAGTGAGGAGACAAGAAAAAAGGGAAAGTGACCGCGAGTTGGGCAATTTTTAGCCGTGGAGGTGGTCAGTAATGCATACCGGGTATCGGTATATTTACTGATAATAATATTTATCTCCTATAAATAATTGATTTAAATTTTATTTTTTTACAAAGAATATTCAGTAAATGAGTGCATTAATTCTTGAAACTATCGACAGTTAATTACAGACGCTTAAGTGACGTCACTAGTGTTTACACTACACCAGCTGGTAACATTTGATGCCATTACTTGAAGTGAATTGGCCTTATTTTAAGTAACTAACTATAAATAAATACAAAAATTAAAGAAAATAATTACAGTGTGTTTAATATATTACAGTATATTACAAATAAATAAATAAACAAATAATTCGGTAAATTTATTTCAAGTAAATGGAAAATAAGCAAACATGTTATTTACCAAGACCCTTCCTTCTGGCTCGGGGTGAGATGGAGGGGAGATAACAAGGCTATTTATAGCCCGTCTGAAGTGGCCAGTACCCTCATGCACCATAAATAATTCATTGAACATTCATTTTTTGTATATATATATATATATATATCTATATATATATATATATATATATATATATATATATATATATATATATATATATATATATATTTGTGTAATAAATGTATGTAGTAAGTACATACCGGTAACCTTTTTCACTCAAATCCTAATGAAACACCACAATTAGAATACGGTGGTTGCTGTTGAACCACCTGTTGTATAAATAGTCGGAACACAGCCACACCACCGAGACGAGGGAACACTCCCACCACCGATCGTCTCGTGTGAAGCAAGCGTAGAAATGAAAGAAAATACTTGCAGTGTGTTTAATATGTTACAGTATATTATAAATAAATAAACAAATAAATCGGTAAATCCATTTCAAGTAAATGGAAAAATTTTCCTCGATACCGACATTAGTTCCAGTTACCGGTAAATAGCAGACGCTTCAGTGACGTCACTAGTGTTTACACTACACCAGCGGGTATAATTTGATGACATTACTTGAAGTGAATTGGCCTTATTTTAAAAAACCAAGGATGGTTGGTAAAGGACTACTGAGTCAGTGGGTAAGTGTCACATTTGGGGTACTGGTCTTATACAGCAAATAGAGCTCAAAAGCTACTTTTTAAATGGAAATTTGGGGGGGGCGTCTTATGCACCCCGCCGCCTTATAGGCCGTGATATACGGTATTCACTTAAGAACAGATAAATAAACACGCTTTAGACCTGGGCCTGTGCCAACTGTCAAACCGCTCCCTCCCTCCCTCCCTCCCTCCCTCCCTCCCTCTGCCCAGTGTTGCTGGAATCCTTGTAAAACAGTAAATAATTTTAATATAAACTGCATGTATTTTGCACAAGAGATAAAAATTAATCACCTGTATCACATTACAATAGTGATTAAGAGTAAAAGTGTATATGTACGTGTATACTAGTATTCCACATACACATAAGTATAAATGCTAAGTTTATGTGATGATCGGACAACGTCCATTTCAGTTAACGTCACGTTTCCAAGAACATATCTAGGACGTTAGCCGGCGCATGACTGTAATTTTAGGTCCTAGTTTACACTGAGAGTGTTGTCACACTTAATATAATTGTTTTAACTGTACAGTAATGTGAAAGTTTGTACAGTATATTGAAGATCAGTTCCTCATACAGTACTGTATACATTTTTATACCAGATTAGCAACTCAGTGTCTTATAATTTCAGGACCAGGAAGTGGATACTAACATAATATATAGACTGGCTCCTGCCTGGCCCTCTCTGACCAAGGCTGATGGTGATTGGGAAACATTTATTAACATGCTGGAGACGTACCTACGGAGGAGGATTCAGCATCGGGAGAAACTGCAAGCTAACATACCTGGCATAGGTAAGTGTGTCATGTTCCATCCACCACTTCAGTGTCAATTTCACTGAATTCATATTTTGAGAAATATACAGAAATGTACAGTACCATACATACAATATAGCTCTTTGGATGGTGGTACATCACTTTATATTTTTCCCCAGATGGAGATGAAGAGGCATTATAGACTAGTATAGACTGAACAGGTTATTCTGATGTCTTATTAGAGCCTTTTGTGCCAGAACCAGTGGTGAGGGCTGTCCCGACTATCCATGGAGATAGTGTACAGAGTGTGTGTGTGGCAGTGAGTGGGTGGTAGGCCTAGCTGAGCATTTTGACACAATGTTTGCTTATTGACTTTTACGCCAATGCAGTGTTAGTGGTAACGATTGCAGTAATGCCGTTACTTAAGAAAATTTGTACAGTAGAATGTTGATATAACACTAGATACGTTCCAAGAGAGGTCGCTTTTAACCGAATTCGCACTAACTCAAAGTGTTGTTTCAATGGAATAACTTAGTTTGGTACTTGAGAGAAACACAAAATACTAAAAAGACTGAGAGTCTACCCAGATGCACCTCAGCCTAGAATAAACAAAACATTGTTTTTTGTGGTATTACGTTAAAACAAACACTCATAAATCAACACAGCTAAAATTACAGGATGCGAAATGGTCTGTTTACTAGCGATCATCTGATGTGAGAGGGTGGTCTCGCTGGCGCCGCGCATCACCTGCCTCTCGTCTGACTCGCCAAGCATTTTTACTTTCCTCTCAACTTAGTTTTTCATTAATTTATGCTGGCCCTCCCCCTGCCCCAACTGAGAGTCTACCCAGATACACTAGAACTCATAAATCACTAATGTAATGTAATACAGGTCCACAATCCCCTATCCCTTATTTGAGGTGTGTAATGTCTACATTCAAATTTGCTATCTTGCAAGGACTCCAGCAATGCAAATTATATTCTCCTAACTTTAGTCCGTGACATTTTATAAGATAAAACTTTTTAACCCTAAAACTACCTTCACCCCTGGGAAGGGGGAGGTGATGTGTTGACAGCCAGGCAGGGGGAGGAGTGGGGGGTGAGGTGAGGTATTCATCAGCCAGCGGGGACATTAATCCTGTGTGTCTTATCAGTTTTTCACTTATAAAATGTCACTGAATTGACCGGGGAATGTAACTTAAATTGATGGCATTCTTATAAGACAGAGATTAATTTGAATATAAACATGCTATAGTTTGCACTTGACATAAAAATTTTAGTAATTATTTAGTACATTTGAGTACAGTACAGGACAATTATTTCTTTTACTTTTTTTTAGGATGGTGTGTGCATGCAAATGAGTAAAAATATATGAAGAAAATTATGTAAATCTACCCAAAAATACAGTTGAAAAACTTGTACTGTACATTACCAAATTGTACTACACTAATGAACTAAATTTTTTATCTCCTGAGAAAAATATATGATGTCTATATTCATATTATTTGCTGTCTTGCAAGGATTCCAGCAATGCAAGTTATATTCTCCTAACTTTAGTCTGTGATATTATATAAGATAAAAACTGTAAGCCTAAAACCACCAAACCCTGGCTGGGAGGGAGGGGGGGATGTGTTTGACGGCTGGCGCCGGAGGTCTAGTGAAGTATTTCTTTATTCATGTATCTGTCCTTTAGAGTCAGTTTTTGTTTTTCGCTTATGAAATGTCACTGAACTGACCTGGGAGAATATAACTTACATTGCTGAAATTCTTATAAGATAGTGATTAATTTGAATATAAATATGCTATACAGGTTGTACCTCTCTAGTCCGGCATTCTGTGGTCCGGAAACTCCCGTGGTCCAGAACGATTTTAGTTTGTCCTATAGGTAGATAGGCCGTTTTTTTTTTTTTTTTTTTTTTTACTTATCTGAATTATTATTATTATTACAGGAGTATTAAATTTTTGCCCCTCAGGCCCCAATGTGGGTCAGTGACCTATGCCCGGATGGGCTAATCCCCCTTAAAAAAAAAAAAAAAAAGCCGCCGGAAATTATGGTTTGTTTACATCCGGCAGTTCGGCTGCTCTCTCTCTCTCTCTCTCTCTCTCTCTCTCTCTCTCTCTCTCTCTCTCTCTCTCTCTCTCTCTCTCTCTGCTTGTCTATACAGAGTACAACATTTAACCCTTCAATATATATGAGCAGTAAATAAGTGTTGCTTTCATATTCTTATGTAGAATAATGATGATATATTTTCACATGTGCGCACTTACATACGAGCAGTCTCACTTTTTTTTTACCATTAATGGTTAGCTACTTATATTGTTCCATTTATTAACATTAAATAACATTACAGGTACGTCAAGCAACCATAATCATTTTTTGCATTAATTTTACTTCAGCTAAACTCAGGGTCTTATTTTCTTCAGTTTTATATGTAGAACCAATCAGTCACTGGTTACGTAAGCTTTAACGTAAACAATGCCGGCAGCCGTCTCGTCTCCTCTAATATTCCACGTATTATTAATAAATTGTATTGTTAATTTTGCACAAACGTACATTGATTCAATAAAAACAAATTCAGAAACATTAATTAAAATATATATGAACAGTAAATAAGTGTTGCTTTCATATTCTTATGTAAAGTAATGACGATATGTTTTCACGTGTGCGCATGCACACTTACATATGCGATCTCTCTTTTTCTTTACCATTATCGTTAGCTACCTCTATTGTTCCATTTATTAACATTTAATAACATTACTTAAAACAACCATATTAATTTTACTACAGCTACAACCAAGGTCTTATTTTCTTCAGTTTTATATGTAGAACCAGTCAGTCACTGATTTTGTAATCAACGAAAACAATGCTGTGTCATTTCCTCGTGTGTTTTAATATTCTACGTATTATTAATGAATTGTATTGCTCATTTTGCACACATAAACATTAATTCAATAAAAAAGACATTCAGTAATAAACAATAATGAATCTTTTGTACATAAGAGAAATGACGCTGTTTACACGATTATGCACGTCGTCTGCACGTTGGCGGGCCATTCAAACCCGTCGAAATTCAAGTTTCCGCCGTCAAAATTTTTATTTATTTATTTTTTTGTGTGTTCCAATAAAATACGTTAAGAATTAAAAACTCGCGAAATTTGAGAAGCTACTATATGACATTTAACCCTTCAATATGTCTTGAAAGAGACCATGATGCAGAGAAAGTGGTGCTAGTGCTTCCAGGCATAAGCACAAGTCACTATCTATCCAGGAACAGGGTGAATTTCCATGGTCCGGCACCGGTCAGGTCCCGAGGTTGCCGGACTAGAGAGGTACAACCTGTAGTTTGCACTAGACATAACAAATTTAGTAATTATTTGGTACATGTATAGTACAGAATTGGCTTGTGTTTGGGCATTATGAACGTGTATGAGAGAGGTCTAAGCACACTAAATTGACACACACGAGAGGCAGGTGTTACTCTGACAATACCCAATACCCACGTGGCAACTGAAGACAGAGAGGTGGGATGGCAAGGTTGGAGCATTTGGCGGGCTAGCGTTTGGCGCACTTACGACCCATTTTGAACATTTTGAGCTTGAAATTGGAAATTGTAACGTAACCCCCGGGGTAATCTGCCCCAGATTTGACTCATGTAAAATAGGAAAGATTCGCTTTAAATTGATAAGATGTCCTTAATTGTGGGTGTCGCTTTAAATCTATAATTTTAAATCGATTTGCTTTAAATCGACTGTCAACTGTATTACTTTTGTGGATAATTCCAATCATTTCTTGTTACCTTTATATTTGAATAAATAGAAGCATATCAACAGTGGAAAAAATGCATGCAAATAACTGAATACAGTGGCCATCGTGTTCTAACATATGTTGCTACCGGCGCTCCCTGTGGCACACACAGCAGTGTTGCAGTTTGTGGAATTTCGGAGGCGTGGTGTGGAAAACAATTGCGCATCGGTCATGGGTGTAGAAATGTCTGATATCTTTCCACTTCACTGTAGAATAATTTCCACAATTTTCAATTATGACACCTTAATAATTACAATACAGTGATATCTTCATTAGTCGGAACAATTGGTGGAGGGCACTTCCGGGAATGAGAGATTTCCGGGTAACGGGACGACTCTCTCAAAGCCGTAAAAATATCCCTCATCCCTGGATTTTTTCAGGTAACAGAAAAAATTTCTCGCAAGTTCCAGAAATTGCGCATTACATCATCTCTCAAACTTGGGGGGGGGGGGGACCTCCCCCATCCCTGGAATTCTCATATTAAAGGGCCCCCAATTTCACGGATTTTTATTTCATGGTCCTCTATTATTTGCGAATGACACCCTAGATGTACCCAAGCATGTCTGAGGGTACAGTATAGTCTTGGTGTATGCGGATTTGGTTTATGCGTTTAGTCATTTACACGGCACCTTGCCCGACCGACAATTTTTAGTTACGCAGTTCATTCCATCATGTACACGGGAAGCGGCGCGGGCAGGGTGCGCACAAGGTCGCCCAGTCAACAAAACATTACCGAGTTCTTCACCCACCACCACAGCCGGCCCAAGTCAGTGATAGTGAGGATATGGACTTTGAGGGGTTTGACTAAGAGGCCCTGCAAGCCTCTGTGGTGGATAGTGATACAGGTGATACAAGTGATACAGGTGAGGGCCAATAATCTGCCCTCTGCCTCGGAACCAACCCCCCATCCCCGTGTACCCAGCCATCTCTTCTACTAACGTAAGTGTTAAAAAACTAATATTATTGATATTTCTCTTGAATGTTACTTGTGTGTGCATACCATCAAAAAATTAAGATGTTATTTTTACTACTACGTACATAACGTATTGTGTCTGGGTGAAGTATAATTTGTTTATTTACTTAAGATATTTGTTTTTAGCTCATAAAATTCATAGAAATTACCCGGCCAGAATATAATTTCATTGCTGGAATTCTTATAAAATAGTGATTAATTTGAATATAAACAAGCTAAAATTTGCATTAGACATACAAATTTTAGATCTAATTTAAGAATTTTATTAAAGAGAGCAAAAATTTTATCTTTTGTGCAAAATATCTGACATTGATATTCAAATTATTCGCTCTCCTGCAAGGAATCCAGCAATGTCAATTATATTATCCTAACTATAGTCTGAAGTATTATTTATTACTAAACCTAAAAGCCTTGTCTCTTCACCCAAACATTTCTCAGGGAGGGAGGGGAGCCAGCGAGCGTGGGAAGAGGGCGGGGGGGGCCGGGAGTTGAGTCCATTATTTGAATGGACATTAACCGACGACTGTATTTCTCTTAACTATTAATTGTGTGTGCATACCATCATAAAATTAAGACGTTAGTTTTACTACAACGTACGTATTGTGTCGGGAAAAGTGTAGTTTGGGGGTCGGCCCAGTCTCTATTTCAATTAATCCCATATGTTCTGTTATTTCGTTTACGCGTTTCTCGGTTTACACGGACCTCTACGGGTTCAGTTGACCGCGTACATCGAGACTATACTGTAGTTTTAAAGTTGCCGGCAGTTTTGTGGCTGGGACAGAGAGCTATTTGTTCTGGAGACAGTAATTTCTTTTTCCTGTATTGTAAATATATATGTGTGTAGACACATACACACACACTCAAAACACATACAAATAAATAATAATTGGAAAATCCTCTCACAAATAATCAGAAACAAATTTAGAAAAAAATGTGACAATCTTCCCTCAAGTTCATGCTTTATTACTTTATTAATAAAGCACGGACTTGAGGGTAAAATCACATTTTTTATAAATTTGTTTCTGATTATTTGTGAGAGGACTTTCCCATTCTTATTTATTTGTATGTGTTTTGTGTGTGTGTCTACACACACACACACACACACACACACACACAAAAGCATATATACAATACAGGTAAAAAAAATAATTGTCCTAAGGGCAGACACATAAAGGGAATATACATTTCTTTGTACACAAATAAAAATGTAATCTTCCCCCCTGCATCAGGCAGACATGCTTACAGAGCTCCAACAGCGGTATAGGCGGAAGAGGTGATCAACACGGGAACTCAGTGACTATACCGGCAGACAAGGCAATGCCTGATGGACAGGCTACTAAGGACAATCCCAACAAACTGGGTTATCGGCAGTCCATTAAAACTCTCTCTCCCCAGTCGTTGCAACACTTGCACTACTGGACCGGGAAAAGGGAGAGCCAAGATGTGTGGTTGCAGCCTACTCTCCTGCCTCACCACATAAATCAACTCACGTGCAGCCATCATCCAGTTCATACCTCTCAACATCATCATCAAACCCCTATACCCCAAAAGTCCTATGGCGACAGACGAGTGGCAACGGGACCAGGCAGAGATGACTGCCGGGAGTCTCTAGTCACAACTCTGCACATGGGCGGCACATATAAGATGGTCGTTTATGCACTGGGATCTAGGCAGCAGTGCAATCTGGTCTTTTCTGTGCAAGTGAGCAGCCCCTTCTAGAAACCACTCTGCTCACCCCACATGGGGAGGGGCTAGAAAAGATGCCCTAAGCATAGCCTGCCTAAAGAACCAACCTGACTGAGCAACCGCACCCAGTAAGATCATCCTCATGCGGTCGAAAACACAATCATAATCACAGATCAAAACAAAAACAAACTATACAACCTCTTATTGTCGCTGCATGGAATGTCAGGACCCTTCTGGATACTGACGCAAACGAGCGTCTTGTGTTAAAAAAACTGGCTAGGTATAATATCGACATAGCAGCCATTAGTGATCCCCGGCTCCCAGACGAGGGTCGACTCACAGAACAGGGGTCTAGCTATACCTTCTTCTGGAAGGGTAAGCCTGATGCGGAGAGAAACCACATTTATGGAGTTGGCTTTGCCATCCGTCAACGCATCCTACACAGGCTAACTGAAATGCCTGTTGGGATCAACAAGCACTTCATGACGCCCCGAATTCCACTGAATCACTCACGTCATGCCTTCTTCATCGGTGCTTACGCCCCACAAGGAGGCCTTTTATGCCAACCTTGATTGAGTGCTAACCTCTACTCCCAGAGAAGATAAGAATGTGCTCCAAGGTGACCTCAATGCCAGGGTTGGCAGAGATGCTAACATTTGACAGGGAATTAAAGGGAGACATAGACTAGGCAAGTGTAATCCCAGCAGCCTGCTCCTCTTCAGCAAGTGTGCTACACACAACCTCACTATCCCCAATACCTTGTTTAAGCAGGCCGACAAGTTCAAGGGTTCGTGGCAACACCCACGATCCAAACACTGGCATCTTATTGACTACAATCAGGGGTGTCAAACATGCGGCCCGACACACTCCTGCATGCTGCCTGTGGCCCATTTGCTGCCCCAGTCTTACCTTGAGGAGCTAAAACTAAATAGTGAGTGTATCCCTCAGCTGAATAAAATAGTCTGCTGTTTCCTAGAACAATATACTCAATCAACATCACCAATGGGCTCCTGTGTGATTCTGTGTTGAGGAACAAGTTTTCGAGTGTTAATGTTGGCACATTTTATCAATATTTTGGACTAAATTATCCCAGGACTAAATGTTTTGCCTCAAAGATTATGTCAATGTTCAGGAGTACATATGTCTGTGAACAACTCTTTTCTGTGATGAACTTGAACAAGTCTCAGCTTCGGTCTCAACTTAGTGATGCGCACCTTAATTCAATACTGAAGGTTGCTACAGCTCAGTCTTTAGTGCCAAACTTTGATGCACTGGTCCATACTAAGAGGTGCCAATTATCAGGAAGCTGCAGTAGCAAACAATAAGATTGATTAAGGTAAGTAAACACTTGATTTGTTTGTTTTTAAGGGTTTCGCACGAGCGCAGGAATCTACCTTTCTTATTTTGTCTTACTACTCACCTAAGAGGTGATTGCGAAGTGCTCATAATTTTGTTACTTGGCCCGCATACTGTGTACTCATATTAAATCTGGCCCGCCTTGGCAAATGAGTTTGACACCCCTGGACTACATCATTGTCAGAGAAAGAGATCGCTGAGATGTCCTCATCACCTGAGCCATGCATCGCTCAGACAACTGCAGCACTGATCATCGGCTCATCAGAGCCAAGCTCCCACTTCACGTCGCCCCAAAGCACCTGCTTTCAGAGAGCAACTCAAACACGGGCTGATAAACAACCTGACTACAAACAACCTAAATCCCAGTGCCAAATGGAATATTCTCGACATTGTCATGACAAAAACCTGCAGAGAGACCCTAGGCCAGACCGAAAGAATACACCAGGACTGGTTTGATGAAAATGACCTGGAAATCAATAAACTCGTCAATAATAAATGTGCTGCTTTAACTGACTGGCAACCCTCAGTCCTGGACCAAAGCTGATGGCTTCTGCAAGAAGAAAGCGGCAGCCCAGTGCAAACTTCGCAATCTAAAGAACGACTGGTTTAAAAATAAAGCATGTGAAACACAAAAGACTTGTAGATCAGCACATTTTTCAATTCCACTAAAACATTTTATGGGCCAATCACTCGTGGCACAGCCCCCCCCCCCCTCCCTGTTCATCTGACGGGAACTCCTAATTAAAGACGAAGAATGCCTCCTTCAGCACTGGAAAGACCACAACTGCTAGCTGCTCAACCGAAACACTGATGTGGATGGCCTGACTACCCAGCAGGCCCCTCAGCATCCAGAGCTGACCCACCTCAGCTATCCTCCATCCCTGGGTGAGGTAGTTACTGCCATCAAATAGTTGAAAAATAACAAAGTCTCTGCTCCTGATGGAATCCCAGCCGAGGTGTATAAAGCAGGAGGACCATCTCCACTCTCTCCTGGAGAATATATGGGAAAATGAGGAAATCTCCCCAAGTTCTTAAAGACGCCTCCATCGTCAATATTTTTTATAAGAACAAGGGGGACCGGTCAGACTGTGATAACTATCACGGGATCTCGCTGCTTTTCGTAGCTGGGAAGATTATCGCCCGAGTCCTCCTAAACAGACTTGTTCCTGAGGCGAAAAACTTCCTCCCAGAATCTCAGGTGACTTTAGACCATCACGTGGCACAACTGACATGATCTTTGCTGCCCGCCAGATACAGGAAAAGTGCAGAGAACAGCGTCGTGACCTGTACATGGCCTTCATCGACCTAACCAAGGCTTTCGACTCAGTCAACAGGGAAGCCCTCGGGCTGACACTCAGCTGTTTTGGCTGCCCACCAAAATTCATTGCCATTGTGAGGCAACTCCGCGATGGCATGAAACACAGTATCCTACACATTGACACCCAGTCTGAGTTCTTCTCCATCCAAATGGGGGTAAAACAAGGATGTGTGCTTGCACCAACTCTTTTTTAATTTTTTTGGCTGCCTTCCTTACTCGTCCAAGTGCCAATTTGGCTGGCAGGGTGGACATCAAGTGCTGGATGAAAGGTCTTTTCAACATAAGATGACTCTAGGCAGGAACAAAGGTGTTGGCAGCTTCCATTACTGAACTTCAGTATGCAGGTGACCTCACCCTTGTCGGACATGCTGAATGAAACCTAACGGTACAGGAGATCCTGAACACCTACGTAGATGCGTATGCACAATTTGGCCTTGAGGTGAATGTATTTAAGACTCGGATTCTTTTTCAGCCTACCCCTGGTTCAGACGCACCTCTACCATCCATCCAGCTTAATGGTACTACCCTCTCTAATGTTACCCACTTTCGGTATCTCGGCTCCCACCTGTTCACCACCGCGGACATCGATGAAGAGATTCAACATCGGGTCAGATGTACATCTCAAGCCTTTGGCAGACTCCATACACATGTCTTCAGCTGTAGGGAGCTAAAATTATCTACAAAGTTGCACTTATATCAAGCAGTAATCCTCCCCACCCTGCTATATAGCAGCAAGACATGGGTCATATACAGGAGGCACCTCAAGGTCCTTAAAAACTTTCACCAACGTGGTCTATGTTCCGTCCTCCGAGTTCTCTGTGAAGTAAAGAGAACAAATGCCAGTATTTTTGCTGACACCAACTGTAGCATGGACAACAGTAGACTGCCAAAGCAGCTACTTTACAGTCACCTAACGAATAGTTAAAGTAATGCTGGTGGGCAACTGAAAAGGTATAAGGATAGTCTTAAGACAAACCTGAAAAAGTGCCAAATTGACCCTCTCACCTGGAAGACAATCGCCCCACACTGTAACGCTTGGAGGAGCACCACATGAAAAGGTGTCAATACTTTCGAGATAGCCCGACTGCATATCGAGGCAGTGAAGCGCCAAAGCCAGAAAGATGCTGCCCCCGCTCCTCCCGCAATGGATATAGCCCTCCACACGTGCATCATCTGTGGACAACCCTGCCGATCCTGTATTGGCCTCTCTAGTCACCTCATGGCTCACCAATGAAGCTGACATCCTTGGTGACATCCCTAATAACTCATATCATTGTATCATAGCTGGATGATCATCATACTTGATTCTGAGTGACAGCAAAGTAGTATTAGTAGTGTGTGTGTTTGTGAGGGGGGATAGAGACTCTCCTCCACCGCCCAGGTTGCCAGATACCGTATATCTAAAATATCTCTCATATTTTTTTCTGTACATTTTATTTCTTTACACTTTCACTTCTATAGACCACTATGATAGGCCTGTCACAGCAAAATATGGAAATACAATTGTTGATATAAGAAGGGAAATATAAACACAACAAAGACAAGACTAATTAATTATCCAACACTGTCTCCATACTGTCCAGGAGCCTTTGGTCGCATCAGTTGTCTCACCCTGGGGGCCAAATACCTAACACTGCATTTTGTTGTTGTAAAAATTTGTATGGTGAAATTATAATTTGTGAGTGTTAATGACTTCAATAATGTACAGGATTTATAATATTTATTAAACTTTGACTTTTCACCTCAACAGTTGAGAGAGTGAGGGCTGGTATTGTAGTGATGGAGAGGGACAACTTGTTTCTGCAGCAAGAGACCAAGAGCCTTCGTGCACTCTATGACAACACCTTGGCTGAAAATCAATCTCTAAATGACAGAGTGTTTAATGACCAAATTACCATAGATAACCTACAGAAGCAGTTAATGAGTTACAATAATTTAGAGGATCAACTTAAGAAAGTGGTTAGTAAAAAATAATTCCTATATTGCAGGTTTGTGTTTACATCAGTTTCTTTCTATTTCCATTTTGAATTGCACTTACAGTATACTACTTTACCTCCTCAGAACAGCAATTGTATATGCCTAACTTCTTATACAGTAGTCCCTCAGTTAACGAAAGGTTCAATTCACAAAATTTCGGTTAATGGATTATCTGCCTTAAGGATTTTCAGTTCCATTAACGAACAAAACTTTGATTAATGACAGCCTTAGGAGAAACACGCTTTGTTGTGCACATCAGCCGATCAGCTGATCATCTACTCCGCCAATACAGTAATTGGTTCTATGTTTACATTCGTTTCCAGTGGAGTAAATATCAAGAAAATTGTGCTCTTGAATATTTTTTCATTTTTATATTAAAATTATTGGTCATTCTAAAATTTAGCCATCCAAGCTCTGTCCACATAAAGTTTTTCAACTAATATTTTTGGCTCGATATATGTAACTTTATTCATTTATTTTTACTCATTTACATGCACACACTGTCCTCAGGGCAAAGCTGTACTCAAAATGATTACTAAAATTTTTGTCTAGTGTAAACTATAGCATGTTTACATTCAAATTAATCACTATCTTATAAGAATTTCAGCAATGTAAATTATATTTTCCCAGTCACTTCTATGACATTTTGTAAGCAAAAAACAAAAACTCAATTTAAAGGACATGGATAAACAAATAAATACTTCACTAGACCTTTGGCTCCAACTATCAAACATGTCACTGTCACCTCCCCTTCCTCCCAGCCAGGGTTTGGTGGTTTTAGGCTTACAGTTTTTATCTAATATAATATCACAGACTAAAGTTAGGATAATGTAATTTGCATTGCTGGAATCCTTGCAAGACAGTGAATAATTTGCACAAGAGATAAAGATTAATCATCTGTATCACATTACAGTAGTGATTTAAGAGTTCTAGTGTATATGTACGTATATATATTTACATAGTGATTTAAGGGCGATTTAGGGGATTTTTAGGAGTGTTTCTGACCTATGCATTTTTTGGCTTTACTTTGTATGTACTTGTGGGGTACGGGTTATTTGGTTCACACTCAGGATGGGATGGAGAAAGGAAACTCCCAATGTGCTCTCTGTATACATGTTGTATTGGTTGTACAATGCAGCTTGGTGCTGGGAAGGCAGCATGGTTACAAGCTTTGAGTAGAGAGAGCTGGTTGGTGAGGGTGCTCAGAGGAGGACCAGCTTGTGGGTCGCCATGGTCGCCGGCGGGAGCGAGGGCCGCCAGGCAGGGGCAGAGGAGGTGTTGCTTGCTGGTTGGTGTAGGTAGAAAGAGGTAGGTCACCACGAGGTCAGGTCTTATATAGCGGAGGTAGGCGTGGCTTAATAGTTGACCTCTGTGATGTATGGCAGCGCTGGTTGCTGACCTAGACACGAGGTGCGGCTGGATTCGTGGGGCGGCTCGTCAGCGACAAACGGCGTTTGTAGGGGAGGAATCCACTACATACTTTTTCTGTGAGTTGGAACCAATTACCCAATATCCCATTGAAATAATAGATTCAGTTAACGAAATTTTCGGTTAACAAACGACTCTGTGGAACCAATTCTGTTCGTTAATCGAGGGACCACTGTACTAAATTTCCCAGTGGCGGCTCGTGCCTAGGAGCTGCAGTCCCCCCAGACACTCACTATCAGGCATATGATTCCTTCAGACACACAGCAGAATAATACACTACTAACAAATATATCATAATAAAAATTCATTATACAGTGGTCTCTTGGTTAACGAACGCCTCGGTTAATGAAATTTCGGTTAACGAATTACCTTCCATAGGAATCTTCAATTCAGTTAACGAAAACAAATTTGACTAACGAAATCCTTATGAAAATCACATTTTGTTTTGAACATCAGCTGAGGAGGTACTCAGCCAATTCAGTGATCTCTTCTATGTTTACATTCAAACTATAATCACTATCTTATAAGAATTCCAGCATTGCAAATTAAATTCACCCCAGTCACTTCTATTAAATTTTATAAGCTAAAAACAAAAACTCAATCTAAAATAAAAAAATAAACTAACAATTAAATACTTCACACCACAGGCGCCAACTGTCAAACATGTCACTGTCACCCCTCCCTCCCTGACCCCCACCTTCCTGAGAAACATTTGGGTAAAAAGACTGGGTTTACAGGTTTAAAAATAAATAATACCTCAGACTAAAGTTAGGATAATATAATTTGCATTGCTGAAATCCTTGTAAGACAGGGAATATTTTGAATATAAACTTCATATATTTTGCACTAAAGATAAAATTTTTGCTCTCCCTAATAAAATTCTTAAATTAGATCTAAATTTTGTATGTTTAATGCAAATTTTAGCTTGTTTATATTCAAATTAATCACTATCTTATAAGAATTCCAGCAATGTAAATTATATTCTGGCTTTACTTTGTATATACCTTTCTGTGAGCTGGAACCAATTACCCAATATCCTATTGAAACTATGGTTTCGGTAAACGAAATTTTTGGTTAACGAACGACCTTCTGGAACGAATTGTGTTCGTTAACCGAGGGACCACTGTAGGTATGTTATTTTCAGTACTGTACGTTACTAAGTGAATTTTCATTAAAACCAGACCAAAATTTAAGTTACTTTCATAGTTGCTGTATTATTCGTGTCTGTTATTAATTGGCACCATGTCTGGAAACAATGAGCTGCAGTCGATGCAACTCAGTCTCCTGTTTACATTGCAAGCGGACGATGCGGTTAAATCGTGCTTTCTTTAATTACCCTTTGACGATGGAAAATTGAGTGAAGTATTTGCAAAGCATCAACTTTTCCCAGCTGACATTAAATGAAAAGACTGAAGTGAAAGCAAGAGGAAGACCTACACCCGTTTTATCCATTCAACAGAATAGTACAAGCAGGAGCAAAGAATATACACTCTGGCTCTGTGGTTATGATGAAGCAAATACTTTATTCTGCTTTCCATGCTTATTGTTTGGTGGGACCTCGTCATGGACGAAAAGTGGTGTGACTGACTTGAGGCATTTGCCACAGAAAATAATGAAACATGAGCAGTCAGCCAAACACATGAATATCATGATTGATTTATCATTGCTGGGTAAAGTGAACATTGCAGCTCAAATTGACACAGCATACAAGCTCTCAGTTGCTTAGTTGCATAACACAACGAACAGGTTAGAAAAAACGGAGATGTGTTATCCAAAATCATAAACTATGTAAAAGTTTTGTGGAAAATTTGAACTCCCTCTTAGAGAACATGGTGAAACTACGAGCCTCGAGAATCCTGGAGTATTTCTTGGATTAGTTGATTTTGCCTGTGAACAGGATTCTAGCTTAGATGCTCATTTAAAAACCACTACAGTTTTTAAAGGAACATCCAAATCAATACAGAATGAACTTTTAGAATCTATGTTGGAAATCTGCAAAAATAAGATCAAGGAAGAAGTAAAAAATGCAGAATATTTGGCAATTATGTGTGATGAGACAACGGATATTTACGATTACACACAGATGGTAATTGTTCTAAGGTATGAGCTACAAGGGAAGCCTGTTGAGAGATTCAGGGGATTTTTTAACCTTATCAACAATTACAGCAGAAGCCTGATCAATTGTGATACTTAAAGAGCTCCAGACTGTAATTGGTGATTGTCCACACACGCTCATTGCTCAAACTTGCGATGGGGGCAGCTACTCTAAGTAGAGTCAATAAAGGTGCAGCCTATCCCTCTATGGAAAAAGACAAATTTAGAACTGAACTTACTGTACTGTATGCAAGAGAAGATTTGTGTTAATCAGAAAATCTCATTGACTTATTAAAGATGATGAACAACAATCATCTACAGTCAACATTTGCAGGCACTGTCAAGTTACTGAAAATTTTAGTAACAACTCCAATGGCAGAAGCAGAAAGGTGCTTTTCAACTTTGAAGAGAATTAAAACTTTTTGGTGCAGTACCATGGTGAATGACAGACTGTCTGCTTTAGCAACGATATTCATTGAAAATCACATGATAACAGAAATGAAGGATTTTAATGAAAAATAAGTAAACCATTTTGCTGCATCGAAGAGCTGACGCGCCGATTTTATTTTCAAGTACAGTAAATCCTTGCTTAGCCTCGTGGTTCCATTCCTGAAAACCTCAACATTGATGGAATCAATTTTTCCCATAAGAAATAAGGCTCACAGGGGCATTGCGATGATTCTGGTCCTCCATCCACATAGCCAGTACAACTTGTCTTTGTTGCACTCAGAGAAGTACCACTTCCAGCACTAACCTTAATCTTGTCCGTGCTGGTCCGGATAGTACGCACTGTTGTGGGGGTTAGACCTAGAGCAGCAGCTATGTTCACCGCACGTTTCTCTTTTTCAAAACCGTTTAAAACCTCCATTTTCGTAGGAAGGCTAATGGTCTTACGTTGCTTCTTCACTCCACTAGCATCACTAGCACTTGATGGGCACTTGGAAGCCATTTCGAATTGTTAGAGTACAGTGTTGAGAGCAAAAACACTTAAACACGCACGAAGGCTGTGGAAGCCTAACAAACACTGACGACGCTTGGGGGCGCTGTGTGATGCTCCACGAGTGAGAGGTAGCGCGCCAAGATGAGAGAGGGTGATGCGACATGAAAAGTAGTCTGTGACGACGCTAAAAACGACGTTATATTGAGTCATCCGGATGTTAACCAAATTATTGGTATCTAAAGAGTAGCGACGTTATAACGAAACAACGTTTTCGGGGTGCAACGTTAAACGCGGACTTACTGTAATACTACCATCACCACTTCAGCCATCCCTACCGCCACCACCCCCCACCACCCCCCACCATGCCTTCTGCAGCCACCACTACTACAATGCCTGTACATCAACTCTTACCTGAGGTAGGTCAAATTTGTGTACCCTACTGTCAGTGGCGGACTGGCCCACCGGGATACCGGGAAATTTTCCGGCGGGCCCCAAAGTGATGGTTCCTTGACTACGTTTTAGGATTAAGTGGGCCCTTTTGGACCCTTTTGAGTGGGCTGTTTTACAAGTTTTCCCGGTAGAAATTTTTGACCCAGTCCGCCACTGCCTACTGTTGTGTGAAGCTTGCAGTCCCTCCATTTTATATTACCACAAGCCGCCACTTAAGTCTCCCCATAATGAGGGAAGTTTTCCCTTGACTAATACTGTTTATGATATCAAACGAAGGGGCCATATCCATTCAGCTACTACTGTGCTGCCTATCTTACCTATTTAATGACCTTTGAAATATTTCTTTTTCTCCAATTAAGTTCAAGTTGGTAGAACCAAAAAAGTACTGATTCTCCTCTCATTTGTTCATATATACTGCTGTAATAGTATCTGTTGTGCCATGGTGTTCCTCTTACAGAACACAGCCTTAAACACCTACACTATCTAGCTTACTCATGTCACTTTACAATTAGACATCATCCTTTCCCAAAATTCAGTGAAATTATTCTCGAATTTGTTTAACATATTTCAACTACAATTTGTCTCTCGATTTCCTGACCATAGATGAAAAATTACTTTTATTCAGGCATTTCAACACCGTCTCATTGCTTTCAGTGTGAAGAACGAGATCTGACCAGAAACCAGAAACAGCGGGAGAAACATCGACTGAAGGCTGAATTAAAGCACAAACTACAATCTGAGTCAGAAAAATTGCGAAAAGAAATGCTCTCTTGTCTCAAAGAACGGGAACAGAAACTGAAGGTAAGTAATGAGATTTATAAACTGTTGCAAGGTACAGTGGGGTATGCTATAACGAATCTAATTGGTTCTAGAACCTTGTTCGTTATAGCATTCGTTCGTTATAGGATTAATCCGTTCCAGGCCCCCAAATACAACCATTAACACTGAAAAATATAATATAAAATTGTAAAAATTGTAAAAAAGTGCATAAATATGCATCTAAACCCCTGAAATAAAGAATATCATTAATATTTGTAATAATAAAACAATAAATTAGAAAAAAAAAAAAAATTAAATTATGTTCGTTGTAGGAGTTTCGTTCGTTATAGCACTCTCAATTTTATAGGTAAAACCGTTCGTTATAGGAATATTCGTAGTAGGATCCGTTCGTTATAGCATACCCCACTGTAATTATGAAGTATCTTATCTCTTTATGTAGGGATGCACCAGAACCATAATATCAAGTTCTGGCTGGAACCGAAACTTGACGGAATTTAAAAATGTTTCAACCGGAACCATTCCAGTCATAGTTTATTGTAGAAAATACGTATACAGTACTGTATATCAAATTATCATGTTTAGTGTTTTCTGTCCTTTTTCATGGAGAACACCAGAGATTTATCATCATTTATATAATTATGCATTCGTACAGTACAGTGACCCCTCGTTTAACAAACGCCTCGGTTTACGAAATTTCGGTTAACGAACTGCCTTCCATAAGGATCTTCAATTCGGTTAACGAACAAAAATTCGGTTAACGAATTTCTTACGAACCGACCTCAACATGTTTTCGCTTGCACTGACCGGGCAACCAGCTTTAGTATCAGTCCGCCAATACATTAATCGGTTCTAGGGCTTAAATTCCTTACTATTTTAGTAAATATCAAGAAGTTTATACTATTCAATAATTTTAAAAGTTTAATATTCAATTTTTTAGTCATTTTAACAATTATTGAACATAATTGAAGGTAAAGTGACTAGTTTAATGCGTGGCATCCAGCCTCTTAACACAGCAAACAGGAGTTAGTCTCTCTCTGTTTTCACTGGAGGTAACATCTTGCTTGAGACTCTCTTCAACTAAATGCTTTTTTCTGTGTTTCCAAGCAAATTATTGGTCATTTTGAAATTTATTTTACAGATTGACAATATATAGCGCAGTGCAGTGTTATTTTAAAGAAAATATTCTTTATTTACAGCAAGTTTATAACTAAAATATCACGTGTTGACATTGTTTGAATCCAGCATGGGGCCTAAGAGATAAAGAAAATCTATTTCAATCCAAACCAAGCAGGAAATCATAAAAAAACATGAACAAGGCATTAAATCAAATGAGCTTAGCAAAGAATATGGCATGTCGGCATCAACTGTGTCGACAATTCTTGCACAGAAAGACAAATTTAAAGAAGTGAAAGTGAGAGACAAATCTACAAGAGTGTTTAAAGGTAAATCCCTAATCGTAGAAACTGAGAGGTTACTTATCATCTGGATTAGGGAAAAACAGATGAAAGGTGATTCGGTTTCTGGTGATTTCATTTGTGAAAGAGCCAGGGAGATTTATGAACATTTAAAGGCAGATCAACCTGGTTCTTCAGGCACAGAATTTGAAGATTTTCGGGCCAGCAAAGGCTGGTTCGAAAAATTTAAGAAAAGAAGTGACATTTTAGGTGTTGTTAGGCATGGTGAAGCTGCTAGTGCTGATAAAGAAGGGGCAGCAAAGTTTTTAGTTGAATTTAAAAAACTGATGGAAGAAGAAAATTATCTTCCACAGCAAGTGTTCAATGTGGACGAAACTGGGCTGTTCTGGAAAAAGATGCCCAAAAGAACATTCATCACCAAAGATGAAGCCTCTTTACCTGGGCATAAACCCATGAAAGACCGTCTCGCTCTATTGCTTGGTGCCAATGCTCAGGGGATTTCCGACTGAAGCCTATGCTTGTCTACCACTCTGAAAACCCCAGGGTGTTCAAGCAACAGAAAGCGGTAAGAACAAAACTTGGAGTTTATTGGAAGTCCAACCGTAAGGCATGGGTGACAAGACAGCTCTTTAATGAATGGGCTGTTAATGTGTTTTGCCCTTCTGTCAAGAGCTACCTAACCACCAATAAACTCCCTTTAAAGGCTCTTCTTCTCATGGATAATGCTCCTGGTCATGACCCTGACCTTGCCAGCAATTTGGATTATCAATTTGACTTTGTGAAAGTGTTGTTTTTGCCTCCAAACACTACATCAGTCATACAGCCAATGGACCAGAATGTGATCAGCAACTTCAAGAAGTTGTACATGAAGAAAATGTTTAGGAGGTGTCATCAGGCAACTTTCCAATGATCCTGAACTAACACTGAAACAGTCCTGGAGGCTGTAAAATTGATTGTGTCATCATGGCAAGAAGTCTCTACTAGATCCCTCAATTCTTCATGGAAAGCACAGTGGCCATCAGTAGTCCATGATTTTGAGGGATTTGAGGAAGAAACAGAGTTGGACCAGGAGATTGTGTCCATTGGTCAGTCATTGGGCCTTGAAGTGGAGGAGGAGGATGTGGAAGAGCTTGTGATGTCTCATGAAGAGGAACTTACTCCTGATGACTTGAAGCAACTGGATGAGATGTTACAGGTAGAGGCTGACAGTGGTGAGGAGGAAATTGAAAGTGATGACCATATGTCAACTAAAGAGGTGAAAGATGTGATTTACTACTGGGAGAAGTTCAGGGAACTGGCTTCAAAGCACCCAGAAGTGGAAAAAACTGAACTAACTTTGTGTCATGTTGAGGACTCAGTGGTCTCCTTCTTTAAACATAAGTTAATGGTGAGGAGGAGAGATGCCTCACAGACCACAATTGACACTTTCTTCAGTAAAAGGCAGAGGGAACAAGATGCTATCCCTCAGCCTTCCACTTCAAGAAGGAGAGAGGATGTTCATGGTGGAGAATCTGTCAGTCCAGAGGTTCCTGACATTTTGATGGAAGGTGACTCACCTTCCAAGAAGCAGTAAAATGCTTCTCCTCCACCTCCACTTCCTTCTCTTCTCCCTTCTCCTCCTCCACCTCCCACTTCAAATGCACATCATCATCATCATCATCATCATCCAGGAGCCTTCTACATACACACCTCAAAGAAGGTGAACTTTTCTTCCATTTTTGTTGAATTTAGGAAATTTTCGGTGAGCTGGAACCAATTACCGTATATCTCGGCTTATAAGACGGAATTTGAACATTAAAAAAATCTGCCCAAAGTTAGGGGGTCGTCTTAATCACCAAGTATAAAATTCTTACCTCTTAAATATTGTGGTTTAGTGTGTCAAGAGTGGTGATGGAAACATGGTAAACCACTCACAAAGTCCTACCAGGGAAAGTGACCTTGACTGTGACCGCCTGTGGCTATTTTTAGCCGTCCTTGTGTTCGGAGGTGGTCAGTAATGCATATCTGTGTATTTACTGATCATAATGCTTATCTCCTATAAATAACTAATTTAAAATTTATTTTTTTACAAAGAATATTCAGTAAATGACTGCGTTAATTTTTGAAACTACCGACAGTGGTAAATTTAGGATATAAATGATGAACAGAAGTCACGTCATGGATTCGGAGTTCGGTCCTTAATGATCACCTACCAGTTATAATGGTAGCCTCCCTTTTTCGCGAAACAAGTATATAAATTAAAGAAAATACTTGCAGTGTGTTTAATGTATTACAGTATATTATAAATAAATAAATAAACAAAAATTGGCAAACCTATTTCAAGTAAATGGAAATATTTTACTCACACCAACATTAGTTTCAATTAAATAACTGCCGCTTAAGTGAGTCACTAGTGTACACCAGCCGGTAAAATTTGATGCCAATACTTGAAGTGAATTGGCATTATTTTAAATAACCAATCATAAATAAATAGAAAAAAGATCAAAGGTGAGAAACATTATATTGTATGTATGTTGTGTTGTCAAAGGAAGAGAAACAATTGAAACTCTGCAATTGTGTGTAAATGAGGCAGAAAGATAAATCAGCAACCTAAGACTTGGTCACAATTTTCGTGATGCCATGTGGAAGTAGGGTCTACCATTAGACAATACTGTACATTATGCTTCCAATATCTTCCCAGGCAGTAGAATCTCCCTGTTTGGTAGCTGCCTAAAACTTTAAGTCATATTACTTTGATACAACATGATAAATTAGACAAACAATGAAAATAAACAAACAAAAGTTATTTACCAAGACCTCTCTGAGAACAGAGGGATGGAAGGGGAAGGAAGGAGGTTGAGATAAGACGGCTATTTATAGCCTGTCTTTGTGTAGGAAGTCGACCACACTAGAAATAATTAATTTAAAATTTATATTTTTTGCATAGAATATTCAGTCCATGACTGCGATTATAAAATATTGTATATATATATATATATATATAGTATATATATATATATATATATATATATATATATATATATATATTATATACAGGTAGTCGTCGACGTACGACCTATGCGACTTACGTCTGTTCGACTTTACGACCGGCGGTACGACAGTTTTGGCCCCAGCCTCCTGGCGCTGCCGGGAGCTGGAGCCGCACGCATCCCCGCGCTCAATTACAAACACGCTCGCTGGTACAGCACACTTCCCTCCGTGTCTGTTTGCCTTGTGCCTTTCTTTTGTCTTGGAAATTTTTCTTGAACCACCACCCCCCCAAGATGTCTACCAAGAGGAAACTGTCTTCATCTACTCCTCAACCTGCCACTAAGGGATTATCAGAAGGTTTATCTCTACTGAATAAACTTCTTGCCCATTTTGAAGGAATGGACCCAAACATCGAACGATTTGCAAGGATTGAGCGGATGGCACGCAATTCCTTTCGTCCGTATCAAGAAATTTACGAGGAGAAGAAGAAACGAACAATTCAGACAAAACTCACCATGTTCATGAAAAAAACAACTCCTCCGGCTACCCCAAAGGCTGCCCCAGCTGACGACATCGACGATCCACAGCCAAGCACCAGCGGCCAATAAGATGTTTTTTGTATATTTGTATGTTTTGCAACTAAAATGTTTTATATGTTTTGCACCTGTATTTTTTTTTTTTGTATGTTGTGTAAATAATAAACCAATTGTACTGTAGTATGCAGTGATTTACTTAAACCTGATGACCGTAACAATAATGAACAAAGAAAATGTTGATAAAATATGACTTAAAGATGATTATATTATCATTACACATTATAATATACGTAAGGTAATTATAACATATGCCGACTTACGACCGGGCGGCCGTAACCAATCTAGGTTGTAAGTCGACGACTACCTGTGTGTATATATATATATATATATACAGGTAGTCGTCGACTTATGACCTAGATTGGTTACGGCCGCCCGGTCGTAAGTTGATCTGGTCGTAAGTCGGCCCATGTTATAATTACCTTAAGTATATTATGTGTAATGATAATATAATCATCTTTAAGTCATATTTTATCAACATTTTCTTTGTTCATTATTGTTACGGTCGTCAGGTTTAAGTAAATCACTGCATACTACAGTACAATTTAATTACCTTACGTACAGTATATTATAATGTGTAATGATAATATAATCATCTTTGAGGAGTAGATGAAGACAGTTTCCTCTTGGTAGACATCTTGGGGGGGGTGGTGGTTCAAGAAAAATTTCCAAGACAAACAGACACGGAGGGAAGTGTGCTGTACCAGCGAGCGTGTTTGTAATTGAGCGCGGGGATGCGCGCGGCTCCAGCTCCCGGCAGCGCCAGGAGGCTGGGGCCAAAACTGTCGTACCGCCGGTCGTAAAGTCGAACAGACGTAAGTCGCATAAGTCGTAAGTCGACGACTACCTGTATATATATATATATATATATATATATATATATATATATATATATATATATATATATATATATATATATATATATATATATATATATATATATATATATATTTTATGAAAATCCACAATGAAAACGTGGATAAGATAAATCTTGATAAAATCACACGGGAAAATGGAAACAACGGAGTACCTTAGCTTTCGTCTTTATTCAAGACATCTTCAGAGGCAACTGGATTACATGGACAGAGAGAGGCTTAAATATACAGGGTGACCTTAAAAACATGAGGTCAGGTCATAATGATGACATCCACTAATCCACACACCAACACACACGTAGAGGAGCTTAAGAGAAGGGTGGTGACGTGACTAAACAGGTCAGGTCAGAAATAAGGGACCCACAAAATAACTATCATACATCTAGATCAAAGGTTTTCAAAGCATTTTTAACCTTGGGCCACTGACAAATAAATTTATGTAACATATTATCAGTTTTGAACTGACCATCACTGAGGCTTATTGATTTTAATTCCTTAATCAAACTAGCTTCAACCAGAAGTCTTTCTGTGACACAAGATGATTTGAATACTTCTAAGCTTTTTTCCCAAGCAATGGGTACTCCGTTGTTTCCATTCTCCCGTGTGATTTTATCAAGATATATATATATATATATATATATATATATATATGCAAGTAAATCACTGTAGGTGCGCGTGATCTAGGTATATGCTGATAACCACCAGGAAAGAAGAAAACACGAAGTTCCCAAGCGCTTTCGTGTAATTCACATCTTCAGGGGTGAGTACAGACTAGATAGAGTAATGCAGAACAAGATGAATATATACAGAGGAGGGTGAGACCAGGTCCACAATGGTCAGGTAATTAGGTAATGACCCTACTAATCTTTAAATGGCACACAACGGTTGGTGGTTGGGTCAGATGGGACAGTGACCCGCCCTCTCACCTGATCACAAATCTTCTTAATTACAAAGTTGTCCAGCTTGTACAAGCCGTTACTCAAATTCATGTTGAATGCTTCGGTATGTTTAATAAGACTAGATTCTATGATGTTCCTACTATCAATTGAATTACATGGTAATATTGAGGAGGCATTATCCCAGTCAATGCAATGCTTGTTATCCCTCAAATGAACAAACAGAGCATTGGATTCCTGGCCTGTCCTGACACTGTATTTGTGTTGTTTAATTCTAGTTACAAGATCTTTACCTGTCTGGCCTAAGTAAAACATATTACATTCCTTGCAAGGAACTTTATAAATGCAACCAATTGTGTTGTTGGGGGAGTTCTTGATTAACATTTGTTTAACAGTGCATGAGTTTTTAAATGCCACATTGACGTTCCAAGATTTTAGCTGTGCCGGAATGTGTGAGAAATTTTTGTGAAATGGTAATATTAAGATATTCTTAATATTACCATTTCACAAAAATTTCTCACACATTCCGGCACAGCTAAAATCTTGGAACGTCAATGTGGCATTTAAAAACTCATGCACTGTTAAACAAATGTTAATCAAGAACTCCCCCAACAACACAATTGGTTGCATTTATAAAGTTCCTTGCAAGGAATGTAATATGTTTTACTTAGGCCAGACAGGTAAAGATCTTGTAACTAGAATTAAACAACACAAATACAGTGTCAGGACAGGCCAGGAATCCAATGCTCTGTTTGTTCATTTGAGGGATAACAAGCATTGCATTGACTGGGATAATGCCTCCTCAATATTACCATGTAATTCAATTGATAGTAGGAACATCATAGAATCTAGTCTTATTAAACATACCGAAGCATTCAACATGAATTTGAGTAACGGCTTGTACAAGCTGGACAACTTTGTAATTAAGAAGATTTGTGATCAGGTGAGAGGGCGGGTCACTGTCCCATCTGACCCAACCACCAACCGTTGTGTGCCATTTAAAGATTAGTAGGGTCATTACCTAATTACCTGACCATTGTGGACCTGGTCTCACCCTCCTCTGTATATATTCATCTTGTTCTGCATTACTCTATCTAGTCTGTACTCACCCCTGAAGATGTGAATTACACGAAAGCGCTTGGGAACTTCGTGTTTTCTTCTTTCCTGGTGGTTATCAGCATATATATATATATATATATATATATATATATATATATATATACAGTCAACCCTCACTTTACGTGGTCCCACGCATTTCCACGTTTACGCGGTGCCCTGCCAGAACCCAGGATGCTCACATTCCGCGGTGGGTGTAACCCTTTACACGGGTGAAGTATAATTTTTTTTAATTTAGCTCATAAAATTCATACAAATTACCCGGCCAGAATATAATTTACATTGCTGGAATTCTTACAATTTGATGATCATTTTGAATATAAACATCATATATTTTGCATTAGACATAAAATTTTTAGATAAAATGTTTAATCTGAGTATGTTATCTTTTGTGCAAAATATATGACATTTATATTCCAAATATTCCTGGTCTTACAAGGAATCCAGCAATGTCAATTATATTATCCTGACTTTAGTTTGAGGTATTATTTATTACTATACCTGGTTTTCCCCCAAAAATTTTTCAGAGGGAAGAGCCAGCAGTGTAGTGTGAGAAGAGGGGGAGGGAGTCGTGTTCGTTATTTGAATGGACATTAACTTGGCGACTGTATTTCTCCATTTCTCTTAAGTATTAATTGTGTGCATGTACCATCATAAAATTAAGATGTTATTTTTACTACAACATAGTTGTGTGTCGTCAAAAAGTGGAGTTTGGGGATCGGCCTGGACTCCATTTCAATTAATCCCATATGTTATGTTATTCACTTTACGCGTTTCTCGCTTTCCGCGGTACCCTCGGGGTTACATTAACCGCGTAAAGTGAGGGTTAACTGTGTATATATATATATATATATATATATATATATATATATATATATATATATATATATATATATATATATATATATATACAGTGGGGTATGCTATAACGAACGGATCCTACTACGAATATTCCTATAACGAACGGTTTTACCTATAAAATTGAGAATGCTATAACGAACGCAACTCCTACAACGAACGCGGATGAATACCGGACTACTTCGCCTGGCCCATGAATATTGTTGTACCGCGACCCACAACAAGAGCGTCAGGCGCCATCTTTGTCTCATTGTGTAGCCAGTGCACCACTGTTATTGTTGAAATTTCGTCTTTTGATGTGGAAATTCGCGTTATTTTTATAACTATTTTGTTACACAAGTACACAATTGTAACAATGAATTGTCCAAAGCGAGTGAGAAAGCTAATAACCCTTGAAACTAAGAAAGAAATTATAAAGAAACGTGAGAATGGAAGAAGCATTGCGAAACTTAGTGATGAATATGGGATGACTAAATCGACTATATGTACGATTTTGAAGAATAAAGAGGAGTTAAAAACTGTGCAAGTGGCTAAGGGAATCTTTAGACTTAACAAAGCAAGGTGTAATGTGATTGAAGAGATGGAAAATTTACTCTTAGTGTGGATAAAGGAGAAAGAAATGGCAGGTGGTAACATTTGTGAAGCTATAATTTGTGAGAAGGCGAAACAATTGTTTGAGGACCTTAAAGCCAAGACTCCCAGTGAAAGTGATAGTGATGTGCCAGTGTTTAGGGGTACCTGCATGCTGAATAACACTAAGGTAAGATAAAGTACCGTATTTTTTACATTTTCCACAGAATTTTTTCAGTGTTAAGCGGTTGTATTTGGGGGCCTGGAACGGATTAATCCTATAACGAACGAATACTATAACGAGGTTCTGGAACCAATTACGTTCGTTATAGCATACCCCACTGTATATATATATATATATATATATACATATACTTCATTTTTAGTCCATTTAACACGCGGACTTTGAAATACAATCAACGACCTCACCAGCAAGGAATCGAACCCTCGACCTACTGGGTGTGACTAGGGAACGCTTACCAGCTAGGGGTTAGGGACCCAAATCCAGGTCGTAAGTCCGACATAGATAATTTTTTTTTTTTTTTTTTTTTTTTTTTTTTTTTTTTTTTTTATAAAAAATCTACAATGAAATACAGTACAGTAAAAGTAATGAATAATGAGGAATGGATACAGTGTGACTGAGCACTTAACCTTTAATGTAGTCAGCTGAATGCACACGGGGCCTCCATAATTTTCTAATTATACATGGAGACTACATTAACTGGAAGAAGCAGAGGAGAAGACAGGGCTGGGTGGATCATCAATGTCGCTTTCTTCAGACAGGTATATGTGCTGTGGAAACTTGCTGGTTGAAGGTATTGGACCATCTTGAGGGAGTGAAGAGGCAGCACTGGTGGGGCGTGAGGAGACAGCACTGGGGGACTTCTTAAAATATATGTCCAATTTAGACTGCACAGTTTGTTTTTTCTTTTCTTTATAAATTTCTCTGTAGCAAGCAAGTGCATATTGGATCGTTCTGTCAACTTTGGCATAACGCTCATAATTTTGATCCTTGCCATCAAACATTTGTATTCCTTTATTAATTGTAGCAAATGCCTCCGCCATTTATTTCACTGAAAACTTTTTGGGGGGTGCAGGTCCTTCTACATTTTGTCTCTCTTCTTCCTCTGCAATTTTCTGTGCCTCTAGTTCAATAAGACCCTCGTTACTGAGCTCTTCTGCAACACTTCCAACCAACTGTTCAACATCTCCATTATCAATTTCTAACTGAAGCTGTTTACCTAATTCCACTATCTTGTTACTAATATCCAAAATAACTTCATTTTCATTAAATCCTTTGAAACTGTTCACATATCTTTTCAGGACTTTCTTCCATATTCCATTCATGCAATGTTTTGTAACCTGATCCCATGCTGCACAAATGTTCTTTATACATGACAAAACGTTGTACTCCTTCCAAAACTCTGAGCGTTTTCTCACCTTCAGTAGCAGCAACAGCCTGAGCGAAGGTCGTACGTAAATAATACGCTTTAAAGGCAGCAATAGCACCTTGATCCATGGGTTGGATGATAGAGGTAGTGTTAGGTGGAATGTACACTACCTTAACATCAGGGTGCATGTCGTCCAGGTGTGGTGGGTGTCCCGGAGCATTATCCAAAATCAGCAAAATCTTGAATGGAATCTTTTGTTGCAGACAATACTCCTTGGCTCGTGGAATGAAACAAGTCATGAACCAATCCTCAAACAGTGCTAAGGTCATCCAGGCTTTCTTATTACTGCGATAAAACACTGGCAGTGTGTGCTTGCTGACATGTTTAAAAGCCCTGGGGTTCTCCGAATTATAGATCATGAAGGGCTTTAGCTTGAAACCAGCAACATTCCCCCCCAACAGAAGTGTAATTCTGTCCTTGAATGTCTTGAATCCTGGCATTGTTTTTGCCTCTTTGTGGATGTATGCCCACTCAGGCATGCGCTTCCATAATAATCCAGTCTCATCCACATTGAATATTTGCTCAGGCAAATACTTCCCTTCCACAATCACATCATCTAACTCCTCCTTAAACGCTTCGGCAGCACCAACATCGGCACTAGCTGCCTCTCCACTCACCTTAACATTGTGTAGACTGCAGCATTTCTTAAATCTATCAAACCACCCATGACTTCCTGTAAAGGTTTGATCACATTCATCTCCTGCCTGCTCCTCCAGGCTTTGGAACAGGCTTCTTGCTTTAGCCTGTATGGTTAGAAGGTTAAGGGTACACGCTTCTGTATCTGGTCTTCTATCCATATCACCAATAAGTTTTCCATATCGTGAATAGGATCTTGTCTTCTCTTTGATATTATAGTTCCCTTTATAAGTGTTGTTCCTTTCACTACATCACGAATATGTTCCTTGTCCTTCAGAATAGTGGATATGGTCGAGTGTGAGAAACCTAGGTTGAGTGAGATTGTTGCTACTGTTCTTCCATTCTCATGCTGTGTTATTATCTTCATTTTCATCTCAAAAGTAATTGCCTGTCTCCTTTTCTTTGGAGCACCACCAGCACTCTCACTTGTACGCTTTCCAGTCATTATAAAGATAATTAAATATGATAATAACGAAAGTTCACAGCGCGATCAGTATAGGATACGATAGCCAAACACCAACTAAGCGCTGTACTGAGTGAGTGTACCCACGAGGCGACCCGAGACGCGCCGCTCTCTCGCCCGGGATGGAATCGTTTCGGTATAGAAAATGCGCGCGTCATTTGAAAATATTTTTGGTCACTACTGCCGCGGTCGTATGTCCCGACGGACATAAGGTCAGAGCAGGTCGTAAGTACCGATGTACGTAAGTTGAAGCGGTCGTAAGTCGGGGACTACCTGTGTTGTGTCTTACCCTTGATCTTTTTATTTTCTTATTATTTTTTTTTAATGGTTCTTTATTATTAGTAGTAGTAGTACCAGGTTGACAATCCCTTATCCGAAATCCTTGGGGCCAGCTGTGTTTCGGATTTCGTAATTTTTTGGATCTCAGAATGGTTAGGTTAGGCTAGGTTTTTTTTTTTTTTTTTTTTTTTTTTTTTTTTTTAAATACAGGGATCAGACCACCCAGGCACAGGTCACTGACCCACATTGGGGCCTGGGGGGTGAAAATGTAATAATAATAATAATAATTAATTTATAATAATTCATAGGTCTAGGTCGTGTTTCTCACTTTTGATCTTTTTTCATTCTTGTATTTATTTATTATTATTCCATTATTGTTATCATTATTATTTTATTTTTGTGTATTTTTATTATAAATTTTATTTACTAAGAATTATTATTATCAATATTATTATTATATTATTATTACTGTTGGGTCTTCATTTACGCTGTCAATTGAACCCGCGGAGTACCGTGTAAAATGAGAAACGCGTAAATGAAATAACAGAACATATGGGATTAATTGAAATAGAGACTGGGCCGACCCCCAAACTCCACTTTTTCTGACACAATTCGTACGTTGTAGTAAAAATAGTATCTTAACTTTATGATGGTATGCACACACACATAATATAGAAGAGAAATATCAATAAGAGAATAATATACTGTACCAAGTAAAAGAAAAATCAAGGTTTAACACTTACGTTAGGTTAGAAAAAAATCAAGGTTTAACACTTAGGTTAGGTTAGAAAAAATCAAAGTTAGGTTAGGTTTAACACTTACGTTAGTAGAAGAGAAGGGTCGGCATATGTTGATGGGGGCTGGTTCCGAGGCAGAGGGCCGATTACTGGCCCTCAGGTGAATCCATCACTATCCACCATAGTTGTCAGGGCCTCCCTGACAAATCCCTCAAAGTCCATAGCGTCACTGTCACTTTCACTGGCTTGGGCTGGCTGTGGTGGGTTGCGGGCAAAGTCCGTGATGTTACGCTGACATCTAGTGTTGATGTTGTCGTGATACATCTGGATGTACGGCTCCACAGTCTGCAACAGCTGGTTATTGAAGACTTCATAGCGGTGATCGTCACTCGTCAGGGTCGTTGGAAAGGACGAGCTTGAGTTTCTCTGCAAACTCAATGGCATCCTTAACATTACCATGCGTTAACTTGTGTTCTTCTTGGGATGACGCACCACCTGCCTCTTCACTGACGTCATTGTCTTCTAACATCTCGTCGGCAGTCACCTCAGGATCCCTTATCACCTCCATAATGTCTTCGTTGGTGGTCTCGGAGAAGCCTGCACCTGTAACACTCTGCGCGGCTTTTCTTGCAAGGTCCACCCACTGCAACAGACTTAACCTCACCAATCACAGGTTGACTCTGCCTCCCACCTGGAATACCTTGCAACACATGCCGCCATGTGTGACGAATTGTTGCCACAGACAGCTGCTCCCATGCCTCCACCAAGAAATCAACAGCTTTCTTGACGTTAAATTTCTTCCAAAACTGTTTGACGCGAACTTCTTGATCTGCCAACTCTTGTTCCTCGTCGTCGCTCTGGCTATCGCTATCGGTGTCACCCAGGTTACGCAACTCATCCTTGGTGTTGGTACAGTCGTTCAGGAGCTTAAACTTCTTTGTAGAGAATGCAGCCTTAACGTTGCATATCAACTCCTGGTCCATGGGCTGGATTAACGACGTAGTGTTGGTTGGAAGGAAGACCACCTTTACGATGGAGTGACGATCCAACAGTAGGGGCGAGTGTCCTAGTGCGTTGTCAAGGAGCAACAAAATGTTGAATGGAACATTCTGTTGCTCGCAGAATTTCATGACGTCGGGAACGAAACAGTCATCAAACCGGGAGAGGGACAGATCAGTGAACCTCCACACCTTACGTGCGGTTAGCCAGTGGACATTTAGCTTGGTCATGTCCATGTTCTTGTAGGCGTGCGGCTTGCATGCTGTGTGGATCACCGATAACTTGAGTTTACAGGTACCAGAGGCATTGGTGGTAAACAGGACGGTGATGCACTCCTTCTGCAACTTCTGGATCCGACACTTGCTGGCAGACTTGACAACTAAGGTCTTGGTAGGTCGCTTTTTCCAAAACAGACCGGATTCATCCATGTTGAACACCTGGTCGTCGGTGTACTGTACTTCCTCCATGACTTCAATTAAGAATGGAGGAAAATCACGAGCCGCAACACGGTCAGCACTCACTCCTTCACCACCAATGTTAATGTTGGTGATCTTGTTCCTCTTCTTAAACCCTTGCAGCCACCCAGAGGAAGCATTGAAGGGTTTGGGCTCTGCAATTCCCATCTTACGTGCCACTGCTACGTACAGTTCACGTATGTACTCTTGAACCGACCGCGTATCCACCGCCATGTTCCGTCTTGCCTGACGAATCAAGTAGCTTACAAGTAAATTCTCTGTCTTGAGCAGCACCTTGTTCTGACAGTAGTTCACCATTGAGGCACCTGCAGACTTTGTGATGTTCATGTGCTCTTTTATCTTGGCGGCATCCTTCTTGATTTTCCTGATCGTCGATTCGTTCACGCCATGCTGGCGCGCCAAATCAACTTGTCTCGTTCCTTTTTCTAAATCTTGTACGATCTTGTACTTAACTTCGTAAGTTAGGGAACGTCGCATCTTCTTTGGCTTAGGGCGGCTGGGTTCAGGTAATGCAAGGTTTTTCCGTGGTGGTGGGGGTCCAGTGGAAGCCATTCTTACGAGATTAGCGGGCACATTAGAACACAGTTTACACAGAGTGACTGGGAGGAGAGCAACTGACTCGGCTAGGTCAGCGGCTTCTTCCCTCCCGTGGCAGGGCACGTCATATTACATTAAACCAATCACAGCTAGCGGGGTAGGGAGGTAAGGATGCGTGGCCCAATCACAGTCCGATACGTCATATGACGTCACCGATAACGCAACACCTGCATACTGCGCAACCTTACTCTCGCCGCTTACCCAAGCATGGCGGTAGATGGCGGGAGGTTTGAATCCAAAAATGGCGCGGCGCGGCTGGACCGCCAGATGCTCTCCGCATAAATGACCAAATTTACCGCGTAAATCAAGCATTTCAATTCTGGCAAGGCACCGCGTAAATGACTAAACGTGTAAACCAAAACTGCTCAAATCCAGACTCAACTGTATTATTATTATTATTATTATTATTATTATTATTATTATTATTATTATTATTATTACAACAACATTGTCGCCCCCCAGCCCAGCCCCCTCTGTGGGTCAGTGACCTGTGCCCGGGTGGTCTGATCCCTGTATTAAAAAAAAATAATAATAATAATAAAATAAATAAATAAATAAATATGTTATGCTCCACTAAAAAACTTTCGGTTTTCAGAGGTTTTCGGAATTTCGGATAGGGGTTTTTGTCAACCTGCTAGTAGTAGTAGTTTTTATTATTATTATTATTATTATTATTATTATTATTTTTATTATTATTTTTATTATTATAGTACTGTATAATATTTTTGCCTTCCTCGGCCCTGATGTGGGCCAGTAACCAGTACCTGGTTGGGCTAAACTCCACTAAAAAAAGGGGGGGGGTGTGGGGTTTGCTATATCTTTGCGCCATTGGTTCACGGTGGCTGGCAGGGTGGGGAGGGAAGGGAGCGCCAGTCTGTAGGCCTAACACTGTCCTCACCGCCTCGGCAAACTCGACATCATCTGGGTTTTGTTTCCTCCCCATCATTGTCTTTGTCACCCAATACTATATCAGTGCCACTCAAATCAAGCAAAACAACGCCTGATGAGCAGCACTACTGTCAAGCAAATGCATTCGCTTGCACTTGGGTGTGGAGGAGTGAGGTAGGTCATAAGAGGTCTGAGGGCGTGCATCACTCACAATATCTGGCGAGTAACTGTCCATGAGGCACGAGTCTTGAGACATATATACACACAATTTGAGTTGCTAATTATATAAATATCCCATACAGAGTATTTCCTTCCACCTGGACATTCAAAACATGCCGTTAAATTTAAGACTGTTCAGGAACGTCACCCGGGGTTTAAGGGTTAATCATTCGGTACTTTTTTATGACCCCATTAGAAATAAGAAGCATTAACATTGAATTATATTTTAATTTATGAAACAGTAACCAGTACCACTATAAAAACTTTCGGTTCCAGCCAGAGCTGGAACTTTATAAAAATCAAGGTTCCAGCCGAATCTAAGTTCTGGTGCATCCCCATCTTTATGCCCCACCACCTGTTTTGAAGGGATTATATTGATTAATGTTTACCCATCATTTCATAAATCCTATTCTGGTGTTGGTTAAATCACTTTGTGTATTATTGTTGTCATTTGCGCCACCCAGTGATACTTTTTCAGCTTAAGTGTAAGGGGGGGGGGGGGGGGAATGAGTTTTTTGTTCTTTATCTTTTTCATTATACTATTAATTACAGAGTGTAAGAGATTTTTTTTTTTTTTTTTTTTTTTATGCTTTTCTTTTTCTCTTTTCTGTTATTACAGTGATATCCCTGTTAGTCAGAACAATTGGTGCAGAGCACTTCCGGGGATGAGAGATTTCCGGGTAACAAGACGACTTTCTCAAACCCGGAAAAATTCCTTATTCCTGGAACCTTTTCCGGTTGCTGGGAAAAATTTCCGAGTGTCTAAACTAGACCTCTTGTTCAGACGTCTAAACTAGACCTCTTGCTCAGACGCACACTAGGCCACTTCCCCGCTGTATTTGTGTCAGAGATGAATTTGATACCATAATGATCCTCTGTTAGATGGTTCCAATATCATTACCTTAAATGACAAGCTGAATTAGAAGGTAAAAATAAGTTTTTTACTGTATGTGAAGGTTACTGGTAGAAGTCTGCTCCCCACTGCTGGCTGGGAGGAGGGGGGGAGGTGAGGTATTGACAGCCAGGAGGGGAGATTAATGCTGGCTCGTGGATTATGAAAGACGGGTTTTAATTTTTTCGCTTATAAAATCCCACTGACTTGACTTAGGAGAATATAACATGCATTGCTTGAATTCTTGTAAGATAGCGATTAATTTGAGTATAAACATTCCTTAGTTTGCACCAGACATAATAATTTTAGTAATTAACTTAGTACTTTTCATTTGAGTACAGGTTGTGATAATTTGGGGTTGCTCAGAAGTTGTGGTTGCAGTTTTGAAGCTTCGTGACATCACTAGAGTGTAATGCATCTCCATAGGCCCTGGTTTATTACTGATCAGTTGTCTAAGTGCAAATGTAGCCCAGTTGAGCCATCATGTATCAATTTTAAAATAGAAATTATAATGTAAAATGTTACAAGACAATGGTCTAATAGTACTGTTAGTGTGTGTGCTGTATAAATGTCTTGGCATGTCACCTCACCACCTGACTCCAGAACAAACTCTTCATCTTCTTCAAATCCTACAATGTGCTTGGCAAGCTCAAACACACACACACACACACACACACAGCAATTAAGACAACAAGCATCCAGTGAGGGTCTTGTTGTGTGACTGCGTGGAGGCGAATTAAAAAATCAGCTGTTGAGGAGCTTATCGCTTGGCAACACTGGTGCATGTTACCACTCCTTTCCACTCCATCTCTCTATTTACCCACACCTTTCTGCTTTCTCACTCCATATTTTAAAATGTTATGTAATGTAATGTTGAAGGGATACAACTTTGTTCATTTATACCTATATTTATCACAATCTCCCTAAAAATACTTCAGCTTTCGTGTTTATTCAAGACATCCTCAGGTCATGAGACCCACTAATCCTCCACCCAAGAAAGGGTGACCTGACATTCCATCAGAAGGTCAGTAATATGAGACCACTAATCCCCCACCCCACCTCCATCTGACATTGAGTCAGGTCAGGTGAGCCTCCCCCCCACCCCAAAAAAAACAACTTAAACTATCATCTTTATTCAAGACATTTTCAGAAAATTCTCTCAATTTTCAACCTCAGAAAATTGGTTTTTAAAGCCAGAAATATTTGGAAAATTCTGGCTTTGGGAATGATTTTCGGAGCAAATTTCAATTCAGGCTATCAGAGATTTCCTGATTTGACGGATTCCGGTTAATGGGGATATTACTGTATCACTCTCTTTAATTTCTTAAGTTATATTATTTTATCTTCTATATTTTTCTATTAATTCTTTTCTAAGTTATTTTCTAAGTATTTCTTTCAATGTTTTATTTGTTTATGTATTTCAATATTCTTTATCTTTCTTTGTTATATTTTATATACAGTGGGGTATGCTATAACGAATCTAATTGGTTCTAGAACCTTGTTCGTTATAGCATTCGTTCGTTATAGGATTAATCCGTTCCAGGCCCCCAAATACAACCACTTAACACTGAAAAATTATAATATAAAATTGTAAAAATTGTAAAAAAGTGCATAAATATGCATCTAAACCCCTGAAATAAAGAATATCATTAATATTTGTAATAAAAAAACAATAAATTAGTAAAAAAAAAAAAAAAAAAAAAAATAATAATGTTCGTTGTAGGAGTTTCGTTCGTTATAGCATTCTCAATTTTATAGGTAAAACCGTTCGTTATAGGAATATTCATAGTAGAATCCATTCGTTATAGCATACCCCACTTAGTTCTTTCAGTGTCATTATTTGTTTCTCTTACTTCTTTCAGTGTTCATCAGTGCTTAGTTATATTCTTAACCTGGTAAAACCATATCATTCTTTAACGACACTTATTAGTATACTTATTATATTTACATGGTAAACTGCCACCACCCAGGCTTTTATTAGAATATAACTTGTATCATTCAAAGTGTAAGGTAGTGTGGTTGACAAGCCTTTAGGCTTGTGGGTTACAGTTTTTGTTTCTAAGAAGCAATTGTTAGAAAGAAAGGAGCGGTGATACTCAAAATATACTAAATATTTATTTAGATCAAATGTGAATAGTATGACAAATTGAACCTTTATCCACAACAATAAAAATAGGTTCACTCACTGATTACTGCAACCCTCAGCCAAGAATGGACCACTAAGTCTTCCTTTATAAGTAACAAAACATGTCTTCTGTAATTAACATTCAATATTTTATACTTTAAGGGTATTATATTATTTGTTTGACAGTAAAGATTGTCACTTTACACACTTGCTAATAACACAGCGATATTGAAACATTACTTATACCATCATGTTATTACTGAATGGCAACATGGAAATATGTACCATCTTCTCAGTTGGGAATACACATTGATGATTTACTCACAATGCATACAACAAACTCTAATACTACTGGTAATAGCAATATTTTATGGTTTCAATACTCAACTGGGACATTTATATTTCTGCTAATTATCCTCAATCATGTACAAGAACACTACTTTGCACATATACTTGAGATTAGTACACCAAGTTCACATCACTGATGTTTACCACAACAAACAGGTGAAGTGCGATCTTAAGCTTCGGTTGGACTCTGGCGAGCGGGACTAGTGAAGCTCATCCTCCCGTGTCACTCTCTCAGAATTTAATCTCGATGAATTAGAAACTTCCTGCTTTGGACATCTCACTGGTAGGCAGCTTCCACTCCCCGGTAGCTGCGGGTATTCGGCTACAACACACCGTGCCTGAGATACGATGAGGGAGCGTCAAAAAAGAGTAAACTATATTCATATACAAATAATCACATATGTCTGGCAAGGAAGACGCATGGCATCGACACAGGCAAGGTTTAAGTTACGTTAATTCCTACTTGGCACAGGAGAATTTCACTATGTTAAAACATGAACACTGATATTCAACAAAGTTCAACTGAGTTAAATTCACTTAATATGGCGGCGTGAGGCACTCATTACATACCTAAGATACGATGAGGGAGCGTCAAAAGGTGACTCTCTCCTTCGCGCACGCAGTTATATACAGTTCGTCCCCGAATTATGTACAAACGGCCGATACGTACATCGTTTCTGAAGTCTTTAATTGCAAAAATATTGTCTTAAAAGGGCGAGCAATTTTTAAATTTGGCGGGCGAGCCAGCCGCACCGCGCCGCCACTATCACTGACCATGCAGACGACACGCTAGACGCACCAAAACAACAAGTGTGGTCATTGTGCATACAGTACTTCTCCTGTGAATTTCTGCCCTATTTTGTACACTTTACTCTGTGTGCAATGACTGGTGTAAAGCGTAAGAGTGGTGAAGCCAGTGGGAGGAGTAGTGTTCAAAAGCTTACCGTCCTCTGGCGCGCCGGTCCCAGAGAGGACGGCGCTGTACAGGACGTTTGTTTACTCCAGGTCTCGCGCACAGCGATGGTTATTTCGTTCATCTTTTCGTTTTATCCATGGAGTAAATTTAAAAGTAGACTTCGAGAAAACATTCAGTTAAACCACAAGGATATTAAAAGTTTGAGTCAATAGTACAATTTGTAGTATGTTTAATACAACATCTCTACAGAAATGCATAAACATGAAATTAACGCATCGGCGACTTTTGCCGGTCGGAACAACGCATCGGCTACTTTTGCCGGTCGGAACTCACGTCGAGTGAGGTGTGAGTGCAGACCGTCCTGTGGCGCGCCGGTACCTGGTAAGGTTTTGACCCCTGTTGTGGTGTCTCAGTATGATTCAGGAGAAAGCCCTAAGTCTTTTCAACGATCTAAAGAAAGATCACCCTGATGATACTGTGACATTCAATGCTAGCAATGGGTGGTTTAACCGATTCAAGGTGCGAAATAAGCTGCATAATGTTGAGTGACTGGTGAGGCGGCGAGTGCTGATTGGAAAACAGCACAGGATTTTCCAGATAACATTATAGGGTTGGGGGATTTTCGAGTTAAGTACATTTCGAGTTAAGTACAACCTTTTGGTCCCCATTATGTACGTAACTTGGGGACTTACTGTACTACAGTTCAGGCACGTAAAAGGTGGCCGTTTCACTCCTTTACATAAATATTCATTTAATTCAGTTGCTGTACACATTGGCTTATGAAAATCAGGCCATGAGCTTATATTAAATTTCTAAGATCAACTTTTTAAACAAATCAATACCCAAGCTTTCAAAGGCAAGAATCAAACTGATGTCAAGTACTCAGACTGGCAGTACATTGTTGGCGGAGCTTATAACAGAGGTACTGAGATCTTGCCATTAGATCTTGGAGATAAGAAGACTGACATATTCTTTCAGGATATTAATTACTTTCTAAAATATAAAGCTGACAATAATTTCAATACAAACATCAGATTCTCTGATGATTGGGAATCAGAAGGATCTAAGTTCAGCAATAGTTGGAAACTCGGGGCGTTCCCAAGGACGATGTCATGATACGTCTCTTCTTACGGCAGACTCTACACTAACTTATTTGACAATTTCATTCAAAGTAAATACAGTTAAAGCTTTCAACATCTCTTACAAGGGATCTTGAATGTTTCAATTGTAATCAGACATATCTAACTTAATGTAAAACATACGCATTCGCTCTCAATACCGAATCTCTGAACACGATATGGGGCATTAAGAAATATCAGAGTCTCTGAGATACATGAGAGGAAATGGTGGACTCAAGTACTGAAGCGGTGAGAAAACGGTCGTCTCAACTGGGGGACTCAATAAAGTTATAGCTACATGTTTTATGGGCTATTGAGCATAATGTGGGATGTACTGTATTCCCAGAGTTATCTCAGGTAAGATGAGGGACACACTTTCAGTTCCAGTTTATTAGAAGAACTTGATTAAATATTTTTTATGTATTACAGTCTCTCCCCGACTTACGACGGGGTTAGGGACCCAATTCCAGGTCGTAATTCAAATTGGTCGCAAGTCGAAAATGCGAAAATAATACATAGAAAATCTAAAATGGATGTCTCTTTTTCTTCTCAGCACCACAAAACTCTCACTTTTAAGCATGCCAGCCTTTTAAATGGAATTACAAACAAAAATTTTGTCAGTACACAGCGCAATCACTAATGTCGGGACTCGAAAAAACATAATTTGAAAAATTTTTGGTACGACTGGGGCGGTCGTATGTCTGGGTGGTCGTAAGTCGAGGAGTGGCTGTACTAAGAAATTTTCATAGGTTTCTATTGAGTTTAAAAAGTATCACCGGGAATTAACAACAAGAGCAACAAAGTATCTCGGCTAACACTGTCCTGAACCATAATATAAGTACCTTACTGGAAAGGTGAATATTAATTGAAGGATGTTCCTGGGTGCCAGTTGTCTACATATTTGAACATTTGAATGTTTTAAGTCTCATTTAAGAAATATTCTTTTATTCTGACTTATGTACAGTACAGTACATACCGTATATTCCCGTGTATAGCACGAGTTCTTAAGACCAAATTTTTTGGCAAAAAGTTGGGGTCGACCTCTATACGGGTAACAGTTTCGTTAGGTTGAAAAATATTTACCAGTCACTACCAGTAAACAATGGAAACGACGCACCAACGCACCACCCGCTGTGAGTGTCGGTACAGTTTCCAGGGCAGATCTCTTGCGTCATCATAGCAAGCCCAAAGTAGCCAAATGCATGGTACGGTATGCACAGGAGTATGTAAAACATAAAATATTCTTTTTTAAAATTTTATTTATAGATACATAATTTTTTTTTAATTCAATTTGAAACATCAATCTTTGTTAATTAAATTTGAAACAAAAGAAAAATACGATACCTTATTTATAAATATTTTCATTAAAATATTACATCACAAGTATATTTTACCTTAACTGTGCCTGAATGAATATATTCTCAGAAATAAATATGGAAATGTAATATTTTTGCTGAAATGACGTACGTATTACAGTGGAAAGTGGGATAAAATTGTGACGAAAACAATGACTCACTTTCTTTCGTCGTTCAAAAGATTTTACCGTAATTGCTTTTCGAATGGTTTTCAGTTAAAAAACTGTTGTATTACAATAATATTCTATCCTAATTGACTTGATTAAATACTACGATACCATATTTCTGAATATTTTCATTAAAATCCATCAAAATCATTTTCCTTATCATCTGCAGCACCAAACAGCTCCTCCCAGTCCTCTCCTTGAACAGCATCGTCATATGGATCAACACCATCATCAGCCATAGGATCATCAATATCTTCATCCTCATTCACTCTCTCATTAGCCTCATAATCCCACAACAAGTCGTCTTCTGTTCCATCAAGAGCATTCGAAATCCCACATTTCTTAAAAGACTTCACCACAATTTCTGGTCTGATTGCATCCCAGGCCTCTACAATCCATTCACATAATGTTGCTAGTGATGGAGCTTGGATGTTGCCTCCCTTTGTGTATGTCTTTTCGCCTTCTATCATCCAGTTGTTCCACTTCACTCTTACCGCATCTTTAAATGGTTTGTTTATGGAAACATCAAGTGGTTGGACAAGACTTGTTAATCCACCAGGAATCACAGCTGTATCAGTGTTTTCCTTCCTAATCCCAGCAGTAACACTGTCAACAAGATGTGACCGAAACATATCCGACACAAAAAGACTTTTTTCTTTGCGCAGTCCCCCTGGTCTATGGTTCCAGACTTTTTTAAGCCATATTTGTATGCCGCCTTCATCCATCCATCCTTTCTCGTGCACATGGATGATTAAAAAAATGCTGTCTGACTTGCAACACTGTTGGTAGGGTCAGGTGGTTCTAACGGCACCTGCCAGGACCCGGTAATCAAATTTATAACCGTGTCTAACCTCAATTACTGTAGTTTATCTGATGTAGGCAATATGAGTAAAAAATACCAGTTAAAGTGAGAAATTGGAAGAGAATAAACAAGAAAGATGTCGTTGGGCTATTTTTGGTAGGGCTGAGGGAGAGAGTACCAGCTGTTTGGTCTTTTTTGGCGGGAGAGTCACGCAAATAACTGTAGTACTGGTATTTGTTTGGTGTCTTCTGTATTTTTAAAAATGAATACTTGTAAATTAAAAGTACCGTAACATTGTATTATATACAAACTTGTCATATTTCTGGAAAATATGAAGCAAGAAAATAAGAATATACCGGTAAACACAATTTCAAATTACGCTAAAATTAAAAGCTGCTTAAGAAGGGCCGATGCAAACACAAAGCCTCCGCGACCAGGGCTCTGCCGTATCAGCTAGACCAGGGGTTCTCAACCAGGGGGGGAATTTCCCCCCTCAGGTTTTCAGGGGGGGGGGGGGGAAACTGATACTTATATGGAAAAAATAAAGGATTTTCAGTATTATATGCATATTATTTGGAATGCACTTTTTGAGGCAGACAATCTTGGAAAGGAGGGGGGAATGACATTCTGACATATGGTGAAAGGGGGTGCATGGGGCAAACAAGGTAGAGAACCACTGAGCTAGACGGTACACGTGTTTTTCGAATCTTTTCAGTTAAAAAACTGTTACATCACAAGTGAATTAGGATAGAATATTATTGTAATATAATAGTTTTTAACTGAAAACCATTCGAAAAGCGATTACGGTAACATCTTTTCTCCGAAAGAAAGCGAAAGTCATTGTTTTTGTCACGATTTTATCCCACTTTCCACTATAATACGTACGTCATTTCAGCAAAAATATTACATTTCCATATTCTCAGAAATAAATAGTAGTTTTGCCGAAACGTGATGTAATTCAATGTAAATTAGTATAAACTACATGATGAAAACAAAAGACTTTACCAAACCTTCAGATGTTCAAGATATGTTACTCGTTTTTTTTCAGTTTTCAGTTAAAATACTGTTATATTAGTGATATTCTATTTATACTGTGGTTGATATAATACATTCACGGAAATGTAATAGTTTTTGCTGAAATGACGTACGTATTACAGTGGAAAGTGGGATAAAATTGTGACGAAAACAATGACTTTTGCTTTCTTTCGTTCAAAATATGTTGCCGTAATCGCTTTTCGAATGGTTTTCAGTTAAAAACTATTATATTACAATAATATTCCCTCCTAATTGACTTGAATAAATACTTGAATGGAAATATACAATATTTTTGTTGAAACTACCCGCGTTTCAGTGTAAAGTGTCGTAATAATAAATGGTAAACAAGTTTATAGGATGTAGTGTTTTTCTAAAGGTTTTGTTGTTCCTTTACCCTCAAACACTTGGGTCGACCTATAAACGAGGAATATCATAAATTAACGATTTCTTGGTCAAAAAATCGCGGTCGACCTATATACGAAGGGGGGTTATAGACGAGTATATACGGTAATACTGAGCAGTGGATGTATATCTTACATACTACATGTTTTCACCAAGAACTGGTTGCAAAAGGGGTGATCGGACAAGTTTATATGGAAGATTTTTTTAACTAATGAAGATGGGATATTTTATTACTGTACTGTAAAATGTGGCAAATGTAGAGGTGAAAGTCAGTGCGAAAATTTGCCACACATGTATACTGTATGATGACATGATATTCTTAGACAGATTATTCACTTACTGTGAAAATGACAAATTGAATATGGACACATGTTTATAATTAGTCTACATATAGTTTTATTATTTGCAGCATAAGACCTACCAGTGTCAAGTTCGTGCACTGCAAGAAATTTTCGACAAAGATGATGTCATACCCCCTACTTCCGCCCCAGTACCTGAGAAAGACCCACACCTGGGTAAACCACAGCCAGACAAAAATAATCCACCAGGCACCTCATCCATCTCCAGAGTCAACAACCCTCCAGATAGTCAAGGGTGCAGCTTGAGGGTAAGGAGTGAGGGTTTTTCACACACACACACACACACACATATATATATATATACAGTATATATATATACATATATATATATATATATATAATCAACACCTCAACCCGCCAGGATTCGAACCCACGGCCCACAAGCCTATGACTGTGACCGGGGAACGCTAACCGCTGGACCACCAGGATACTAAAAGCAGTCCTAGACTTTGTTATATTTCACACAAAGCCTGTTCAACAAGCTTATGGCGCCGTGAACCTCTAATGGGGACCACCCGTATCACGTAGGTGGTCAGAGTTAATCGAAATTACGTTAACCGAGGTGTTCGTTAAACGAGGGGTCACTGTATATATATATATATATATATATATATATATATATATATATATATATATATATTATATACATTATATACAGTTGTACCCCACTTAACGCGGTCAATAGAACCCAGAGGGTCCCGTGTTAAGTGAAATCCATGTTAAGTGAACAACAGAACATATGGGATTAATTCCAATAGAAACCAGCCCCACCCCCAAACTCCACTTTTTGAAGACGCATAACTATGTTGTAGTAAAAATAACATCTTAATTTTATGATGGTACATGCACACAATTAATACTTAAGAGAAATAGAGAAATACAGTCGCCAAGTTAATGTCCATTCAAATAATGGACTCAACTCCCTCCCCCTCTTCTCACACTACACTGCTGGCTCTTCCCTCTCTGAGAAATTTTTGGGGGAAAACCACTAAATTTTAATAAATAATACCTCAAACTAAAGTTAGGATAATACAATTGACATTGCTGGATTCCTTGTAGGACCAGGAATATTTTGAATATAAATGTCATATATTTTGCACAAAAGATAACATATTTACTCAAGAGTAAACATTACATCTAAAATTTGTATGTCTAATGCAAAATCTATGATGTTTATATTCAAAATGATCATCAAATTATAAGAATTCCAGCAATGTAAATTATATTCTGACCGGGTAATTTGTATGAATTTTATGAGCTAAAACAAATATCTTCAGTTAATAAAAAAAAAAAAATATTCTTCACACTGTAACAGATGGTCGGTCGGTCCCTCCCTCCCCCCCACCCCCCACCAACCATCCCACCAGATGTGTGGGAAAACCAGAATATTTACCTTTTTAGTAATAAATAATACCTCAAACTAAAGTTAGGATAATATAATTGACATTGCTGGATTCCTTGTAAGCCCAGGAATATTTTGAATACAAATGTCATATATTTTACACAAAAAATAACATATTTACTCAGAGTAAACTTTATATCTAAAATTTGTATGTCTAATGCCAAATCTATGATGTTTATATTCAAAATGATCATCATATTGTAAGAATTCCAGCAATGTAAATTATATTCTGGCTGGGTAATTTGTATGAATTTTATGAGCTAAAACAGGCAGTCAGGCAGGGTGGCTGGTGGGGCGAATCTAAAAATAGCTCTCGATCTGGACACTCACCGCGTATACGTGGAAAAAACCCGCGTTAAGTGAAAGTTAAGCTCTGGCGAGGCACCGCGTATAGGGTAAAACGCGCTAAGCGAAACCGCGTTAAGCGGGGTAATACTGTATATATATATATATATATATATATATATATATATATATATATATATATATATATATATATATATATATATATATATGCTGATAACCACCAGGAAAGAAGAAAACACGAAGTTCCCAAGCGCTTTCGTGTAATTCACATCTTCAGGGGTGAGTACAGTCTGTACTCACCCCTGAAGATGTGAATTACATGATAGCGCTTGGGAACTTCGTGTTTTCTTCTTTCCTTGTGGTTATCAGCATATACCTAGATCACGCGCACCTACAGTGATTTACTTGCATATATATACTATATATATACTTCATTTTTAGTCCATATAACACTCAGATTTGAACATATAATCAACGACCTCACCAGCCTGGACTCGAACCCTTGACCTAGTGCACTAGGTCAAGGGTTCGAGTCCTGGCTGGTGAGGTCGTTGATTATATGTTCAAATAAAGACGAAAGCTAAGGTACTCCGTTGTTTCCATTTTCCCGTGTGATTTTATCAAGATTTATCTTATCCACGTTTTCATTGTGGATTTTCATAAAATATATATATATATATATATATATATATATATATATATATATATATATATATATATATGTATATATGTATATATATATATATACATACATATATATATGCAAGTAAATCACTGTGGGTGCGCGTGATCTAGGTATATGCTGATAACCACCAGGAAAGAAGAAAACACGAAGTTCCCAAGCGCTTTCGTGTAATTCACATCTTCAGGGGTGAGTACAGACTAGATAGAGTAATGCAGAACAAGATGAATATATACAGAGGAGGGTGAGACCAGGTCCACAATGGTCAGGTAATGACCCTACTACTCTTTCCTGGTGGTTATCAGCATATATATATATATATATATATATATATATATATATATATATATATATATATATATATATACACAGTGACCCCTCGGTTAACGAAGTTCTTACGAACCGACCTCTACATGTTTTCGCTTGCACTGACCTGGCAACCAGCTTTAGTATCAGTCCGCCAATACATTAATCGGTTCTAGGGCTTAAATTCCTTACTATTTTAGTAAATATCAAGAAGTTTATACTATTCAATAATTTTAATAGTTTAATATTCAATTTCTTAAGTCATTTTAACAATTATTGAACATAATTGAAGGTAAAGTGACTAGTTTAATGCGCGGCATCCAGCCTCTTAACACAGCAAGCAGGAGTTAGTCTTTCTCTGTTTTCACTGGAGGTAACATCTTGCTTGAGACTCTCTTCAACTAAACGCTTTTTTTCTGTGTTTCCAAGCAAATTATTGGTCATTTTGAAATATATTTTACATATTGACAATATATAATGCAGTGCAGTGTTGATTTAAAGAAAATAATCTTGAATTACACCAAGAGAGCTAAAATTTTATGGGTGAAATGGCTCCATGGGGTGACTTCTCTTCCACCCCAATGCCTTCTCTTCTTCCTTCTCCTCCAACCCCATTGTAAATCCCATCATCATCTTCATCATCCAGGAGCCTTCTACATACACACCTCAAAGTAAGTGAACTTTTCTCCCATTTTTGTTGAATTTAGGAAATTTTCGGTGAGCTGGAACCAATTACCCAAAAACCCATTGAAACAATGGTTTCGGTTAACGAACTTTTCGGTTAACGAATGACCTTCTGGAACGGATTGAGTTCGTTAACGGAGGGGTCACTGTGTATATATATATATATATATATTTATATATATATATATATATATATATATATATATATATATATATATATGCAAGTAAATCACTGTAGGTGCGCGTGATCTAGGTATATGCTGATAACCACCCATGACCATAAGAATATCTTAATATTACCATTTCACAAAAATTTCTCACACATTCCGGCACAGCTAAAATCTTGGAACGTCAATGTGGCATTTAAAAACTCATGCACTGTTAAACAAATGTTAATCAAGAACTCCCCCAACAACACAATTGGTTGCATTTATAAAGTTCCTTGCAAGGAATGTAATATGTTTTACTTAGGCCAGACAGGTAAAGATCTTGTAACTAGAATTAAACAACACAAATACAGTGTCAGGACAGGCCAGGAATCCAATGCTCTGTTTGTTCATTTGAGGGATAACAAGCATTGCATTGACTGGGTTAATGCCTCCTCAATATTACCATGTAATTCAATTGATAGTAGGAACATCATAGAATCTAGTCTTATTAAACATACCGAAGCATTCAACATGAATTTGAGTAACGGCTTGTACAAGCTGGACAACTTTGTAATTAAGAAGATTTGTGATCAGGTGAGAGGGCGGGTCACTGTCCCATCTGACCCAACCACCAACCGTTGTGTGCCATTTAAAGATTAGTAGGGTCATCACCTGACCATTGTGGACCTGGTCTCACCCTCCTCTGTATATATTCATCTTGTTCTGCATTACTCTATCTAGTCTGTACTCACCCCTGAAGATGTGAATTACACGAAAGCGCTTGGGAACTTCGTGTTTTCTTCTTTCCTGGTGGTTATCAGCATATATATATATATATATATATATGTATATATATATATATATATACACAGTTGGTCCTCATATTACGCGGTTAATGTAACCAGGAGGGTCCCGCGGAAAGTGAGGAACGCGTAAAGTGAACAACATAACTTATGGGATTAATTGAAATGGAGACCAGGCCGATCCCCAAACTCCACTTTTTGACGACACACAACAATGTTGTAGTAAAAATTTTATCTTAACTTTATGATGGTATGAAAAAACAAGTAATATAGAAGAGGTTAGGTTAGGAAAGATAAAGGTTAACATAGGAAAAATATAGGTAAGGTTAGAAAACTAAAAATTATGTGGAACACTTACGGTAGTAGAAGAGATGGGTCGGCATATGGGGTTGGAGGCTGGTTCCGAGGCAGAGGGCAGATTACTGGCCCTCAGGTGAATCACCATTACTAGGTGAATCATCATCACTGTCACTTACAGTTGTCAGGGCTTTCCTGACAAATCCCTCAAAGTCAACTTCACTGTCACTATCACTGGCTTGGGCTGGCTGTGGTGGGTTGCGGGTGAAGAAATCTGTTATGCTTTGCTGACGGCTGGCGTTGATGTTGTCGTGATACACCTTGATGTACGGCTCCATAGCCTGCACCAGCCAGTTATGGAAGACTTCACAGCGGTCATCGTCATTGTCGCGGGAAAGGAAGGACTTCATCTTCTCTGCACACTCCATGGCGCCCTTAATATCATTATGACTTAAATTGTGTTCTTTGGAGACTGCCGCACCTTCTTCCTCCTCTTCACTGGCGTGTTCTTCTTCCAACATCTCGTCGGCAGTCACTTCAGGATTTCTGATCACCTCCAAGATGTCGTCGTTGGTTGTCTCGGAGAATCCTCGAACTGTAACAGTCTGCGCAGCTTCTCTGGCAAGGTCCACTGCTACTGCAACAGTCTGAACCTCACCAGTCACAGATTGACTCCTCCTCTCACCTGGTATTCCATGCAACACATGTCTCCATGCGTGACGAATTGTAGAAATAGACAGCTGATCCCATGACTCCACCAAGATGTCCACAGCTTTCTTGATGTTAAATACTCTCCAGAATTGTTTGAAGAGTATTTTTTGCTGTTCTAACCGTTGTTCCTCATCTTCGTCGCTCTTGCTATCGGTGGTGGTGTCACTCAGGTCACGCAACTTTTCCCTGGTGTTGGTGTAGTCGTTCAGGAGCTGGAATTTTTTTGTTGAGAATGCAGCTTTCACATTGCAAATCAACTCCTGGTCCATGGGCTGGATTAAAGACGTAGTGTTGGGAGGAAGGAAGACCACTTTTACGTTGGGGTGACGATCTAACAGTAGGGGCGAGTATCCTGGTGCGTTGTCCAGCAGCAACAAAATATTAAATGGGACATTCTGTTGCTCACAGAATTTCTTTACATCGGGAACAAAACAGTCATCAAACCAGGAGAGGGACAGTGTAGAGAACATCCATGCCTTACGTGCTGTCAGCCAGTGGACATTTAGCTTGGTCATGTCCATGCTCTTGTAGGCGTGCGGCTTGCGGGCTGTGTGGATCACCGATAACTTGAGCTTACAGGTACCGGAGGCATTGGTGGTAAACAGGACGGTGATGCGTTCCTTCTGCATTTTCCGGCCCCGAATCCTGCTGGCATTCTTCACAATGTAGGACTTGGAAGGTAGTTTTCTCCAGAAAAGACCAGATTCGTCCATGTTAAACACCTGGTCGTCACTGTACTGTCCTTCCTCCACAATCTCACGTAAAAACGGAGGAAATTCCCGAGCCGCAGCACGATCAGCACTCGCTTCTTCACCACCAATGTTTATATTGGTGATGTTGTTCCGGATCTTAAACCTCTGTAACCACCCAGAGGAAGCATTAAAGGGTTTGGGCTCTGTAATTCCCATCTTTCGTGCCACTGCCATGTACAGTTCACGTGCGTAGTCCTTCACAGAGCGCGTGTCGACCGCCATGTTCCGTCGCGCCTGACGCACCAAGTACCTCACAAGTAATTTTTCTGTCTTGAGAAGCACCTGGTTGTGAAAATACTTGATCATAGAAGCACCTGTAGACTTTGTGATCTTCATGTGCTCCTTTATCTTGGCTGAATCCTTCTTTATAGTCCGGATCGTAGATTCGTTCGCGCCATGCTGGCGCGCCAAATCAACCTGCCTTGTTCCTTCCTCCAACTCTTGGATGATGGTATACTTCACCTCGTAGCTTAAGGAATGTCGTGTCTTCTTTGGTTTAGTGCTGCTGGGTCCAGGTAAGGAAAGGTTTTTCTCTGGGGGTGGTGGTCCGGCGGAAGCCATTTTACGGAACAATGGATGCGCGTTTACACGGAGTGGCCTTGAGGGATGAAACTGACGCGGCTAGGTCAAGCGTCGTCTCTCCTCCCTCCCTCCCTCCCTCCCACGGGTGGACACGTCATAATACTTTAAGCCAATTACAGCTAGCAGCAGAGGGGGGTAGGGATGCATGGCCAATCACAGGTCTGATACGTCATATGACGTCAGTGATAACGCAACAAAGACACACTGCGCAACCTTACCGCGCCGCTTGCCCAAGCGGAGGGAGGAGGAGGGAGAGGCAGACAGGCGGGCGGGTGGCGCGTGGGGCAAATCTAAAAATAGCGTCGCGCCGGACACTCTCCGCGCAATGGCGTAAACGACCGCGGAATGTAAGAATGTTAGGTTCTGGCAAGGCACCGCGTTAACGGTGAAACGCGGATTGTGGGACCGCGTAATAGGAGGACCAACTGTATATATATATATATATATATATATATATATATATATATATATATATATATATGTGTTATTTTGACAGCAATCTAACCATAAATTAATGATGTATTATATAATAGAAAAATAGTTAAACTTTTAGGAACAAATTCCAGGAAATAGTTCACTCCAATAACTGAATTGTTTGTGTATCAATCATATTAAATGTTAGTGATTAAATAACCAAATATTACAAGTTATATCTACTAATTCTGCCATGAGTATTGTCAGAGATGAATTGTTCTTATAATTACAGTAAGTGACTTTATATAAGTTGTTTATTCCACTTATTTATATTGAGTCATATAGGTGGATGAGGAGTGTGATTTGTCAGTTTTGCTGAATTCCAGCTTTTTGGGCAACATCTTGGTCAACCTACGTGAATCTTACAAATTCAAGGAGAAAAATATGGAAGGGGATGAAGGTCTTTGCCGATGTTCATCACTAGACCTAATGATCATCCTGATCATAGCTGGTTAAGTAAAATAGTCAATCAGTCCGGTAGCCAGTGGCAATAAAAAAAATTATGGCCAAGTGCCCTACACTATTGAGACTCGACAGAGAATCAGCTGTTTAAATTTAGCGCCAGGTGGACAGTCGGCCGGAAGGGTCTTTAATTTCTTGATTAATATCATATGCTGTATATCATCTTTAAATTTACCTCTAATTTTGTTATTCTTTCGTAATAAACACTGAATTAATGTACCTGGAATTTTTCAAATATACACCTGAAAAACCTGGAAAGGCCAGGGAATTTTTTGTCTGGCCAGTAGACACCCTGAGGGTCAGGGAGTACAAGTTTCAGAAGGAAGGTTGAAGGCAAGAGGAATAGAAATGGTACAAATATGTTTTAATTTGTTTCTTCAAAGATGAGTTATGTTACAGAAGCCTTGGTTTAACAACACTTATCCATGGTATAGTACATGTAGTAGTCTGAGCAGTGGTGTAGAGAGGGTGTCTGGTGCCTGGGGGCAAAATATGCTTTGATCTTGTCATGTTACTGTACCTGAAGGCTCACCATAATGTATTTGATATCTGAAGACAATTTCTGGAGTAATAGTCGTACAGTACGCAGAATAGCAATGAATGGTAATCCTATGGAAAAATATTTTGCAGTGAATGGATACTAATTTTAATGTTTTTTCCATACATTTACAATTAAAACATTTTTACCCAATTGATAAAATTACTTGGTACTCTCCCATGTATTTTTGCAGAGTCAAGCTGTTTGTGACCAACGGTACCGTCAGTCACTTGTTGACAGACAATGTTCATGGTTGAGTCATGTCCCAAAGCAGGTAAGTTGAATATCCGATATCTTTTGTTAATTCTGACAGTTACGTGCATGCTATTGTCATTAATTGCTTGAGGATATGACCCTCTCAAGCCCTTTGATCTAAAGAAACTTGCATTCATATGTATTTTCTTATATACTGTACAGTACATGTAAACTGCCTTATTTTGTTATACCATACCAGTTGCCATCACTAGTCCTACCTTCCTTACATTCTGGTGCTCAAGAACTTTGCCTGCATATAATCTCGACGTCTTCTGAAGTGCCAGTGTATTCTTTATATTACATTCTGTTCTGTGCGTTCAGGTGCCATTTTTGGAAGAACTCTTTTTGAAAGTAATTGAAATTTGAAATATTAATTGGGAAAATATCATGGAGAATCACTTTAACCTTTCATGAGACCTTAGGACAAATCGTCTTACATCAGCCTTTAATAACTTTAGTTATAAATTTTTTGCTTTTTGCCATTCCCTCTTATAGCACAGACAACAACATCACCCTTTTATTTATCTTGTCTTCTCATCAACCATGAATCACCGTTAAAATTATTTGCCACAAAGAAAAGTAGTTTGAGTTAAGAAAAAAAATCTCTCCCAAATAAATATAGATTTGATAATTATAGTAACAGCCTTTTACCCATGTATAATGTTGCCTTGTGATAACTCTTGAAACTGAGGCATCTGGCCAGTGTTGAGGGCCAGGCAGGGAGGAAGGGGTTAGCATCTGTTTGTTTGTGATTACTCACTCTTCATTCCCTTAAACTTTCAGACATTTCTGTTGATGTCTTTAGACCAGATTTTTGTTGAGACATCAGTCAGCATTAGGAGGAAAAGATTCATATCTCATGTTAATTTGGTAGCTTTTTAATTGTATTTCTATTTTATCTTATTTATATTAGTTTTTTTTCTATAAACTATATTCACACAGGGAATTTAATCCATTGCATTTGCATATATGTTTACACTTACACATCAATAAATATCCACTGACACTACTGTTCTGTACATGCATGAATAGTACAGGCATCCTACACTTGTTTGTACTCTCCCTTTGCCTTGCCCCATCTCTCATACTCTTAATTATAGATGGTGCCAATAGGAACAGTTCTCCAGCCAGTGCTGATGAAGCAGAAGACAGTGACCAAACTGAAGAGTACACATTTACAGGAGGACATCATCACAAACTACTGCTTAACAACTCAAGATCAGGACAGTCTTGGTGAAGTGGAAACAAAGATTTACAAGGTACAGTACCACCATTTATTATCGTGTTGTAGGACAGTTAACTGTTGACATGGGTGTGATAAAAGATTTTTTTAATCTTCATTGTATGAGTTGGTGATTCTCATCTTAGGTTCACGATCTCCTAATTGGGCCATTCTAACAGATCACGTAGTCAAGAAGAAATAAGAAAAAGTAAGTGTGAGTTTAAAACTTGTTAAGGGTCAAACAATATATCTACCTTGTTTCTATTGCCTTGAATCTGTGTTAATAACAGTTGTTTGAGCCTGACCTCATGCATGTGGGTCCACAGATGACTAAAGTTTAAGAACCATTTATGCTGTGCAGTAGAAGTATTTTCTTTATTCAGTGCAGGGCAGCAGTCACAGAATGTTAACTGGATATTTTGTCACAATGCTGAATATAACCAAAACATTTAGTTGTTGAAGACTGAGCAGCAACAGCCAGTTGCAGACAAAATTTCATTGATGTTTGGCATTACTGTATGTGGCATTCAGTTGAGGGTCATGTAAGTAAGAGGGATTAGGATTTTTTTTTTCTATTTACTCAAGACTGTTTTGTACTACAGGTATAGATGAGGATGAGAATAGTGTAAGGTTGTGGAGATTATTGCACATGATGGCTGATATATATAGGTTTAATATGGTGTTCTGAATACAGTATACACAAGGTTTGAAATTCTTTTGTAAAATTATGTACTGTACCTAAGTATAAAGCCGTTTTTTTTTCCAGAAAACAGTTTTTGTGATATACTGTAGTCCAGAATGTGACGTCTAGCTTTATACCTAGGTATGTAAATTCCTAGCATTAGCCCGCCAGGCCAACATACAGGCAATTAAAACATCTAATAATTACTTAAATAAGTAATAATAGGAGGACACGTCGCTACCTGGCATTTAATTGCAATTCTCAAAACCCCCTCCCGCACCCTCCTTCAAACTCACTGCTTACCGTCATCTATTGCCCTAGACCGAGCAGTAAACAAATGTCAACTCTCGAGGGGTGGAGATGGGTGGGATGTCGACGTTGCATTCTGGACTATATACAGTCAGTCCCCGACTTACGACGGGGTTAGGGACCGACGACCTGGCCGTAAGTCGAATTGGTCGTAAGTCGAAAATGTGAAAATAATACTGTACATTGGTCCTTCGATTAACAAACACAATTGGTTCCAACTCGCAGAAAAAGTACACACAAAGTAAAACCAAAAAATGCATAAGTCGGAAACACTCCTACAAATCCCCGAAATCTCCCTATATACAGTTAACCCTCACTTTACGCGGTTAATGTAACCCGCAGGGTCCTGCATAAAGTGAGAAACGCGTAAAGTGAACAACATAACATATGGGATTAATTGAAATGGAGTCCGGGCCGATCCCCAAACTCCACTTTTTGACCACACACAACTATGTTGTAGTAAAAATTTTATCTTAACTTTATGATGGTATGAAAAAACAAGTAATATAGAAAAGGTTAGGTTAGGAAAAATAAAGGTTAACATAGGAAAAATAAAGGTTAGGTAAGAAAAACTAAAAGTTAGGTGGAACACTTACGGTAGTAGAAGAGATGGGTCGGCATACGGGGATGGAGGCTGGTTCCGAGGCAGAGGGCAGATTACTGGCCCTCAGGTGAATCACCATTACTAGGTGAATCACCATCACTGTCACTTACAGTTGTCAGGGCTTCCCTGACAAATCCCTCAAAGTCATCTTCACTGTCACTATCACTGGCTTGGGCTGGCTGTGGTGGGTTGCGGGCGAAGAACTCGGTTTTGCTTTTTTGACGGCTGGTGTTTATGTTGTCGTTATACACCGTGATGTACGGCTCCATAGCCTGCACCAGCCGGGTATGGAAGACTTCATAGCGGTCATCGTCATTGTCGCGGGAAAGGAAGGACTTCATTTTCTCTGCACACTCCATGGCACCCTTAATATCACTATGAGTTAAACTGTGTTCTTCTGAGAATGACGCACCTTCTTCCTTCTCTTCACTGACGTGATCTTCTTCCAACATCTCGTCGGCAGTCACTTCAGGATCTCTGATCACCTCCAGGATGTCGTTGTTGGTAGTCTCGGAGAAGCCTGGAACTGTAACAGTCTGCGCAGCTTCTCTGGCAAGGTCCACTGCTACTGCAACATTCTGAACCTCAACAGTCACAGATTGACTCCTCCTCTCACCTGGTATTCCATGCAACACATGTCTCCATGCGTGACGAATTGTAGCAATAGACAGCTGATCCCATGACTCCACCAAGAAGTCCACAGCTTTCTTGATGTTAAATACTCTCCAGAATTGTTTGAACAGTATTTTTTGCTGTGCCAACTGTTGATCCTCATCTTCTTCGCTCTTGCTATCGGTGGTGGTGTCACTCAGGTTACGCAACTCTTCCCTGGTGTTGGTGTAGTCGTTCAGGAGTTTGAATTTTTTTTGTTGAGAATGCAGCTTTTACATTACAGATTAACTCCTGGTCCATGGGCTGTAATATAGACGTAGTGTTGGGAGGAAGGAAGACCACTTTTTCGTTGGGGTGACGATCTAACAGTAGGGGCGAGTGTCCTGGTGCGTTGTCCAGCAGCAACAAAATATTGAATGGCACATACTGTCGCTCACAGAATTTCTTTACATCGGGAACAAAACAGTCATCAAACCAGGAGAGGGACAGTGTAGAGAACATCCACGCCTTACGTGCGGTCAGCCAGTGGACATTTAGCTTGGTCATGTCCATGGTTTTGTAGGCGTGCAGCTTGCGTGCTGTGTGGATCACCGATAACTTGAGCTTACAGGTACCGGAGGCATTGGTGGTAAACAGGACGGTGATGCGTTCCTTCTGCATCTTCCGGCCCCGAATCCTGCTGGCATTGTTTACAACGAAGGACTTGGAAGGTAGCTTTTTCCAGAAAAGACCAGATTCGTCCATGTTAAACACCTGGTCGTCACTGTACTGTCCTTCCTCCACAATCTCACGTAAAAACGGAGGAAATTCCCTAGCCGCAGCACGGTCAGCACTCGCTTCTTCACCACCAATGTTTATATTGGTGATCTTGTTCCGGATCTTAAACCTCTGTAACCACCCAGAGGAAGCATTAAAGGGTTTGGGCTCTGTAATTCCCATCTTTCGTGCCACTGCCATGTACAGTTCACGTGCGTAGTCCTTAACAGAGCGCGTGTCGACCGCCATGTTCCGTCGCGCCTGACGCACCAAGTACCTCACAAGTAATTTTTCTGTTTTGAGAAGCACCTGGTTGTGAAAATACTTGATCATAGAAGCACCTGTAGACTTTGTGATCTTCATGTGCTCCTTTATCTTGGCTGCATCCTTCTTTATTGTTCAAATCGTAGATTCATTCACACCATGCTGGCGCGCCAAATCAACCTGCCTTGTTCCTTTCTCCAACTCTTGGATGATGGTATACTTCACCTCGTAGCTTGAGGAGCGTCGTGTCTTCTTTGGCTTAGTGCCGCTGGGTCCAGGTAAGGAAAGGTTTCTCTCTGGGAGTGGTAGTCCGGCGGAAGCCATTTTACGGAACAATGGATGCGCGTTTACACAGTGTGGCCTTGAGGGATGAAACTGCCGCGGCTAGGTCAAGCGTCGTCTTTCCTCCCTCCCTCCCTCCCTCCCTCCCTCCCTCCCTCCCCCGAGTGGACACGTCATAATACTTTAAGCCAATTACAGCTAGCAGCAGAGTGGGGTAGGGATGCATGGCCAATCACAGTCCGATACGTCATATGACGTCAGTGATAACGCAACAAAGACACACACACTGCGCAACCTTACCGCGCGGCTTGCCCAAGCGGAGGGAGGAGGAGGGAGAGGCGAGGAGCACAGGCAGGCAGGCGGGCGGGTGGCCGGGTGGGGCGAATCTAAAAATAGCGTCGCGCCGGACACTCTCCGCGTAATGGGGTTTGTGGGAGACTCAGATGATGCTTCCAATCAGGGATAAAGGAAACACACTGGTGTCAAGTTCGTAAGTTCTATTTCTGGGACAAACACACAAAAGGAGTTAAGACAGGGTAAACAGCGTCCTGTCGTGGAATGTCTCTCTGGGTATCTCCATCTGCGCATGCGCGTACAGCGCGCATGTGCTCAAAGTCTGAACTACACTCAGTGACAAAAGAGGGTATGATTATAACATATAATACAGAGACCTGAATCAATAATGGTAAATAGTACAGTTACATATTACAGCATATTCGTCTCATATATCTACAGGGTTCACGTACCGCGTAATGTGAGCACGTTAGGTTCTGGCAAGGCACCGCATAAACGTGGAAACGCGGAATGCGGGACCGCATAAAGTGAGGGTTAACTGTACTGTATATATATATACAATCAACACCTCAACCCGCCAGGATTCGAACCCACGGCCCACAAGCCTATGACTGTGACCGGGGAACGCTAACCGCTGGACCACCAGGATACTAAAAGCAGTCCTAGACTTTGTTATATTTCACACAAAGCCTGTTCAACGAGCTTATGGCGCCGTGAACCTCTAATGGCGCCATAAGCTCGTTGAACAGGCTTTGTGTGAAATATAACAAAGTCTAGGACTGCTTTTAGTATCCTGGTGGTCCAGCGGTTAGCGTTCCCTGGTCACAGTCATAGACTTGTGGGCCGTGGGTTCGAATCCTGGCGGGTTGAGGTGTTGATTGTATATATACAGTGGGGTATGCTATAACGAACGGATCCTACTACGAATATCCTATAACGAACGGTTTTACCTATAAAATTGAGAATGCTATAACGAACGAAACTCCTACAACGAACATTTAAATTTTTTTTTTTTTTTCTTTTTTTTTTTTTTTTTTTTTAATAATATATTGTATTTTTATTACAAGTATTAATGATATTCTTTATTTCAGGGGTTCAGATGCATATTTATGCACTTATTTACAATTTTTACAATTTTATATTATATTTTTCAGTGTTAAGTGGTTGTATTTGGGGGCCTGGAACGGATTAATCCTATAACGAACGAATGCTATAACGAACAAGGTTCTAGAACCAATTAGATTCGTTATAGCATACCCCACTGTATATACAGTTAACCCTCACTTTATGCTGTCCCGCATTCCGCATTTCCACGTTTACGCGGTGCCTTGCCAGAACCTAACGTGCTCACATTACGCGGTACGTGAACCCCATTACGTGGAGAGTGTCTGGCGCGACGCTATTTTTAGATTCGCGCCACCCGCCCGCCTGCCTGCCTGTGCTCCTCGCCTCTCCCTCCTCCTCCCTCCGCTTGGGCAAGCCGCGCGGTAAGGTTGCGCAGTGTGTGTCTTTGTTGCGTTATCACTGACGTCATATGACGTATCGGACTGTGATTGGCCATGCATCCCTACCCCACTCTGCTGCTAGCTGTAATTGGCTTAAAGTATTATGACGTGTCCACCCGGGGGAGGGAGGGAGGGAGGGAGGAAAGACGACGCTTGACCTAGCCGCGGCAGTTTCATCCCTCAAGGCCACACCGTGTAAACGCGCATCCATTGTTCCGTAAAATGGCTTCCGCCGGACCACCACCCCCAGAGAGAAACCTTTCCTTACGTGGACCCAGCGGCACTAAGCCAAAGAAGACACGACGTTCCTTAAGCTACGAGGTGAAGTATACCATCATCCAAGAGTTGGAGAAAGGAACAATGCAGGTTGATTTGGCGCGCCAGCATGGTGTGAATGAATCTACGATTCGAACAATAAAGAAGGATGGAGCCAAGATAAAGGAGCACATGAAGATCACAAAGTCTACAGGTGCTTCTAAGATCAAGTATTTTCACAACCAGGTGCTTCTCAAGACAGAAAAATTACTTGTGAGGTACTTGGTGCATCAGGCGCGACGGAACATGTCGGTCGACACGCGCTCTGTTAAGGACTACGCACGTGAACTGTACATGGCAGTGGCACGAAAGATGGGAATTACAGAGCCCAAACCCTTTAATGCTTCCTCTGGGTGGTTACAGAGGTTTAAGATCCGGAACAAGATCACCAATAAACATTGGTGGTGAAGAAGCAAGTGCTGACCGTGCTGCGGCTAGGGAATTTCCTCCGTTTTTACGTGAGATTATGGAGGAAGGACAGTACAGTGACGACCAGGTGTTTAACATGGACGAATCTGGTCTTTTCTGGAAAAAGCCACCTTCCAATTCCTTCGTTGTAAAGAATGCCAGCAGGATTCGGGGCCGGAAGATGCAGAAGGAACGCATCACCGTCCTGTTTACCACCAATGTCTCCGGTACCTGTAAGCTCAAGTTATCGGTGATCCACACAGCACGCAAGCCGCACGCCTACAAAACCATGGACATGACCAAGCTAAATGTCCACTGGCTGACAGCACGTAAGGCGTGGATGTTCTCTACACTGTCCCTCTCCTGGTTTGATGACTGTTTTGTTCCCGCTGTAAAGAAATTCTGTGAGCGACAGAATGTGCCATTCAATATTTTGTTGCTGCTGGACAACGCACCAGGACACTCGCCCCTACTGTTAGATCGTCACCCCAACGTAAAGTGGTCTTCCTTCCTCCCAACACTACGTCTATATTACAGCCCATGGACCAAGAGTTAATCTGTAATGTAAAAGCTGCATTCTCAACAAAAAAAATTCAAACTCCTGTACGACTACACCAACACCAGGGAAGAGTTGCTAAACGCTGGACCACCAGGATACTAAAAGCAGTCCTAGACTTTGTTACGGCGCCTTAAGCTCGTTGAACAGGCTTTGTGTGAAGTACATTAAAGTCTAGAACTGCTTTTGTATCCTGGTGGTCCAGAGGTAGCGTTCCCCGGTCACAGTCATGGGCTCATGGGCCTTGGGTTCGAACCCTGGCAGGTTGAGGTGTTGATTGTATGTAGAAGTCCGCGTGCTTTATTGGGCTCATGAAATATATATGAATCCTCGTGTTTCGAAGCCGGATTTGGTAAAACGTTTCTCTGACCACCTACATGATACGGGTAGTCCCCATTAGAGGTTCACGGCGCCTTAAGCTCATTGAACAGGCTTTTTGTGAAATATAACAACATCTAGGACTGCTTTTAGTATTCTGGTGGTCCAGCGGTTAGCACTCCCCGGTCACAGTCATGGGCTCGTGGGCCGTGGGTTCGAATCCTGGCGGGTTGAGGTGTTGATTGCATGTAGAAGTCCACGTGCTTTATTGGGCTGATGAAATATATATACAGTCGGCCCTTAATATACGCGGGGGTTAGGTAACAGAGATACCTGTGAATATTAAAAATCCATGTACTTTTGCTGCCCCCCCCCCAAACCCCTGGCCCCCCCCCTCCCAAACCCCTGCCCCCCCCCCCCCCCCATGTCCTTATTTACCGTATACTGTATACCTGCGTGTAGTTCGAGTTTTTAAGACCAAATTATTTGGCCAAAAATAAGGGTCGACCTCTAAACGGGTAATAGTTTCGTTAGGTTGAAAAATATTTACCAGTAACTACCAGTAAACAATGGAAATGACGCACCAACGCACTACCCGCTGTGAGTGTCGGTACAGTTGCCAGGGCAGATCTCTTGCGTCATCATAGCAAGCCCAAAGTAGCCAAATGCATGGTATGGTATGCACAGGACGATGTAAAACATAAAGTATTCATTTTTTAAAGTTTATTTACAGATACTGTACATAAATTTTGTTTACATTTGAAACATCAATCTTTGTTAATTAAATTTGAAACAAAAGAAAACTACAATACCGTATTTCTAAATACCGGGTATTTTCATTAAAATATTACATCACAAGTATATTTTACCTTAACTGTGACTGATTGAATATATTCTCAGAAATAAATATGGAAATGCTATATTTTTGCTTAAATGACGTATGTATTACGGTGGAAAGTGGGATAAAATCATGACGAAAATAATGACTTTCGCTTTCTTTCATTATTCAAAAGATTTTACTGTGGAACAAACCTGTACTGTACATGTACTAAATGATTACAGTACTTAAATTGTTATGTCTATTGCAAATATAGATTGTTTATACAGGTATTCAAATAAATCACTATCTTACAAGAATCCCAGCAATGTAAGTTATATTCACCCAGGTCATTTGGGTGGCAAATTGTGAGAAGAGCTTAGTCACTCTTAAGTAATGATAAATAAACACATAGGCCTTCAGCGCCAACTGTCACATCTTATCTCAAATAAATAAACAAACACCACACTCTGTCACCTCACCTCCCCCCCCCCCCCCCCATGCTTGCTGGCTACCTCCCTCCTTGTGTTCCCAGACAAAAGATTGGTGATAACTTTATTCTTTAAGGTGTTTATTTTATATAATATCTCAGACTAAAGTTAGGAAATTATAATTTGCATTGCTGGAATCCTTGCAAGACAGCCAATAATTTGAATATAAACGTCATATATTTTGCTCAAGATATAAAAATGTAGTAAATTAGTGTACAATACTGTGTAGTACATTTTATAATACAGTATAAAGTTTTCAACTGTATTTTTGGGTAGATTTATATAAATTTCTTCATTTATTTTCATCCATTTACATGCACACACCATACTAAAAGAAATAAATGACCTTAGTGCAAAGCTGGAGTGTACATGTACTAATTTCATTAAGGTACTAAAATTGTTATGTCTAGTGCAAATTAGAGCATGTTGCTATTCAATTAATCAGTGTCTTACAAGAATCCCAGCAATGTTAGTTATATTCTCCCAGGTCATTTCACTGGCATTTTAAAATGGGAGAAGCGTAGTAGGACTGTTAAATAAACACACAGAGACCTTCGGCTCAAACTTATCACCTCAACCCCTCCCCCACCAACCCCTCACTGGCTGGCTGGCTCAGTCCCTCCCTCCCCCATCTGCTCAGCCAGGGGTTTATTTAGGCTTACAGTTTTTATCTTATATGATATCTCAGACTAAAGTTAGGAGATTATAATTTACATTGCTGGAATCCTTGCAGGGCTGCCAATAATTTGAATATAAACATCATATATTTTACTCAAGAGATAAAAATTGTTGTACATTAGTGTACAGTACTGGTTTTCAGTTAAGAAAATGTTGTATTCCAATAATATTCCCTCCTAATTGACTTGAATAAATACTTGAATGGAAATATACAATATTTTTGTTGAAACTACCCACGTTTCAGTGTAAAGTGTCATAATAATAAATGGTAAACATTTTGCCTTCGGCACTTGTGTTTCAGGCATGGCGAGCCTCAGTTTATAGGACATAGAGTGTTTTTGCTGAAGGTTTTGTTGTTCCAATACCCTCAAAAACTTGGGTCGACCTATAAACAGGGAATATCATAAATTAACGATTTTTTGGTCAAAAAAATCAGGGTCGACCTACAATGCTGATGTCAACACAAGCGTGGTTACAGCGAGATTGACTGAGGGAGGGAGCGCTGGGTGGCGTGACGCGTGTGTGTGTGTGGGGTGGCGGGCAGTGTGTGGTGACACGCTCGATTAGAATGGCGCGCGATTTGAATGTACTTCAATTACTTCAATGTACAAAATATTCCTCCGGCGGGGCAATCCGCGTATTTGCGAATCCGTGTATGCTAAACCCGCGTATGTGAAGGGCCGACTGTATATATATATATGTATATATATATATATATATATATATATATATATATATATATATATATATATATATATATATATATATATATACTAGAACTCTTAAATCATTACTGTAATGTGATACAGGTGATTAATTTTTATCTCTTGGGCAAAATATATGACGTTTATATTAAAATTATTCACTGTCTTGCAAGGATTCCAGCAATGCAAATTATATTCTCCTAACTTTAGTCTGTGATATTATATATGATAAAAACTTAAGCCTAAAACCACCAAACCCTGGAGGTGGGGAGAGAGGGGAGGTGACAGTGACATGTTTGACAGTTGGCGCTGAAGGTCTAGTGAAGTATTTATTTGTTTATTTATGTCCTTTAGATTGAGTTTTTGTTTTTTGCTTATAAAATGTCATAGAAGTGACTGGGGAAAATATAATTTACATTTCTGCAATTCTTATATGATAGTGATTAATTTGAATGTAAATGTCATATATTTTGCACAAGCAATACAAATTTTAGTACATAGTACATTTTAATAATGTAAAAAAATTTCAACTCTATTTTTGGGTAGATTTACTTAAATTTCTGGGTGTCTCATTTTCTTCTCAGCACCATGAGAACTCTCACTTTTACGCTTGCCAGCCATTTTAAAGGGAATTGCAAACAAAAATTTTGTCAGTGCACAGCGTGATCACTAACGGTGGGACTCGAAAATATGTAATTTGAATTTTTTTTTTTTTTTTTTTTTTTTACGACTGGCAGTCATATGTCCAGGTGGTCGTAAGTCAAGGAGTACCTGTATCACAAAAACTTTTTTTGTTTTTGTTTTTTTTTTAACGGCTTTTTGTTCAATCCAGAATGTGACGTCTAGCTTTAATTACCCGAGCAGGAGGTGACATTGTGTATAAGGCTCCGCTAGCTTAGGTCCAGATTATAATTATAAACTTTTTTGGACTATTTTTCAATATTAGGAACATTTACTGGAAGGTAAAATGTTAATTTACATATCCCAATTAGAATACTCACTTCACTCTGATGAGGAAGAATAAGGTTCTGGTTGTGGAGATTAACTAGGTGGGGGAGGGGACCCAGTACCACCACATATTAAGCATCTTTCAGAGATAGATGAAGATAGATGTTTTGAAAGGTTTTTGAAGATTTCCAAAAGCCCACATCTTTGATCTGCCTGAGGCTCATATGCCACAGATAGGCCACAGACCCTGCATATTTCCTGGTGTCATGTGCCAAAAATTTCTTGCCAGGGTCTGCTTTACTCACTAACTGAAATAAATATTTTGTCATTTGACTAGGAGACAATTTCTTACCACCCTGTGATGAGAATACATAGGGGCCTCGATTAGGGAATCTGGTTAACCATTTTTGAAGAATCTTAACTGGACACAATATATGGGGAACCCTTGTCTTATCCATTAGCAGTTGTATCGTGATAGGTTGAGTTTGAAAATCCTCCCTTTAATTTTTCTTAGAATCTCCATAGGAAAAAGGGTGACATGTTCCTCAGAAAATACCAATAATGATGAATTATTGGAAATTGAAATCAGCTCACTCATTCTCAAACCTGTTGCTATTGCTAGAAGGAAGGCTGCCTTCTGGAGCAGTCTGTCCTTTTTTGGATTTATATTGTAATTAGGCCCCATAAGAAATTTATTAACTTAATCTGAAGACCAAGGTAGGATTCTCTTACGCCGAGGGGGTCTCTGAATGAAAAAGGACGATCTGAGCATTTGATAAATTCTTGGGTTCAAAGTAATATTAAAACCTCACGCCAGAGGGTCAACCAATGCTGATTTATAAGATAAAATTGTAGATCTTTGAAGGCCTTTAACTCTGAACAGAAAATCCAAAAATTCTAACACCACTGTTTCTGACAATGTGATTGGAGTCATTAACCTGATAAATTATTGAAAAAAGTTTCCAAGCTTTCTCATATTGCATAGAAGTTTGGGGTCTATGACCTGTTATCACTTGGTTAACTATCTTGGAATTACCCAACAATTTATTTAAACATCTTTTGAGAAACTCCAAGCGTGAAGTGCCAAGGATATCTCGAACGGAGGGTGCAGCACCTGGTCTAGACATCCTTGTTGCAATTGTAGTGGATGCAGGCAACTTTCCAACAGATCCAGACACCACAGATGTAGGATCCAATATGGTGCAATTAAGAGGACCTTTCCCTGGAAGGATCTGAGTTTTTGAACCACTTTGGGCAACATTTTCACAGGTGGGAACAGATAGATTGAATTCCAATGGTTCGAATGAGTAGAGCATTTCCTAAAAGATTCAATCGTTCCAGAGATGCATAAGTTGGCATCTTGTGATTTTTTTGTGAGGTAAAGGGATCTATTTGTGGAGTCCCAAACCTCCTCATTAGACTCTTGAACTTTGATATCTTTAGGGACCATTCTGTTTCTGTCGATACTGGCCTGAGACAGGACAACGTATCTGCCCAAGTCTGTTTGAGGGGGAACCCAGGGAGATGAACCGATTAGATTGCCCAAATTTGTCCACCATGACAGATGAATCTTATCTGAATAGGGAGAGAAGAAGCAATATTTTTGTTTCTGTGAAGCAACTTCGACCCCAAATGAGTTAGTTGCTTCTTCCTTAACTTGCCCAAATGTGCTACTCTGGTGCCAAAATTCAACAGATCCAGTAGTTTTCCTAATCATGCCAAGAAACCACTTGCTTTACACAAAAGGCTTCTACTTGGTTTATCACATCTGTTACCTTTGCTTCTGGTAGACTGACTGCTTGCTTGTTGGTGTCCCAATAGAGACCTAACCAATCCAATTTCTGACATGGTAGGAGATTTGATTTGACCTGGTTTATCTTTAATCCTAGGTTTTGAAATAGTACTACAGTAGTGTACGTTGGGTCGCCCTTTGACAGTCTTCGAAAGAGTTTCCCACTCTCAGCCAATCGTCTAGATAAGCAAAAGTACTTATGCCCTCCTTCGCAAGGATCTTCCTGGGGATGTTCGCCAGTTTTGTAAACACTTTTGGCGTAATTGTTTGGCCGAATGGCATCACTATTAATTGATAACTTACATCCCCCACTGTGAACACTAGAAACCTTCTGTACCTGGGAGCAACAGCCACGCGATAATAGGCATCTTCGAGATCCACTTTTGAGATCCAAGCATTGGGCAGAAGTAGATGGCTCAGATGATTGGAAATGAGCATCTTGAAACTTTTTTTTTTAATGAACTTGTTCAGGGCGGAAAGATCTAAAATCCACCTCAATTTGTCGCTGCCTTTCTTGGGGACTGGGAATAGACGAGACATGAAACACCTCTCTCACTGCAACAGTTCTATCACACCTCTGTTTAACAGTTGAATTACAAATTCTGTGAGTAAGGGGGTTGGTTCTGACCCCTTTTTTTTTTGTAACACTAGGGGAGGGTGCTTAAACCAAGTCCATGTGAGGCCCCCTTTGATTGTCTTGTAAGCCCATATGGAAGAAGTCCACCTGTTTTCCCAACCCCCTAGACGACCCAGCTGTCTGGCTTCATTGGAAGAGAGTGGTCACTGATGTGGTGGAATAAGGTCTGCCACTTCTGAACAAACGGCCACACTTACTTCATCTTGAATTGTTTCCTCTAAAGTTTCCTCTAGGTTTATAACTGAACCTAGCAGCTGGTCCTGTTCCCCTGTTAGAGCTTCCTCTTTTAAATTTCCGAAAGGTCTTAGAACTGTTGGGAACAGTAATATGAATAGCTTGGTCAACAGCTGATCTATAGTTAACTAATGTTTGTTCATCAAACAAGGCAGAAGAAAGAGGGGAAGAACATAGCATTATTAGTGTTAGGTTCTGAATAATAAGTTCTATATACAGGAGAGAACACAAACACCTGTATAGTTTTGTAGGTTCGGTTTACTGGATAAGAGTATGTACACAGAGGGAAGCAGCACTCTCCCTTGGCTAGGCTCCTTGTCAACTGCTATAGGCGACGTATGGCAAGTGATACATTAGCAGCTTCCATACGTCGCCAGGCACATTAATTAAGCGTGTGGGATATGGTAATAACATTGCCACACGCTGCTAGCTAGGCTGAATAAATAATACATAAATGGAGCACATACATAATATACATACATGACATATAATCCAGCATACATAATATACATACACCTCCCTCCCCCCTATACGCTCATAGCAAAGTCTTGAGCGGACCTTTTCTTTTGGATCCGTTCTGAGCGTCGAGGGACTTCATCACTGGGAAGGGTATGGGACTCAACACTGGTGGCGGGGCCAGCAGACGGCATTGTTATGGGTCGGAGGAAACGGCGGTTCCTCCACCACACACGACCACTGGGTAACCGCACCTGGTAGTCCCGTGACCTGCCGAGACCCATGACTACGCCTACTTTGTCCCAACGTAGGGAGGTCGGGTCCTGAACACGGACTTGGGTGCCGACACTCAACCTGGGGAGAGAACGGGCGTGGTCATTGTAGCGGGCGACGACGTCCTGAACACGTTCGGCGGCTCGGCGATCACAATCCTCTGTCTTGGCCTGCCACTCCTTGGAGAAGGATTGAGGGTGAGCAGGGACACAAGAGCGAAGAGGGCGTCCATACAAGACCTGGGCAGGGGAGCGTCCGGTGTAGTTAGGTGTGTTGCGGAGTTCAAGAAGACCCCTGTTGAAGGCCTCGCAGTCAATGTTCCCAGAAGGGGCCACCTTAAGGATGAGGTGCTTCAGGGATTTGACAGCAGCCTCAGCGTGGCCGTTGGACTGCGGGTAATGGGGCGATGACAACACATGCCGGACTCCCCATCGGTCAAGGAACACAGCAAAGTCCCGGCTTGTGAACTGAGGCCCTCCGTTGGTTCGCAGGCGTGCAGGAACGCCCACGTCACGGAAGTAGTGGCGGAACTTGCTGATGGTGGCGGCAGACGTCGTGTCATTACCGCACTTGATGACAACCGGCCAACCAGAGAGACGGTCGACGATAACGAGGAAGGACTTTCCTGACACACAGAAAAAGTCGGCCGACACAGACTCAAAGGGGCGGGTGGGGTTGTCGTCACTCATAAAGGATTCCTGCTGCTGGCTGGGTTGTAATACGCGGCGGGGCTTACACACCTGGACAGCATTGGAGATGTCGGGGTCGATGCCAGGCCGGAACACAGTCTGTCTTGCACGCCGTTTGGTGGCCTCGGCTCCACAGTGACTGTCGTGGAGGCGAGCCAAGGCGTGGAGACTTGAAGCAGCAGGGACAACTACCGAAGGAGAGGTGTCACTGGCCAGAGGTAGGGGTAGGGCGGCAGCAGGGTAGTTGCTGCTCCCTTCGTGCACCCTGTTGGCGTGTTTTACCTCGAGAATCGGTGTTGGGAAGTCCTGGGAGATGATGGCCAACTCTTGGCAATGTCTGTAGGACAGCAAAGGAGTCGGGACGCCATTATGCACATCAATCCAGGCTTGACACGACCTGTTGCCAAAGGTGACGTGTGCATAGAGTGAACCTAGGGCCGGGGTCATCTGTGAACCATCTGCCATAAAGCGGAGATCCTTGGGGGGCGGTCCTAGATCACTTGGAGAGAGCCCCAAGCATTGCAAATGCTGGGGACCGATGACTGTAGCATCAGCGCCGGTGTCGGGCAACATCTGAAGACGGGATGACACACCGCCGTAGGTCACGATGACGCTGATGTACTGGGGGACTTTGGTCCTGGGACGCGGGGGGGAGCACACATTCCTAATGTGGCTCGAGCGTTGTCAGGAGTCGTCGTGCCTCTGATTGGAAGGCTGTGGGCGGCCCTCTCTGGTGGAAGGGGGCTGAAGCTTCCGCCGACGCGGTCTCTTGGGTATGTTGGAAGGGCAACACTTGTCATAGTGGCCCAGACGACCACACACATTGCACTGGACGCGTTTGGCTGGGCACCGTACTGTGAGTGACCAGTGGCCCTTACGGTCACAACTGTTGCAGGTAGACTGAGCAGCTGGACACACCTGTGTTCCGTGCTGCTTACCACAGTTGTTGCAAAATAAACCGGGCGTGGACGTGGTGGGTGAAGGCGTAGGAACAGACTTCTTGTCCTTCTTGTACCGGGACACAGCGCGTACAGCTGTAGGGGGAGCACGGATGGCAGAGGTGGCACACCTGGCAGCCTCATAGGAGCGACATATCGTCAACACATCCTTAAGAGAAGAGGAAGAGTCGAGGGAGGTGAGGCGTTGGACAAGTTCCTCGTCCTTAACACCCATCAGGATCACCTGCCTCAACTGGGTCTCCTCGCACTGCTGGTGGTGGCCTGGACATATATCTACCTCTTCCAAGGCTCTCTTAAGACGCACGTAAAAGGCATCAAAAGACTCACCCTCCATCTGTCTGCAGCTAAACAATTCCCTCCTGCGCAGAGCTTCATTCTGCTGTCCTTTGATGTGCCGTTGTAGAACGTCCAGTACCTCCTCTACAGACAGCAAAGAGGTTGGGGGTACCTGCAACGTATGTTCCAAGACACGCTGAATTTCCAAGGACAGGCACATACGCAGCTGGATGAGTTGTTTAGGCTGTGACAAACTCTGGAGATCCACCATTGTAGAATAATCAGTCCACCATCGCCGCCATTCACGAAAAGTCTGGAAAGTCTCATCAGGCTTCAAGATGGGCGGCGTTTGAGCTGCTGCTTTAGGTGGGGCTGGGGGGCGTGAAGGAAGCATGGATGAGGTATCTGAACCAGTCAGTACCGAGGCAGTGTTAGAGCCAGGGGCTTGGTTAACAGTGAGGCGAGATATCAAGGCTTCAAACCGTTCACTGTCTTCCAATCTCCGTTGGTGGTCTCGTTCTGCCTCTGCTTGCCTTCTGTGCTCATCCGCCAAACGTCTGTGGGCTTCATCCTCGCGTTTCTCATCTCTCATAAACTTCAGTAAAGCAATTATCTCTGGAGACAACGCTGAATATTGAGGTGAGGGACTGCGCGATGTGGGGGCTGGAGCGTCGTGGCCGGCCTGGTCATCCATCTCTGCGGGGCTATCACCCGCCTGACTCATCCAGGCGCTGGGTCCACGGCTACGTAAGGCATGAGACAGAACTACTTCCTCTGTGTACTATGTCTTAAATCAGTGTTGACCGGTCAGCCCGTCGTATCAACAAGATTTCAGACAAAATATTAATTAAATACACAGATAAGTAGGTTATATATATAAAATATATATAAGGAAGCCGCGCGGTCAGCGAGTGTTAGTACATGTATGTGCGTGAGTGTGTGTCCCGGGCGGGCAAAGCGTCTCGCCCCAGCTGTGAGGGGGGGTGGAGGGAGAGGCGCGGCGACTCCCAGTCAGTCCAGTTACCCTCAGAACGCGGTCAGAGACGGGTGCACTGAACTCTACTCCTTACAAATGCCCAGAACGTGCCGTATACCTTGGGAATCCTTTAGAACAAGGTCACACATGAATGGCACGAAACACACAATGCACTAAACACTTCACAGAAAATCACTGTCACTGACACTGCTCAAAGTTGCGAAATTCTTCGAGGAGGGATGACGCGCGGGAATTGACCCAAGGCGGGAGGAGTCCGTACGCCGGCTTTCCACAGACTTTGCACTATCACTCGTAATTATCCAGTAAGACTACGCACTGCGCCATGTTAGGTTCTGAATAATAAGTTCTATATACAGGAGAGAACACAAACACCTGTATAGTTTTGTAGGTTCGGTTTACTGGATAAGAGTATGTACACAGAGGGAAGCAGCACTCTCCCTTGGCTAGGCTCCTTGTCAACTGCTATAGGCGACGTATGGCAAGTGATACATTAGCAGCTTCCATACGTCGCCAGGCACATTAATTAAGCGTGTGGGATATGGTAATAACATTGCCACACGCTGCTAGCTAGGCTGAATAAATAATACATAAATGGAGCACATACATAATATACATACATGACATATAATCCAGCATACATAATATACATACAATTAGTGGCTCGCTTCTTTAACTGGGCTTTTAGTTTTAGGGCTTTCAACAACATTTCCAAAAATGAGTTGTACAGGGAATAAAGAATCCCTTGTATAGCAGCAGCAAAACATCTGTCTACTTCTGAACTGTCCTCATAGTCCAGCACCAACTTAGTCAATAACTGACACATCATGATTGCAGACTAAATATCCACTGCCAATTTCCTAAATTTGAACTTTTCCTGCAACAGTGCTGAAGCAACTGGTTTCAAATTTATTTCATGGCTTATGTCAGCATATTTTGGAGACGACAAATACTGGGAAAGTTCATATAAGGAACTCTTTTTGTCATTGCATTGGAACTTCAAGAAACTAAACTTGTGAACATTCCTACCTGAGGGAATGAATGTTAAGTCTTTCAATATATTAGCCCTGACTTCATCTATTTCAGAGATCATTTTGGGGCAAATATCAGGCCAAGAAAGTGTAGTATCACCTTCTATAAACAATGAATGATGACCCACAGTTGCTTGTCCTTCCTGTCTCTTTGTAAGTGCTGAGAGATCAGGAAGTTTAGAAACATTTTCATAAAATATCTTGCATAAGGAATCCACAGACTCGGATGTGGTTGAAAACAAAGAAGACTTATATCTTACCAATGTTACCCAAGGCCTGTTTGGATCATCCTTACACTCGATGTTATCCATCAGCTGAGTGGCAGTCGACAGCAGCCTGTTTCCACTCATAGTAACCAAGACTTTTGCCCCAGGTGAAGTGGTTGTCAAAATGGGGACAAGATGAAGTCAGTCTCAACAGGTTCTCCCTGCTCTAGTGACTGAACGCTATTCGTACTAACTTCCTCATCCTGATTCAGGAATCTACTGAAATTGGGCTGACTAGATAGAGGTTCTTGCCTTAAATATCCAATAACCTACTTTTCTTAGCAGAAGTAGGTTGGTCTAACTGGGGATTAAGTCTCTTACCCATCACCCATAATTCTAAGCTTTCTGCCATCTTGGGATCTTTCCAGTGTTTTACATTTATAATTTTACTCTTTAAGGCTTTCTTCCATCTATTTCTAAGTTGGATCTTTGATAATTCCTTCTTATCTCCTGCAGCTTGATTAATTTTAAAAATTGATCATTACAAACTGCACAATCCAATGGTGAAAACAGGTTGTCTGAGACACAGCTGCTATGAATTATGCAAGCCAAATGAGGATCTAACTTGGTAATCCAAGTGGCTCTACATCCTTGATAATTACATGCACCTGTAGTATGGTCCCCTTGGGTCCTGGGTGAAACTACTACTACTGAATTCACATCTTTGTATGTAGTGTATGAGCTGAGCTCTCCATTCCTTGCAGTTCCTCACTCAACACTAGATCCCCAGGGACAGTTCCATGGTCTCCTCCATCATCCTGCCATCCAGACAACTGTCCTTCATCCTCCAGTTGTACATCACTCATCTAAACTAGGAGGAACACTATGAGTCACATTGTATCATCATAATAATACAAGGAAGATTACATTTTCTCCCAAACTTAATTTATATGACTCGTAACTGTTATATTTTAGTAAGTTATTTCATTTAAAATCTCTTATTGTTATATAAGTCACCAGTGTGACAATCATAAACAACTAACTCATTATATCATACACCTCTCCCTTCTCTTATCTCAATTATCCCTCAGCTCAATGTACTTTTTTCTTAATCAAACTAACTTCATTTTAGAGCATTTATATTTTGAGGGATCACCAAGTTCTCCAATTGTTGCCAATCAGGGTGCACAGACATCATCGCTTCAACTAATCATGCTTGAGCAATGATGCCCGAGTGAGCATTAAGTCACCCGGAAGGGTTGACAGTGCTGAGCTGCTACCATAGCGCTCCATTGGCTAACATCATTCACCATTACTCTAGCAAGATGTATTGGGTTGAGAATTTCACCCTGAATGGTTCTCATTTAACTCATACTGAGGATACTAGGTTCATCCCAACATAACTCAAGATTGCTAGTAAGACCGGAAGGTCAGCGTCCGGAAGGATCTCTATGGCTAGCAGCCTCGCTAAAGTTTGCCTGGAAAGGCTGAACCCGCTACTGAGGACATGAATAAAATAGAGCTATGAAGAGAAAAACTTAACTCTGGCCTGAATGCTAATATACAACATAGTAACTCTAGATTGGTAGTAAGACCGGAAGGTCAGTGTCTGGAAGGATCTCTAAGACTAGCAGCCTCAGTAAAGTTCGCCTGGATAGGCTAAACCCGCTATTGAGGACATTAATAAAATAAAGCTATGAAGACTTAACCCTGGCCTAAACGCTGAGAGTAATCAGAAAACTCAGGGTGAAAGCCCGAAAAGTTTCGTGAACGAGCATGAGAAGAGGGAGAGGTATGACTACATATATCATGGTATCCATTACTAGCATGTGTATAATTGGGACAAAGAAATTTTTTTTTTATGTAGTATACAAGTATACAGTATATATATTCTTTCAGTGAAAACGAGCCCGGAAGGGCATAAAACAACGTCATTCACTAAGTGACTTGAAAGCAGAGGAAATTAGTCACTAAAGATCGTCTGTCTTCCTAGAGATAGAAGACGAGCCGTGGTCGCCATGCTTGACCAGACCGTATAAAAATTTGCCCCAAACACAATATTTGAGATATAATCAAAATAAAAGTCACTCGATTTCCTCACTGTGCTAAGATGTATAAATACCAAAAATAAAATCCTTGTGGCACATAATATTTTTTGCTATTTTAACACAAATTAGCGGAGCTTTCCTTTCGCGTATTTACAGCTGATTCGCCAGGCAAGATGATGATAGTAGCAATGTGTGTGAAGGAGGGTGTGGGAGGGGGTTTTTGAGAGTTGCAATTTAATGCCAGGTAGTGACGTGTCCTCCTAATATTACATATTTAAGTAATAATTAGATGTTTTAATTGCCTGTATGTTGGCCTGGTGAGTTAATGCTAGGAATTTACATACCTAGGCATAAAGTTAGACTTCACATTCTGGATTGAACAAAATTATTGTTTTCTAGGGTAATGTGTTGCCAACAGCAGGAGGAGGAACCCAAGTTGTACTTAAGGATATGGAAGTCCTAAAGCAGATGGATCCCATTGAAGTGGGAGTGAAAAAACGCACCTCAGATGGTAGCCCAAAGTTGCCAGCTGAAGAATTACATAACCAATGTTCTAGTGGCATTCAGCACCCCACAGATACATTGCCTACTTCTCCATCCAAGCCTAAATTATATAACTCGCCATTCAAACGTACATGTGCTTAACTGCCCTGTTTTGTCAATAAAGATACAAGGTCTACCCCAGGTAAGGGTCAGCTGGCTTGTATTGTTATTATAATTTTTTTTTTTTTTCATGTTGAGGAGCACATGTGAAGTAATTCAAACATATTACACATAATGCATGAAGAACTTTTGTGTTTTCTCTGAATATATATCAATTAATTAGGAACACAGTACACATTATTTTATTAACTGTGTAAATACAGATTATAAGTTCTTAGGAGAGTTCTTCCAGGAAAAATCTATGGAGTCCCTGCTGCCTTCATAGCAGTTCAATCTGGTTATATCCCCCCTCACACACTCTTACAGGCTTTCTCTTTTACTGATGAGTGGACAGAGCCAACAGTCTCTGTCATAAGTCTCTGTCATAACCCCCTGTGCAGATTATCATGAGTGTAGTGAGCCATTTGTATAGGCTGAAGGTTGATTCCTTCCTGACAAGTTACAAAATTAATTTGGGGATGTAAACGAACATCATTTATAGGCATATGGAAATTATTTTTCTCCCTTTATTTTTTGCAGATTAATTATTTCTGGTGACAGCTGTAAAATGTGCTTTAATGTTAATGTTGTACCTGAATTATTATTACTGAATTATTATTATTATATACAGTATATTTTTTTTTATGTTTGGATAAATGTATTTTTCATTTGAGTTTTTTCTTAAAGTACTGTATCACTATTATTATATCAGTAATTATGCTGATAGATTCAATAATAGTTGGATATAAGTAGGGTACTGTTCAGTATTAATTTGCACAGTACAATACATTCAAATATATTTTATTTCAGGCAAAACAATCATTTTAGTTGAAGGTCATGTTCATATTTTGTCTTGAGTTTCTCATAAGGGATGTTCCTAAAGTAGTAGTGACACTTATGTGTTCAGGAGGTAAGTGTTTCATGTAGATAATAATATTGAAATACAAGATTAATGTACCTTAATACATTTAGAATTTTAGATTTTAAGGAAGACAAGGATCTGAGCAACTTTTTTCCCAATGTTTGGCATCAACTTGATGGTCACGTACACTATGTTACGATGGATTATGATTTTAATCTATTAACCAATCATTTGATGACCCACAAGTACAGTAGATGCTGTACAGTATATCGCCAAGAGTTCTGGGAATTTTGCACACGATTGTACCTTTGGATGTGACTGTCAAACAAAGGATATTTTTTTTTATTTATTTGTTTATTTATTTATTTATTTATTTTATTTTTTTTTTACTTTTCAAATCTGTTCTCAATAAAGTGCAGTTACGAGCAAATGTGTATAAAAACAGTACACAACAAAAACTGGAAATAAAATAACTGATCTTGTTTGTTCGACACTAAACACAGTTTGTATCAATAACATGTCCTTTGCCCAAATCACTTAATCTAGATATTAACACTAAATGATTTCAGTATTTGGTCCATTGGATGACTGTCACAGGATTAAAATGCTAGTCCTGTACACATTGTATTATACCTGCTGTACTACATGTACTGTATCACCAAATATATATACATAATAAAATGTAGAAATGGTATGATTGTTTCTCTGTATTTATATACAGTCAACCCTCACTTTACGCGGTTAATGTAACCCACAGGGTGCCTCGGAAAGTGAGGAACGCGTAAAGTGAATAACATAACATGCGGGATTAATTGAAATAGAGTTTGGGCCGACCCCCAAACTCCACTTTTTGACGACACACAACTATGTTGTAGTAAAAATATTATCTTAACTTTATGATGGTTTTTTAACACTTACATTAGTAGAAAAGATGGCTGGGCACACGGGGATGGGCGGTTGGTTCCGAGGCAGAGGGCAGATTATTGGTCCTCACCTGTATCACTTGTATCAATTGTATCACTATCCACCACAGAGGCTTGCAGGGCCTCTTTGTCAAACCCCCCAAAGTTCATATAAGTCCATATCCTCACTATAATTATCACTATCACTGACTTGGGCTGGCTGTGGTGGGTGAAGAACTGGTAATGTTTTGATGACTGGGCGACCTTGTGCGCACCATGTTCGCGCCGCTTACGCAACATGGCGGGAGGTTTGGATCCAAAAATGGCGCGGCTCGCCAGCCGCTCTCTGCGTAATGGGGTACACGCACCACGGAATGTGAGCATGTTAGGTTCCGGCAGGGCACCGCTTAAACGTGGAAACGCGGAATGTGGGACTGCATAAAGTGAGGGTTGACTGTATTATAATTTCTTGAGGATTGCAAGTTCACTTCATTATAGCTGAGCTATTACTGTACAGTAGTACAGGTACACCACCGATTTTCCGGGAACTGCTGGTCCTGCACCTCCTTTAGTCCGGACAAAATTATGAGGGGGACACTTACCGTATATCTCGGCTTATAAGACGGAATTTGAACATTAAAAAAATCTGCCCAAAGTTAGGGGGTCGTCTAAACCACCAAGTATAAAATTCTTACCTCTTAAATATTGTGGTTTAGTGTGTCAAGAGTGGTGATGGAAACATCGTAAGCCACTCACAAGGTCTTACCACTAATTATTTTAGACTGAAACTTACATTTGGCAAGCTGGATTCAAATTAAGATTACCGGTATATTAAAATAAAAAAATGTATTATAAACCTGTCTAACATACCTTAAAAGAGAATTATACCCCTGTAATAAACACAGCTATCATCACACACCCCTCCCCCCCTATTTGCCAGTGAGGAGACAAGAAAGGGAAAGTGACCGCGAGATTGGGCTATTTTTAGCCGTGGAGGTGGTCAGTAATGCATATCGGTATATTTACTGATAATAATACTTATCTCCTATAAATAATTAATTTAAAATTTATTTTTTTGCAAGGAATATTCAGTAAATGACTGCATTAATTCTTGAAACTACTGACAGTTAAATACAGACGCTTAAGTGACGTCACTAGTGTTTACACTACACCAGCTGGAAACATTTGATGCCATTACTTGAAGTGAATTGGCCTTATTTTAAGTAACTAACCATAAATAAATACAAAAAGTAAAAAAATGATCAAAAGTGAGAAATAATATACTGTATGTATGTTGTGTTGTCAAAGTTAGAGGAACAATTCAAACTGCAATTGTGTGTAAATGAGGCAGAAAGTCAGGTCAGCAACCTGGGACTTGGTCACAATTTTCGTGATGCCATATGGCAGCAGGGTCTACCATTAGACAACACATTATGCTTCCAATATCTTCCCAGGCGGTAGTGTCTACCTGTTTGGTAGCTGCCTACTACCTACACAATTTTTAGTAATATTACTTTGATACATGATAAATTAGACACTGAAAATAAACATCAAATTTAATTACCAAGACGCTTCCCATTGGCAGCTGTAAGAAGAGGGGGAGATGGGCTATTTTTATCCCGTCTTTGTGTCTGAAGTGGCCAGTAATACCATATATTTACTGATCATAATACTTATCTCTTATAATTAATTAATTTAAAATTTATTTTTTACATAGAATATTCAGTAAATGACTTTTAAATAAATAAACAAATAATTCGGTAAATCTATTTCAAGTAAATGGAAAATAAGCAAACAAATGTTATTTACCAAGACCCTTCCCTCTGGCTCAGGGTGAGATGGAGGGGAGATAAAGAAGGCTATTTATAGCCTGTCTTTGTGTCTGAAGTGACCAGTACGTGCGTGCGTGCTGTGTGTGTGTGTGTGTGAAGATTTTACTCAACACCGACATTAGTTCCAGTTACCGGTAAATAGCAGACGCTTCAGTGACGTCACTAGTGTTTACACTACACCAGCGGGTAACATCTGATGCCATTACTTGAAGTGAATTGGCCTTATTTTAAAAAACCAAGGATGGTTGGTAAAGGACTACTGAGTCAGTGGGTAAGTGTCACATTTGGGGTACTGGTCTTATACAGCGAATAGAGCTCAAAAGCTACTTTTTAAATGGAAATTTTGGGGGGGGGGGGGGGCTGTCTTATGCACCCCGACGCCTTATAGGCCGAGATATACGGTAACTTCCCTCCCTCCCTCCCTCCCAACCAGGATGAAGGTAGTTTAAGGCTTAAATTTTTTATCTTATAAAATGTAACAGACTAGACCTAGCATAATATTGCTTGCATTGCTGGAATCCTTGTAAGATACTGATTAATTTGAGTATAAACATCCCATAGTTTGCACAAGAGAGAAAAACTTTAGTCTAGTGTAGTACATTTGAGTGCAAGTTTTTCAACTTGTATTCTCTGGAAGATATCTGTAACTTTCTTCATTTATTTTTACTCATTTACATGCACACACCATCTTAAATACATATTGTGAAAAAAAGTAAAGAAATAATTGTCCTAAGGGCAAATCTGTACTCAAATGTACTAAGTTATAACTGAACAAGTTTTGTCTAGTGCAAACTATGGGATGTTTGTATTTAAATTAATTAATATCTTACAAGAATTTCAGCAATGTAACTTACATTCTGCTAAGTAATTTCAGTGACATTTAATATACACAAAATTTAAACTCCCTCTATTTGATAACTATGCACTTTGTTATCTCCCTTCCCCAACAGCTGTCAGCACCTCACCTCCCCCTCCCCTTCCTCCCAGCCAGGGTGAAGGTAGTTTTAGGCTTAAAGTTTTTATCTTATAAAATGTCGCTGATTAGACTTAATATTAATAGAATATAACTTGTAAGATATTGATTAATTTGCACAAGAGATCAAATTTTTAGTCCTTTAGGCTGCATTCACACCAAACGAGTAGAGTCAAGTTAAATCATCAGAGTCATTTGACTCATTTCCGTTCACACAGAAAGAGTCAAGAAGAGTCACATTTGTCTGTATCCTGTCAGATGTCAAGCGGTATGGACACACATTCACTCACAGCCTATGTAAGGCTGTTGTGGATTCGGTGGCGCATGAGGAAGAGGAACAGAGTATAGGTGCATGAGCTTAACACCAAAAGGCCAGATTTTGGTGCTTTTAGTCATTTGTTTGCAGATTTGCTGAATCACCCAGACAAATTATGCAGAATTTGTCTTCAGAAGGACAATGGAAAACTATAAGAAGCTGGTTAATATGACAGGAATATCTGTAATGAAAATGGACACAAACTACAGACGTTCCATTGGAGTTGAAGAAAGAATAACCATATTTTTAAGGTAAGGTTTGTATCTGATTTGAAACATAATATTGACAGGTAAAGTAATATTTGAAGGATGATATTGACAAATTATTATGAAACATAATGTTGAGAAATAAAAAATAATATTCAATCATTTAGGTAACTGGGAGATACACCACAACGTACCTCGAGATGACTGACGAAAAAATGGGTCTGGCCGAATTCCTGAATCAACTCGACTTGACTCAGCATGACTCGAATCGACTAATCCCCTGGTGTGAATGGTTTCTGCAAAATTACAAAAAAAATAATGTCCCCTTGAATGGCGAGTCACGTAGAGTCAAGACTCAATGTGAATCGACTCGATTCGTTTGGTGTGAATGCAGCCTGAGTGTAGTACATTTGAGTACAAAGTGTATGCAGTAATATGTTGCTCAAAATTATGGCTTTTTCACATTTAATATTTGTTTAATTTAAGTTTCTAGCAGTCCATGGTGCTTTAGAGACATGAGAGGTGTATAATTAGTGGGTCAGAGGTGTATTGTTGATTTATTATTACCTGACCTCAGTTGGTCCGACAAAACAGATAATCTGGCAAGGCTTTCTAACAAAGGGTGCCGGAAAATTTGTGGTGGACCTGTGTGTTTATATCTAGGCTGTAACTAGTGACCTTCCCATTATGGCATCACATGATGGCTTGAATCAAGAGCAACACAGACTCTCCCTTGCTCATCTGACACATATATCCCATGTTATTTATGTATGGATAACAAGATTGGAAAATGCAGGGTTCCCCCAAATTCGCGGGGGTTAGGTTCTCAAAATGGCCACAAATCGCCAAATCTGCGAATAACATTTGCTAACCAGTGGGGGGGGGGGGGGGGGGGGGAAGAGGGTACATTTTTACTTGTGTACAAAGAAATGTATATTCCCTAGTTGAATCATTTACATTTTATAAGCAAAAAACTTAAACGCCCTCTGTATGACTGATAACGACGTCTGGGTCAGTAATCTTCCCACCAGCTGGTCAATACCTCCCCTCACCCACCCTCCTCCCCCCTGCCCTCAACCACCGTATCACCTATACTCTCGCCTCTTCCTTACTGTCTCTAGAACGGATGGCTCCCTGTCCCAGCTGCGAAAAATGCCGACAATTTTAAAACTACCCACAGACATTCTTGGGTGCATCCAGGGTGTCTTCCGCGAATAATAGAGGACTGCGAAATAAAAATTCGCAAACTTTGGGGCCCCCTGTAATATGAAATTATCACTTGAATATCTTAACAAACAAAATATGTCATGGAAAATGTAAAATAATAACCTATCCACTCTTATATATTATACAGTACTAAATAACTTCAGATATCCAGCATTTAACCATACAAGAACTCTCAAGCAACCAGTACAGTGATCCCTCGGTTAACGAGTTACCTTCCATAAGATTCTTAACTTTGGTTAACGAGCAATCCCTCGATTAACGAGTTTCTTACGCGCCGACCTCAACATGTTTTCACTTGCATTTGACAGTCCACCAGCTGTAGTATTAGTCCGCCAATACAGCAATTGGTTCTTGGGCTTAAATTTCTTACTATTTTAGTAAATATCAAGAAGTTTATACTATTCAATAATTTTAAAAGTTTAATATAATTTTTTTAGTAATTTTAACAATTATTAAACATAATTGAAGTACAGGAAACTAGTTTTCTGTGCGCCAAATAGCCTGTCAACACACCAAATACAGTTGGTCCTCGTATTACGCGGTTAATGTAACCCGGAGGGTACCGTGGAAAGTGAGAAACGCGTAAAGTGAATAACATAACATATGGGATTAATTGAAATGGAGTCCGGGCCGATCCCCAAACTCCACTTTTTGACGACACACAACTATGTTGTAGTAAAAATATTATCTTAACTTTATGATGGCATGCACACACAATTAATAATTAAGAGAAATATCAATAATATTAGGTTCTTTAACACTTACATTAGTAGAAAAGATGGCTGGGCACACGGGAATGGGCGGTTGGTTCCGAGGCAGAGGGCAGATTATTGGCCCTCACCTGTATCACTTGTATCAATTGTATCACTATCCACCACAGAGGCTTGCAGGGCCTCTTTGTCAAACCCCCCAAAGTTCATATAAGTCCATATCCTCACTATAATTATCACTATCACTGACTTGGGCCGGCTGTAGTGGGTGGCGGGTGAAGAACTCGGTAATGTTTTGATGACTGGGCGACCTTGTGCGCACCATTTTCGCGCCTCTTACACAACATGGCGGACGGCGGGAGGTTTGGATCCAAAAATGGCGCGGCTTGCCAGCCGCTCTTTCCCGTAATGGGGTTCACGACCGCGGAATGTGAAAATGTTAGGTTCTGGCAAGGCACCGCGTTAACGGTGAAACGCGGAATGCGGGACCGCGTAATAGGAGGACCAACTGTAGGCGTCAGTCTCTGTGTCTTTTCAGTGGAGGGAACATCTTGCTTGAGACTGTTCAACTAAATGCTTTTTTTCTGTGTTTCCAGTCAAATTATTGGTCATTTTGAAATTTATTTTACATATTGACATTATATAATGCAGTGCAGTGTTGATTTAAAGAAAATAATTTTGAATTACACCAAGAGAACTAAAATTTTATGGGTGAAATGGCACCATGGGGTGACTTCTCTTCCACCCCAATGCCTTCTCTTCTCCCTTCTCCTCCACCCCCATTCTAATTCCCATCATCATCATCATCCAGGAGCCTTCTACATACACACCTCAAAGTAAGTGTACTTTTCTACCTTTTTTGTTGAATTTAGGCAATTTTCGGTGAGCTGGAACCAATTACCCAAAAACCCATTGAAACAATGGTTTCGGTTAACGAGCAACCTTCTAGAACGAATTGTGCTCGTTAACCGAGGGACCACTGTATTTATTTATTTATTTTATTTTTTTGGTCAATTTCCAGTAAGTTATATTTGATAACATTTTAAAAATTCAATAAAATTGTTTTGAATTTAGCTCTATTTCACCTGTGGTTCCATTTCTGGCCACTAGAGGCACTGTGAGTGTCTTCCCTGTTGGCCAAACACATGGAGTGCCACCATTACAGTGCCCTTAGTGAAGAAAAACTAGTTTTAAGTGTTATCTTAAGAAACTTTAGTGTTTAAGAAACTTAACAAGCCTGAAAAAGAGTAATAAACTAAGTAATTACCATACCCATATGTACTCAAGCTCAACAAGTAACTATCTGCTACTGTACAACATGATTACACACACACACACACACACACATACACCACTGCAGTGCTATATAATGAGTGAGTACAGCCCTTTTATTCCTTTTATTCCTTTTATAATATATTTACTAAGTCCCTTTACTCCTTTTATGATATTTACTATGATGATGTAACTCTCAAGCATCCCAAAAAACGATTACCGGGTATCAGGTACACTCAATTCCCCATGCATTCCGGATATCTTGAGGTCTTACTGGAATGGTTGCCCCTCGTGTTCAAGCATGGCTGACCCATGGGCCACCTGGGCGTGAATTTGTTTTAAGATGTAGAACCTGTCGCCAATAGAATAACCACATACTAAGTTAATGAGTTACATGACCCAGTGTTAAGGAAGATGGGACAACTCGCCAACTGTACTAGCTAACCATTACCCCTGAACACAATCTGCAAATCGATTAATATCTAGGCCCACAATTACTGCTGGGTAGACAGACAAAAGGGCATAAAGAAACTTGCCCATAGACACATTGATGACACTCAGTGGCATTCAGGTGACCCCTGACTTATAACTGGGTTACGTTTGTGAAAAAATCACAAGGTGAATGATCATATCTCGCAGACATTTTAACTTGGGTTCAATGGGATTTCATTTTTGGAGATCAGAAAAGTATTTTTTTTTTCAAGCTGGAATATGACGCTCAGCAATGTTACCTAGGTATGTTAATTTCTAGCCAACTCACCAGGCCAACATACAGGCAATTAAAACATCTAATAATTACTTAATAAGTAATATTAGGATGACACGTCGCTACCTGGCATTTAATTGCAATTCTCAAAAGCCCATTCCTTCATCCCCCACCATACGCATCACGACCTTCATCTCTTGCCTGGCGATTCAGCTATAAGTAAACACAATGGAGAGCTCTGCAAATTTATGTTATAATTGCTGAAATACTAAGCTCCGCGAGGATTTTATATACGGTAATTGTACTTATTAGCACAGTGATGAAGTAGAGTGACTTTTATTTTGTTGTCTCTCAATTATTGTAATTGGGACAATTTCTTATACGATCTCTGGTCAGTCATGGCGACAGCAACACGTCTTCTTTGTGAAGTCGTTTAGATCGATGTGACTTTCCCTTGCCTTTAAGTCACTCGGTGAATGTCGCTGCGCCCTCCCGGGCTAGTATGAATGCCATGACTGTCTCTCTTCCTATTCTTATGTTCGTTCACAAAAGACTTTTGGGCTTCCGCCTTCTGTTTTCTTATATTATAATTAAAATTGCTCTCAGCATAAAGACCAGATTTGAGTTTTCCTCTTCATAACTTTATTTTTGATGTCCTCAGTAGTGGGTTCAGCCTTTCCAGGTGAACTTTAGCGAGGCTGTTAGACTTAGCGTTCCTTCCGGAATGTTGACCTTCCGGTCTTCCTAGCTTTCTAGACTTATGTTGAAATGGACATTACATCCTTATATTGGTTATATGAGAACAATTCAGGGTGGAATTCTCAACCCAATAAGTATTGCTAGAGTAATAGTGAACGCTGTTGCCAATAGAGCGCTATGTTAGCGACTCAGCACTGTCAACCCTGCCGGGTGATAGTGCGCACGTAGAGATTCTCGCTTAAGTCATTACTTGGGAGATAATGTCCGTGCCCCTGATTGGCAACAAATAAAGATCTTGATGATCTCTCTAAATAAAATGTTCAAAATGAAATTATTTTATGTAAAAAAAAAAAAAAAAAAAATTCATTGAGCTAAGGGATACTTGAGATAAGAGTCGGGAGAGAGATAAGTCATGGTGAGTTAATTGTTTATAATTGTCAAATGAGTGACTTATATAACAATAAGAGATCTTAATGAATTAACTTACTAATAATATGATAATTTTGAGTCATTGATTAAGTTTGGGAGAAAATGTTTTCTCCCTTATATTTTTATAATGATATAATGTGACTCATGGTGTCCTCCTAGATAGTATTGAGTGATGAGCTACAAGGAATAGAAAGTTCAGCTCATACACTACATACAAGGAGTTGATAGTATTGAGTGATGAGCTACAAGGAATAGAAAGTTCAGCTCATACACTACATACAAGGAGTTGATAGTATTGAGTGATGAGCTACAAGGAATAGAAAGTTCAGCTCATACACTACATACAAGGAGTTGATAGTATTGAGTGATGAGCTACAAGGAATAGAAAGTTCAGCTCATACACTACATACAAGGAGTTGATAGTATTGAGTGATGAGCTACAAGGAATAGAAAGTTCAGCTCATACACTACATACAAGGAGTTGATAGTATTGAGTGATGAGCTACAAGGAATAGAAAGTTCAGCTCATACACGACATACCTGTACAAGGAGTTGATAGTATTGAGTGATGAGCTACAAGGACTAGACAGTTTAGCTCAGGCACTACATACAAGGAATTGTCTGTCAGTAGAGAAATTGAATTCAGTAGTAGTAGTTTCACCTAAGACCCAAGGGAGCCATACTACGTGTAATTATAAAAAATGAAAGAGCCACTTGGAATACTAAGATAGATCCTCATGTGGCTTGCATAATTCATGGCAGCTGTTTCTCAAATAACCTATGTTCACTAATGGATTGTTCAGTTAGTTATGATCAAATTTTTCAATTTCATCAAGCTACAGGTGATAAGAAAGATTTATTGCAGGTCCAAATTCAAAATAGGCGGAATATGGCCTTGAAGAGTAAATTTTTAAATGTAAAACAATGGAAAGATCCCAAGTTGGCAGAAGGTTTAGGTTTATTGGTGGCTTAATCCCCACTTAGACAAGCCTGCTTCTGATATAAAAAAAAAGAAGTTATTGGACTTTCCAGACAATGGGGCAGTAGGAAGTCTATCTACTCAGTCTGATTTCAGTGGATTCCAGGATCAGGATGATAGGCTGGCTCTAATCATAGTATTCAGTCTCTTGAGCAGGAAGAACCTGTTGAGACTGACTTCATCCTATCCACATTTTGGCAACCACTTCCACCTGGGGCAAGAGTGTTGGTTGCTATGAGTGGAAACAGGCTGCTGTCGACTGCCACGCAGCTGATGGATAACATTGAGTGAAAGGATGATCCCAACAGGTCTTGGATAACATTGGTAAGATCTAAGTCTTCTTTGTTTTCTACTACATCTGAATCTGTGGATTCCTTATTCAAGGTATTTTACGAAAATGTTTCTAAACTTCCTGATTCTCAGCACTTGCAAAGAGACAGGAAGGACAAGCAATTGTGGGTCATCATTCATTATTTTTGGTAGGTGGTACTACACTTTCTTGGCCTGATATTTGCCCAAAGATGATCTCTGAAATAGACGAAGTCTGGCTAATGTATTGAAAGACTTAACATTCATTCCCACAATTATGATGTGTCAGTTATTAAATAAGTTTGTGCTGGACTATGAAGAAAATTCAGAACTGGACAAATGTTTCACTGCTGCTTTACAAGGGACCCTATATTCCTCTACAACTCATTTTTTATATGTTGTTGAAAGCCCTAACACTAAGTCCAGCTAAGGGAGTAAGCCACAAATAATGCTTCAAGTGGTAGTGCTTATTTATTGCTATGCTCTTCCTCTCTTTCTCCTGCTTTGTTTGATGAACAAACATTGGTTAAATATAGATCTGCTGTTGAGCAAGCTATTAATATTACTGTTCCCAGGAGTCCTAAGACCGTTTGGAAATCTAAAAGAGGAAGGTCTAACAGGGGAACAGGACCAGCTGCTAGGTTCAGTTATCACCCTAGAGAGAACTTTAGAGGAGGAAATAATCAAAGACATAATAGGGGTGACAGTTTGTTCAGAAGGAGACCTTATTCCACCACATCAGTGACCACTCCCTCCCAATGAAGCCAGACAGCTGGGTCGTCTAGGGGGTTGGGGAAACAGATGGACTTCTTCCATATAGGCTTACAAGACAATCAAAGGGGGCCTCACATGGACTTGGTTTAAGCACCCTCCCCTTACTTACAGAATTTTGTAATTCAACTATTAAACAGAGGTGTCATAGAACTGTTACAGTCAGAAAAATGTCTCATGTCTCATCTATTCCCAGTCCCCTAAAAAGGCAGCGACAACTTAAGATGGATTTTGGATCTTTCAGTCCTGAACAAATTTATATAAAAAAAAAAAAACAACGTTTCAAGATGCTCACTTACGATCACCTGAGGCATCTACTTCCTCCCAATGCTTGGCTCTCAAAGTGGATCTCGAAGATGCCTATTATCACGTTCCTGTTGCCCCCAGGTACAGAAAGTTTCTAGTGTTCAAAGTGGGGGATGTAAGTTATCAATTCACAGTGATGCCATTCGGCCTGATGATTGCGCCAAAAATCTTTACAAAACTGGCAAACTTTCCCAGAAAGACCTTTGCGAAGGAGGGCAAAAGAACCTTTGCTAATCTAGACGATTGGCAGAAAATGGGAATTTTTTTCGAAGATTGTCAAAGGGCGACCCAACGTACACTAGTACTATTTCAAAACCTTGGCTTAAAGATAAACCAGGTCAAATCAAATTTAATACCATGTCAAAAGTTGGATTGGTTAGGTCTCCACTGGGATACAAATCGGCAGTCAGTCAGTTTACCAGGAACAAAAGTAACAGATTTGATAAACAAAGTAGAAGCTTTTTGTGTAAAGCACAAGGTTTCTTGGTACGATTGGGAAAACTTCTGGGTCTGTTGAATTTTGCCACAATAGTGGTTCCATTGGGAAAGTTAAGGAAAAAGCAACGATCTCATCTGGACTCGAAGTTGTTTCTCAGAAACAGAAATGTTGCTTCTTCTCTCCCTATTCAGATAAAGAATCATCTGTTATGGTGGACAAAGTTGGACAATCTAATCGGTCCCTCTCCCTGGGTTCCGCCTCAAACAGGTTTGGTCGTTTGTACGGATGCGTCCAAAATAGGATGGGGATACCATTCTTTAAAAGGGGAATTCAGTCAAGGGAAGTGGAGCAACTTCCTTTGGGACAAACACATAAATATAAAAGAATTAGCAGTGGTCCTATTCTCTTTGTCGGCAAACCCAAATTTACAAAATATGACGATCCTGTTTGCCATGGACAACAAAACGGCAGTGTTTTGTCTCAATCATCAAGGATCAACAAGGTCTTGGCCCTTTCTACAACCGTCAGAAAATTTTTTTCAGTATTTGTGTAACACAAACACTTTACCTCAAAGCAACCTATATACCGAGAGTACAAAACAATTGGGCAGATGCGCTGTCCCGTCTCCGGCCAGTATCGACAGAAACAGAATGGTCCCTAAAGGTATCAGAGTTCAAGAATCTAGTGAAGAAGTTTGGAACTCCACAGATAGATCTGTTTGCCTCCCTAAAAAAATCACAAGATGCCCCTTTATGCATCTCTGGAAGGGTCGAATCTTCTAGGAGATGCCTCTACTCTTAGTTTGGAACCTTTGGAATTCAATCTATCTGTTCCCACCTGTGAAAATATTGCCCAAAGTGGTGCACAAACTCAAATCCTTCCGAGGCAAGGTCCTCTTAATTGCACCATATTGGATCCTACAACCTTGGTGCCTGGATCTGCTGGACTGGTGCCCGAATCCGCTACAATTGCAACAAGTATGTCTAGACCAGGTACTACATTCTCAGTTCGAGATATCCTTGGCACTTCATGCTTGGGGTTTCTCAAAAAAAGTTTAAATAGGTTGTTGGGTAATTCCAATATAGCTAACCAAGTATTAGCAGGTCATAGACCCCAAACTTCTATTCAATATAAGAAAGCTTGGAATCTTTTTCAACAATTTATCAAGTTAACAACTCCAGAATCATTATTGGAAACAGTTGTGTTAGAATTTTTTGAATTTCTGTTCAGAGTTAAAGGCCTTCAAGGATCAACAATTGCATCTTATAAATCAGCGTTGGTTGACCCTCTGGCATGGGGTTTTAATATTAATTTGAACCCAAGGATTTATCAAATGCTAAGATCGTCCTTTTTCATTCAGAGACCTCCTCGCCCCAAGAGAATCCCGCCTTGGTCTCTTGAAAAAGTTACTAATCTTCTTATGGGGCCTAATTATAATATAAATCTGAACAGGGATAAATTACTCCAGAAGGCAGCTTTCCTTTTAGTAATAGCAATGGGTATGAGAATCAGTGAACTGATTTCAATTTCCAATAATCCATCATTATTGGTATTTTCTGACGAGGCTGTTATCCTTTTTCCTTCGGAGATCCTAAGAAAAAATGCAAGGGAAGATTTCCAAGCTCAACCTATTAGGATAAAACGTCTAATGGATGAAACAGGGGTTCCTCATATATTGTTCCCAGTCAAAAATCTTCAGGAATGGTTAACCAGATTCCCTAATTGAGGCCCCTATGTTTTCTCATCAAGGGATGGTAAGAAATTATCTCCTAGTCAAATGACAAAATCCTTATCTCAATTAGTGAATCAAGCAGACCCTGGCAAGAGATTTTTGGCACATGACACTAGGAAATATGCAGGGTCTGTGGCCTTTCTGCGGCATATGAGTCTCGCTCAGATCAAGGAAATGGGCTTTCAAAGACAGCTATCTTCATCTATCTCTGAAAGATGCTTCAAATGTGGTGGTGCTGGGTTCCCCTCCCCCACCTAGTCAACCTCCACTACCAGGACCTTCTTCCTCATCAGAATAAAGTGAGTATCCTTTTTGAGTAAATTAACATTTTACCTTCCGGTAAATGTTCCTAATTTTGGAAATATTCTTAACAGTTTATAACATAATCTCGACCTAAGTCAGCGGAGCCTTGTAGGCAAAGTCACCTCCCCTCCATCTCCTGCTTAGGGTATTCTTGCTGAGCGTCGCAATCCAGCTTGAACAAAAAGCCGTTTTTTTCTAAAACCAGTTTTTGGTGATATACAGTGAGTTCTGCTATAACGCGTGTTTTGACAACGCGAATTGGCTCTAACGTGATTTATGAATAGAGGAACGATATTTGTATCACGCGAACGCTTGTTTGCTATAACGCGATTTTTGCTTACTATTTCTCCAATTTTGTGGTATTAACTGTGAATATGGTAAAGAAGAATATCTCCAAGAAGCGTTTTGGTGATCGCATTCCCGGTGATGATCGTAAAAGAAAGGCTATAACCCTTGAAGAGAAGCTCGATGTTATCAACCTCAAAATCACCCTTCTCCCCCATCATGTTATATTCATACTTTTTCAAGGTAAAGTGTTACATTTACTGTATGATTTCATTACTAGATATGAATGTAACATTTATTTAGACTGTGCTATCCTTTGTCTTAGGCTAACTACTACATTTTTTTCGATTTCGAGTAGTAATCTGCACCTAACCCTATTTTCTCCATAAGCCCTGTTATTTCTATTATGCGAATTTCTATAACACGATGTTTTACAAGAACACAACTATCGCGTTATAGCAGAACTGACTGTAGCTCGGAATGCGACGCCGATAACCCACCCATCTCCACCCCTCGAGAGTTGACTTTTTTTTACTGCTCGCTCTGAGGCAAGAGATGAAGGTCGTGATGCGTATGGTGGGGGGTGAAGGAGGGGGTTTTGAGAATTGCAATTAAATGCCAGGCAGCGACGTGTCCTAATATTACTTATTACGTAATTATTAGATGTTTTTATTGCCTGTATGTTGACCTGGCGAGTTGACTAGGAATTAATATACCTACGTAACATTGCTGAGAGTCACATTCCGAGCTATATCACAAAAACTGGTTTTTAGAAAAAAACTGCTTTTTTTTTTTACCTACTTAGGCACAAGCACAATGGAATAAATGCTGATGACCATTACAAGGGAATACAATTCTCTTGCACATCATAAACACTTTGTTGGAGACATAGATAAATGAGAAATACAGTGAAAAATAAAGAAAAATACTGTAAGAGTAAAACTCACATTAACAAGCCAACACAAAACATCGCCAGAAAGTCTGTTACTCATTGGTAAACACTGGGCAGTTGCAGCCAGTTTCATAGTTGTATGAGTAATTTTGGAACACTGAGCAGTCAATGAATATTTAACAATATTTACCATTCTCAAAGTGGCATAAAACAGAGTTGGTGTATCAATCACTTTGAGACATGATAAGAGAGTTGCTGATCGTAGCGCAGCCAGGAGTCTTGACGGACAGAGACAGTTGATCGTGGGGGGCAATTATTAAACTGCGAGTGACATTGTAACTCGGGGATGGGGTATAAGCATGAACACATTGTTAGAGTGAATGATGGTAACATTGAACTTACCATAAAACATGTAGCTACAACTTATTTCATGAGTACCCCTCCTGAGATGTCCGTTTTCTCTTATTGTCCATTTCAGAATATTAAATCATTTTGTTTGTTTAATGTATTTAAAATTACGAATGAATCCAAATGTGTTATTGTAAGATATATATACCTGCTTATAGCTGAAACATTCAAGATCCTTTGTGAGTGATGTTGAAATGTAAACGCCTTAGTTAAGGACGTTCAGGTGATGGGCAGGTCGAAGGGAATGATTGAAACCCACCTTTTGACGCATTCAATATTTATTGATGTTGTCAAAACCTGCAGAGGAGATGTTCATAATATTACAGAGTGATTCATCTGATACATAATTAGTTAGTCTCACATAATTTTATCTTAATTACAATTTATTAAACATAGTGACAACACAAAGTTCATAACTATTACCCTTAGCTTCGCTTAATTCTACATTGTCTTATTACTCCAGGTTAGGCAGAAACGAGTCGGCATAATTAGTCGACAATATTTCAGTACCAAGGGGTATTTAATCACTTGGGCTGTACTTACAAGTGCGGGTCAATGCAGATCAGTATGGTGTTCCAAGAGACAACAGTATTGCGTAAATTGTCTCAGCACAAATTCTCGGACAGGATTGTGAGTCGGTGTTCACCAGTGCAAGCAGAAAGCTGGTCTTCACAGCATCACTAGAGAGGGCGATCTGACTCATGGCGGGGCGGGCAGCACCGCCACCTGTCGAAGACAGTCCACTCAGCAGAACCAGGACTTGTCTGTAAACACGTCTACATCTGGCGAGGTCACAGGTCGAAAGATTTAATGGCATCACATGCCAGCACTGTAGCTGAAGCCAGCGGCGATAACAAAACCATACACTCAGCAGAATCAGGGCCTCTTGTCTGTAAACACTGCCCCCCCCCCCCCCAGCCGCCACATCTGGCGAGGTCACAGGTTGCGTGAGGGGGGGAGGGAGCACACATGGTTGCAGGCTGAGGGATTTAATGTTTGTTCGGGTAAGACAACGCCAGATTGTAGTTGAAGCCAGCGGCAATAACAGAAAGCTTCAACTGTATTTACGTGTAGTGAAATTGTCAAGTTTGCAATAGAAGTGAGAATCCTGTCTCTGCCTTGTGAGACATTATGAGATTTCTATTCACCAGTGAAGTCAGAGTGTTTTGATTCAGCCATCAGAGAATCTGATGGCTATTTTGAAATTTTTGTCAGTTTCGTGTTTAAGAAAGTCATGAATCATTTGAGAGAAACCTGACAACTGCTCACTGCCCTAAAATGTAAAAGCTGGGGATGAAAGGAGCTTGTTCGGCTCCACGTCGACTCAGCACAAAATGTAATTGCCAGTCTCATTTGTTATACCAGTTTAATTATTGTATTGCACACTCAAACAATGATTAGATTGTAGGCATTATCCTTAAGAAATTGATGTGACCCATGACACTGATTCCCATATCTCACTGTGTACTGCAACTGATTCAAATGAACATGTTCAGTATACCTAAAACAACTATCTGTGCAGGTGGGGGTCAATATGCTCCGAAATTTTACGTGTGACTAGTGACAGCCCTCATATACCAAAATTTATCGTCCATGGTCTCATATTGTTTCCCACAAAGTCTGCACAGATAGATGTACGTACATAAGTTCTTGTTGTGGCATCATGGCGTTTTTAACTGATGTACGAGAGACGAGCGCTCACTTCTTGATGATCTTTCCTTGTAGTACATACCATGCCGCACACCACTATATTAAGCGAATTTGACTCAGTTGAACTTTGCTGAATACTGTATATCAGTGCTCCTGTTTAAACATAGTTGAATGTCTTGTTCATCAAATTATACTGTAACGTAACTGGGCGCTTTCTGTGTTGAATGATCCATTCGTTCCCTTGCCAGATATGTTTTGTGACATTTTGTATTTTGAATTGAGTCATTTTTTGACACTCCTACTTCGTCTTTCAGGAACTGTATGTGTTGTAGCTGCTGCTAAGGGACGGTAACCACCTGCAGGCAAGTTTTCCGATATGGGATGTTTTTAATACAACCGGATTAATATCTGAGTGCATCACAAGCCCAGGGAAACCAGTCAAGGGAAAGTGAGCTCTCGAGCACCAAGTCCTGGGATGTAAGCTGGGTGTACTCATCCTGACTGTACTGTATGTGCTCATGATTATTGTGTACATTATTGTGGATGGGTTATCGGGAATATGATTGTCCCGGGTTGAGTATTGAGACCAGAAATATTACTACCAATAGTTTAGTGTTTGTTATGTAAGTGTGTGAACCAGTTGTACTCACAGCTGAGATATGCTGGTATTGTTTCCCTGTTAATCAAGTACAGGTGCTCCCTGACTTACGACAGGGTTAGGGACCCAAATCCAGGTCGTAAGTCCGACATAGATTAAAAAAAAATACAAAATAAATAAATAAATAAATAAAAAAAAATCTACAATGAAATACAGTACAGTAAAAGTAATAAATAATGAGGAATGGATATAGTACAGTAAAAGTAATAAATAATGAGGAATGGATACAGTGTGACTCAGCACTTACCTTTAATGTAGTCAGCTGAATGCACACGGGGCCCCCATAATTTTCTATTTACAGGATACATGGAGACTATATTAATTGGATGAAGCAGAGGAGGAGACAGGGCTGGGTGGGTCATCATTGTCGCTTTCTTCAGACAGGTTTATGTGCTGTGAAAACTTGCTAGTTGAAGGTATTGGATCATCTTGAGGGAGTGAAGAGGCAGCACTGCTGGGGCGTGATGAGACAGCACTGGGGGACTTCTTGAAATAGATGTCCAATTTAGACTGCACAGTTTGCTTTTTCTTTTCATTATAAATTTCTCTGTAGCAAGCAAGTGCATATTGGATCATTCTGTCAACTTTGGCATAACAATCATAATTTTGATCCATGCCATCAAACATTTGCATCCCTTTATTCATTGTAGCAAATGCCTCTGCCATTTGCTTCACTGAAAACTTTTTGGGGGTTGCAGGTCCTTCTTCTACATTTAGACTCGCTTCTTCCTCTGCATCTTTGTGTGCTTCCAGTTCGATGAGATCTTCGTTACTGAGCTCTTCTGCTACACTTTTAACCAACTGTTCAACGTGTAGTGGAATTCTCCCCTACAAACGCTGTTTGTCGCTACCTAGCCGACCCCACCTATTCCCCAGTGTATGCCTCGTGACCTAGGTCAACCAGCGCCGCCATACACCACGGAGCGGGGGTCAACTACTAAGCCACGCCTACCCCCGCTATTTAAGACCTGACCTCGCGGTGATCTGCCTCTTGCTCTCTCGCTCACTCTCTACATACAGCTACAGCCAGCAACACCTCCTCCGCCGCTGCCCGGCTGGCCTCGCTCCTCCGCCTGCCTGGCGGTCCTCTCTCCTGCTGGCGAGCATGGCGACCCACAAGCTGTCCTCCTGTGAGCATCCTCACCAACCAGCTCTCTCTACATCACGCTTGTAACCACGCTGCCTTCCCAGCACCAAGCTGCATTGTACATTCAATACAACATGTATATAGAGAGCACATTGTGAGTTTCCTTTCTCCATTCCATCCTGAGTGCGAACACAAACAATCTCATACCCCACAAATGGTGACTCCCGGAGATTCGCACTCACACAGGATGGAGGAGAAACTGATCACGCTCCCAGTCTTCAAGCAACATGGAAGACTGGCTTATTCACCCAGAAGCAGCTGTTATCGACTCTACAACTACAGTTTCTACACCGCAGGTCAGACACCCTAGAGCAGCTCTGCTACTCTAAGCAGACACCAGCTCCTCTTCCTGCCCCAAGCACCACGTCCTACCGACCCCAGCACACCCGTCCTGCCTCAGACACCGACCCCGGCCCAGCAGTAACCCCCGCCTCCCTGACGCGGCCTCTGTTCCTGAGTGCGGACCCACACACCCCTCTTTTCTCCCTCAGGTACTCCCTGCTAATGTCCTGCACCCTGCTGCTGTCGTGGACCCAGCTGCTGTCACGAGCCCTCATCCGCTGCTGCTGACACAGCCCCTGCTCCTGACCCAGGCCCACACACCCCAGCAGGCGCATCTGGCGGCTCTGTACCTGCCGTGAGGGAAGCACAACATTCATCGCCTCCACACACACTTATTCTCCCTCTCTACTCCCGCAGATATTGTGTATCTAGACAGTTGTCGCCAGCGACCGGCTCATCCACGCCATCGCCGTTGTCTCACATGAGGCACGCACCGCCCGTTCTGCCTCACATGTGCTATGCAACTCTGCAGACAACAAGTCTCCTACACAGCCTGGAGGGAAGGGGGAGTACTGTAGTGGAATTCTCCCCTACAAACGCTGTTTGTCGCTACCTAGCCGACCCCACCTATTCCCCAGTGTATGCCTCGTGACCTAGGTCAACCAGCGCCGCCATACACCACGGAGCGGGGGTCAACTACTAAGCCACGCCTACCCCCGCTATTTAAGACCTGACCTCGCGGTGATCTGCCTCTTGCTCTCTCGCTCACTCTCTACATACAGCTACAGCCAGCAACACCTCCTCCGCCGCTGCCCGGCTGGCCTCGCTCCTCCGCCTGCCTGGCGGTCCTCTCTCCCGCTGGCGAGCATGGCGACCCACAAGCTGTCCTCCTGTGAGCATCCTCACCAACCAGCTCTCTCTACATCACGCTTGTAACCACGCTGCCTTCCCAGCACCAAGCTGCATTGTACATTCAATACAACATGTATATAGAGAGCACATTGTGAGTTTCCTTTCTCCATTCCATCCTGAGTGTGAACCAAACACTCTCATACCCCACAAACGTCTTCATTATCAATTTCTAAATGAAGCTGTTTACCTAACTCCACTATCATGTTACTAATATCCGAAATAACTTCATTTTCATTAAATCCTCTAAAACTGTTCACATATCTTTTCAGGACTTTCTTCCATAGTCCATTCATGCAATGTTGTGTAACCTGATCCCATGCTGCACTAATGTTCTTTATACAGTCATGCACTGGTTAATGTCCTAGATACGTTCTTGGAAACGTGATATTTACTGAAATGGACGTTGTCCGATCATCACATAAACTTTTTATTTATACATACGTGTATGTGGAATACTATATACCGTACATACATATACACTTTTACACTTAAATCACTACTGTAATGTGATATGGGTGATTAATTTTTATCTCTTGTGCAAAATACATGACGTTTATATTAAAATTATTCACTGTTTTACAAAGATTCCAGCAACGCCGAGCAGATGGGGGAGAGAGAGGGTGGGAGGGGGCGTGGGGGGAGGGGAGGTAGTACGTTTGACAGTTGGCACAGGCCCAGGTCTAATGCGTGTATATTTATCAGTTCTTAGGTGACTAAGCTTCTCTCTTATAAAAAGCCAGAGAAATGACCTGGGTGAATATAATTAACAAAGCTGGGATTCTTGTAACGTACTGATTAATTTGAATATAAACATGCTATAATTTGCACTAGACAAAACAATTTATTACCATAATCAAATTAGTACAGGTGCACTCCAGCTTTGTACTAAGGTCATTTATTTATATTACGTTTCTTTTAGTATGGTGTGTGCATGTAAATGGATGAAAATAAATGAAGAAATCTATGTAACTCTACCCAAAAATACAGTTGAAAAACTTTTTTATAAAATGTACTACAGTGCTGTACACTAATGTACAACAATTTTTATCTCTTGAGCAAAATATATGACGTTTATATTCAAATTATTGGCTGTCTTGCAAGGATTCCAGCAATGCAAATTATAATCTCCTAACTTTAGTCTGAGATATTATATAAGATAAAAACTGTAAGCCTAACAGCCTGGCTGGGGGGGGAGGGGGAGGGACTGACGGAACCAAACACGCCACCCAGCGAGGGGTTGGGGGGGGGGGGGTTGAGGTGATAAGTTTGAGGCGAAGGTCTGTGTGTTTATTTAACAGTCCTACTAAGCTTCTCTCATTTTAAAATGCCAGTGATATGACCTAGGAGAATATAATTAACATTGCTGGGATTCTTGTAAGATACTGATTTATTTGAATATAAACATGTTGTAATTTGCACTCGACATAACAATTTTAGTACCATAATCAAATTAGTACACGTGCACTCCAGCTTTGCAACAAGGTCATTTATTTCTATTACGTTTCTTTTAGTATGGTGTGTGCATGTAAATGGATGAAAATAAATGAAGAAATTTATGTAAATCTACCCAAAAATACAGTTGAAAAACTTTTTATAAAATGTACTACAGTATTGTACACTAATGTACTACAGTATTGTACACTAATGTACTACATTTTTTGTATCTTGAGCAAAATATATGACGCTTATATTCAAATTAGTCTCTGTCTTGCAAGGATTTCAGCAATGCAAATTATATTATCCTAACTTTAGTCTGAGATGTTATGTAAAATATACATAAAGAAATCGCCAATCTTTTATCTTGAACACGAGGGTGGTGGGAAGACGGGGGGGGGGGGGGGGGGGGGGGGGGCGCGGAGGTGACAGAATGTCTGGCGTTTGTTTGTTTATTTATTTGAGATAAAATTTGACAGTTGGCGCTGAAGGCCTGCCTGCGTGTTTGTTTATCATTACTTAAGAGTGACTAAGCTCTACTCATAATTTTCCACCCAAACGACCTGGGTGAATATAACTTACATTGGAGGGATTCTTGTAAGATAGTAATTTATTTGAATGTTTCTTTTTTTCAATTTGAATTTTAATTGTTTATTCCTTGATAGAGGTATACTGCCAGATCTGGGGTCACTAAATCTAAGGGGATAACTTAACTCTAATCTTAATTCCTAAGGGTCGCTGCCACCAGACCCCCTCTGGACAGCATGTAGCTCGTTAGGTAGCGTGCAGAGTGGACTAGGCATTGGGTTAGGTTTTCCATTGACCAGATCGATGAGGGTAAAGAAGGGTGAAACCATAACATGTCTTAATTGATTTATTCCTTATAAAACATACTGGTAAAAAAACATATACATGAATTGGCCTTCCTCAGAAGAACAACGGAAATGTGGTTACCCAGATGGGCCCCAGACTCTTACATTGATGGCGTGTCATCCACCTACTTTTTGCATAACAATCTGTGACCACCGTACCTCGGTCGTTCCTTCTTACAACATCCTTTAACACATCAGACTGCTCCACCTGTGTGAACTTTAGCACCGTCGGTTATCATACATAGTAGCACCATCTCAACACACCTGTTACACTCCATACCTGCAAGTATGTGACTCCTTGTGACTTTTAGGTATACACAACGGGCACCTCATTCGCACACCGCCCTCGGTGGGTAAAGACGAGGGCTTCACCTAGAGACATACCAGCACTATTTCTACGCCTAGTATTATAGGTCGCTCCAAGTGACGACCGCAGTTTCTCACGGTCTCCTTAGTTGTGACTACTCATTTGGAGTGGTGCGCTGGAAATCCACAGGTTCATAGTGGACTGGCATAGCGGGGAGTCGTCCCCACCTGTTGTGACGCTCAAAGGGACAATGGCGGCCGGGCGGCAAGGTACTCCGACCACATGGCACCTGAGGTGACGGGAGAACGGGGAAGACTGAGCAATAATGCCTGACGGGCGGTTATTCCACCCCTTAACACATTCCTATCACACTTATATATCCGGCAAAGCTTTAAACTGTAGTAACTTCTATTTATCAACCTTAATTATAGGGCGGGATATAGCCCGCTAGGACACTGACCTGAGGTGACGGGAGAACGGGGAAGACTGAGGCCAGTGCCCCGCCGCTCCCCGTCACATAGGCCTACAGTTTCCAATCCTCAATTTACACTTTTGTTTCTTATGGTTCTCACCTGAACACTTTTCGGTATATTGTCACTCATGTCTTATAAACACATATTTTAATCCTAAATTACACACTAAGGTAAGGTCTTGGTTTGCTAGTGCTTGGGTAAATGCCTGGGATTATAATATCAACGTGGCATCTGAGGCGGGTACATGACTCGCCTTGAAACAAAGGCTGAATGAGCATGGCAGGGGTGTATCAACTTCACTTAAAACTGTGATGAGGGATCCTCCTCTCACACATTGCACTATTTGAACACAGACATAAGATTCTCTGATCACTGTACCTGTCGTGGGTATATGTCACGTGAGGCTACGAGGTGTATTAAATTCATGCCGACGCATACACGATATTTCCTTCCAAGTGTAGTTTCTGGATCACTGTCAACACCTCACATAGTTCTGATACATTTATCCTTTTTCCAGATCATTGTTCTCATGTATTTTCGTATGATATCTGTTGGAGTTATGTTCGCTACACGCTCACAGACGTAAATAGTAAGACCTTCAAACCCTGATCCACACTTAGTCTTACAGTACACTAGTCCGGCTCAACTGGGCTTTAACCTTCATCTTATGCATACCCTGAGTGATCCTTAATGCTATGAATACATACACTTGATATGATATAACTATACCTGGGTACAATACAACACATGGTCTAGGAACATTGAGTAGGTGAGTTGTCCTTTATCAATGTTTCCCGTCTTCTGAGGTTCTACAAGCGCGGTGCATTTGAATGTTATGTAGCGTAATATGAATTAAATGGGATTTTTAGGAATGACAATGATGTGCGCAGTACAGAGGAAGCGGGATCCTAGTGCTGTCACTTGGTACCCCTGTACCATAACACCAGAAGCAACTGGCTAGTGTCACAAGTATATACAGTACAGTACAGTACTGTATATACAGTACAGTACAGTACGGTTATCGCGCCTAATTGGGACCCCGCCGATAACGAAAGTACAGAACCTATAGGATTTATTCTAATTGGTTCTGGCACCCAAGACCCAACCCCAAGTTTCCCATTTTACGACCATTTAGACCCACTAAATATATATATAAAGTTATGGTAAATATCATAAACACACATAGGCATGGCTAGGTTTATTACAAAGTGATGAAAAGGGTACGCTTAATACTGTAGTCCACAAAACATGTAGCTATGCTTTTTTTATTTGGTCCTCCGTCATATGAGTCCGTTTTCTCTCACATCAGGACGCCTGAGTCCTCTGTTTTCTCTCTTAATCTTAGAATGCACCAGAAACTTTACTATTTTTAGTTTTGCCACAGAATTTGAAATTGCAACCCCAATTGCAACTTGCAATTGTTGAGGCAACTATATAAGTCTGATTACAGCAAATGTGTTATTGTCAATTTGTAGGTGAAAGATTTTATCCTCAATAGATGTAGGTTAACATTTCACCTTTAGGCAAATGCTTAAAAAAGCCTAATTAAGGAAGCATATTCCTTTAACACATAATATCTGACTAGTATGGGGAGGATCATCGTGTCTCCGTCAGGGGGTCGTGGAGTGGTGGTCCAGTAGGGGTCACTTGTTTTTTTTTTTTTGGGGGGGGGGGGGGCCATGGACGTATATGCGATCAGACGTTGTTTGGTCGGACGTTAACCGGCGCATGACTGTACATGACAAAACGTTGTACTCCTTCCAAAACTCTGAGCGTTTTCTCACCTTCAGTAGCAGCAACAGCCTGAGCGAAGGTCTTAGGTAAATAACACGCTTTAAAGGCAGCCATAGCACCTTGATCCATGGGTTGGATGACAGAGGTAGTGTTAGGTGGAATGTACACTACCTTAACGTCAGGGTGCATTTCGTCCAGGTGTGGTGGGTGTCCTGCAGCATTATCCAAAATCAGCAACATCTTGAATGGTGTAGCGTACTGTATGTGGCCAGTTGTCAATTCTCTTTGTATGGGCACACAAACGTACGTACATGTAGATATCTTCACTCAGGAATGAGGTTGGATAGAAACTCACGATGCGCTTTCTGTGTATATATTGTTGTACAGCGCAGTGCTTAGGAGTGACTAAGTGAGGAGCTGAGAGAGATGTTGCTGGTCCAGTAGCTGAGTGTAGAATGTCCTCCCTGGGCAGGCATGGCCGTATTTATACAATTTACCAGGATCAGGATCTGGGGTGCGCGTAGCGAGAGGACCAATCACAGAGGCTCAAGCGTAAGGTGTGAAACGCTCTGATCCTGAACTGGAGGTTGATGGTCGAGACTAGGTCGGCGATCGTACCCCTACGTCCTCTACATAGACCTAGTCTCTCTGCGTAGCTGGCTGCACACTGATTGGCTGGTCGGAGTGCGGCCGGAGCTCAGTTGGAAGTTGTAGGGGAGAGTAGCCACTACAATACTCCCCCTCCCCTCCCGGCGCGGTGGGAGGCTGGATGTTGTCTGGGTTGTGTCCCACACATAGCACATACCGGGCAGGTGTATGTACGACTCGGCCGCTACGTGTAACAACTCCCTCCAGTGACACAAAACCTGTGGGAGAATTAGGAGGAGTAAGAGGGTTTGGGATTAGAGGAGGTTGTACAAGCAGTGGTTGTTGTGCTCCTGCTGCTGCAGGGGCTGCGTCAGGAGGAGGGTCCATGGCAGGAGCAGGTTCTACGATAGGTGCAGGTTGTATGTCAGGAGGAGGGTCCATGGCAGGAGCAGGTTCTACGATAGGTGCAGGTTGTATGTCAGGAGGAGGGTCCATGGCAGGAGCAGGTTCTATGTCAGGAGGGAGGTCTATTATAGGTTCAGGTTCTATGACAGGAGGAGGGTCTATGATAGGTACAGGTTCTATGATAGGTGCAGGTTCTATGTCAGGAACAGGGTGTACTTGAGGGTGAAAAGAGGGTGCCCAGAAATGTCGTGGGCGTGGTGTTGCTGCCGGTGGTAACTGCGGGTAGACTGGTGCAGGCGTAGTTTGTTGATGGTGCTGCTGGACTGGGGGCCCAACGGGTAAGGTGGCCGGTTTGACTCGGTCTATGCTGACGGTGTCATGTCTGCCATTCCGGATAATCGTCAGGAACTTTGCTGAACGGGTAACCACCTGGAAGGGTCCATCGTAGGGACGTTGTAATGGGTTGGGATGAGCATCACGCCTGACGAAAACATACTCGGCTGTGAGTAGTGCAGGAGGGATGTGTTCAGGGCGCCGAGGAGGCTGGCGTGGAGCAGTAGCTCTGAATGCAGAAACTGCTTGTCGTAGCTTTTGGAGTAAGTCGTGACGAACGGCTGGAGTGGTTTGGTGAGGGTTAGGAGGGAGTGAGAAATCCCCAGGTAGCCGAAGGGGCTCGCCTAGTGTAAGATCTGCTGGGCTACAGTCCATATCCTCCTTGTGTGACGCACGGATGCCGAGGAGCACTAAGGGAAGTGCATCAGTCCAGCTGTAAGGGTCGTGCTGTGCCTTGAGTGCGTCCTTTAGCTGCCGGTGAAAACGCTCTACCATGCCATTGGCTTGAGGGTGGTATGCTGTAGTGCGTTGTCTAGACGTGCCGAGGAACTGTAGGAGGTGCTGCCAGAGTTGTGACTCAAACTGGACTCCTCGGTCAGTGATTACGGTTGCGGGGGGGGGGGGGGGGGCCGAAACGGGAAACCCAACCGGACATGAAGGCGCGGACAGTAGTCTCTGCTGTAGCATTGGGCATGGGAATTGCTTCTGTCCATCTGGTGAAACGGTCGATGCAGGTGAAGATGTAGGTGCTGCCGTAGGATGATGGAAGAGGTCCCACGATGTCGAGGTGTACTACTTGAAAACGTCCTTTGGGAATAGGGAAAGTATGTAAGGGGGCCCGTATGTGACGATGTATTTTGGAGGATTGGCAGGCCAGGCACTGGGCAGCCCATTTCTTAGTATCAGACTTGATGCCGGGCCAGACGACACATTGCGTGAGGAGGCGCTGGGAGGCCCGCACACCCGGGTGGCTGAGACCATGGATGCGGTCGAAAACAGCGCGGCGGTGGACATGAGGCACGAACGGTCTAGGCTGCCCACAGGATACGTCGCACCACAATTTTATCTTTGTGCCAGGAACAGGGAGTTCTTGGAGTGTGAGGCTTGAGGGGGATGTCTTGTATGCTGCCAGGTCTTCGTCCTTCTCTTGAGCCGCGGCTAGCTGCCCATAGTCAATGGGTGGAGATGAGGGAAGAATGTTGGATACACAACGAGAGAGGGCGTCGGCGATCTCGTTGTGGCTGCCTTTAATGTGTTGGACATCGCTGGAGAACTCTGAGATGTAAGCCAAGTGGCGCAGGACACGAGGTGTATGTGACTGGGAAGCTGAAGCGAAGGCGTGGACGAGGGGCTTGTGATCAGTGAAGATGGTGAACTGACGGGCCTCGAGGAAGTGCTGGAAATGTTTGACAGCCAGGTATATGGCCAGGAGTTCTCGATCAAAGGCGCTGTACTTGAGGTGTGGTGGTTGAAGCCGTTGTGAGAAGAAAGCAACGGGCATGAGAATTCCGTTGATCTCCTGCTGTAAGACGGCGCCCACTGCAGTAGAAGAAGCGTCTGTTGTGAGAGTGGTCCGGGCGTTAGGTGCGGGGTGGGCCAGGAGGGTGAGGCGTGTAATGTGCTGTTTGACAGTGGTGAATGCCGTGGCAGCCTCTTGAGTCCACACGAGAGGCTTGTGAGACTTCTTTGGGCGTCCCTTGAGAAGGTCGTGTAGGGGGGCTAGGACGGTGGCAGCTTTGTCAATGAAGCGGTGGTAGTAGTTGACTAAACCCAGGAATTCTCGGAGTTTCTTCGCCGTTTCAGGTTTGGGGAACTCCCTAATCGCGGTTATCTTCTGTGGTAGGGGTTGTATGCCACTGGGCGAGACTCTGTGACCGAGGAAATCTATGGCCGAGGTTCCAAAGACGCACTTAGCAGGATGAACTTTCATGTTGTTGTTCTGCAGGCGTTGGAGAAGGAGCTGGAGGTGGTGGCGGTGCTCGGCAGGCGTCGAAGATGCGACGAGGATGTCGTCAATGTAGACAGTGACAAAGTCGAGGTCGCGAAGCATATGGTCCATGTACCTCTGGAAAGTCTGTGCTGCATTGCGTAAGCCAAAACTCATGAAAGTGTACTCGAAGAGTCCAAACGGAGTGGTGATGGCTGTCTTCTGGGTATCTGCCGGTGCTACTGGGATCTGGTGGAAGGCACGCTCCAAGTCGATCTTCGAGAAGATAGTCTTGCCATGAAGTTTGTGGTGAAAGTCCTGGACATGCGGAATAGGGTACCTGTCAGGTTTGGTGACGAGATTCAGGGCTCTGTAGTCGCCACACACCCTCCACTCGCTGGGCGTTTGCTTAGGAACCATGTGAAGAGGCGATGCCCAGGGACTCCTTGAAGGGCGAATGATGCCATCTTGCAGTAGTTTGTTGAATTCTACTTTGGCTGTGTACAGGAGCTCAGGGCGCAGGCGGCGAGGGCGTGAAAAGACTGGTGGTCCTTTAGTTTCGATGTGGTGGAAAATTCCCGATGTAGGTGGTGGGGGTAGGGAGACTCTGGGTGAGAAAAGCTCCTTGAATTCGTTGAGTAGGGAGGAGAACTCGTTGGAAGGCGCAAGACAGGTGATAGTGTCGGTGTGTCTGGCACGAGAACCCTGGATCTTGCGTGCTGTAGGCTCATGGATGAGGCATAGATGACTTGGTTTGACACCGAGCTTGTGGAAGGTGAGGAAGTCGAAACCAAGGATGGGTTGAGACACGTCTGCTATCACGAATAACCAACGCAGAGTCTTGGGCAGACCGAGGTCTAAAGCGAGGGTGAGTACGCCGTAGGAGGCGATGGGGCTACCGTTGGCAGCGAACAGGTCATAAGAGGGTTGCTTTGACTTGTCTTGTAGTGAGGGAGGGATGAGGCTTACCGATGAACCTGTGTCGATGAGGAACTTCTTGCCAGAGGTGCGGTCGGTGACGTACAGTAATGAGACGCCTGAAGGGACGGGGGCTGAGGCGTCTACCAGCCTCCGGTGTTGCCGTTTCCCGAATAGGTGCAGTAGGGCTCACAGTTTCGAGCATTGCGGCCGAAAGTCTGGTGATACCAGCAGAGGGCATATTTGTTGTGCTGGGGGCTGGCTGCTGTGCGTCGGAAGTTGTAGGGTGTGGCGCGTGAGTCAGGGACTGGCACAGCAGCGGGTAAGGAGGAGCAGAACTGCTCAATGGTGTCCATCCTGCGGTTCAAGGTTTGTAACAGGTCCTTGATATCTTGTGAGGTATTGCTCGGCTGAGGTGTGTTGACCCGGCTTGCAAGTTCGGTGGGAGGTACTGGTGTGACCGTGGCAGCAAGGGGTGCAGCAGCGCACTGGTTGAAAATTCTGTCTGCCGCGGTTGCATATAGCTCTGGTGTCGTAGAGTAATCTACTGCGGACAGGATGTTGCTTACTTCTGTGGGTAGCTTTTGTGCGTGAAGCTGGCGCAGGATAGAGTCAGGAAGTCTGTCTGTGTACCGGGAGTTCACCCTGCACATCTCTTCCCAGAGATGTCCCGGAGTTGAGTTTCCAAGGGAGATGGAAGATAGGTTCTGCAGGATATTGGAGCGGGTCCGTTGGTAATGCGTTTTTAAGGCATCCCGCAGAGTGGCGAATTTGTTGTTCTCTGGAGGGTTGGAGATGACCTGTGAGACTTGTGTGGCGACTTCAGTGGGCAAGGAGCAGAGCAGGGCGCCGTACTTCTGCTCGCTGTAGTTGTAGAGCCGATGAGAGCTGCTTCGACATGAACTAACCAGCCCGTACGTTGTGGTTGAAGGTTGGTAGAGAGATCCGTCCGCCCATTCTTGCGGGAGTATATCGCACCTGTTAGGGAAGGATGAGGGATGGGTGCTTGTTCTGTGACCGTTTCAAAACCCTTGAAATTGTGCACATATCTCTTCAAGACTTTTTTCCATACTCCGTTCATACATTGCTTTGTGACATCATCCCAGGCCCAAGCAATGTTTTTGATGCAGTGGTACATGGTGTATTCTCTCCAAAACTCCTTCAGTGTCTTCTCGTCATTCTCCGTTGCAGAAATAGCCATTGCAAAGGGTCTCCTGAGATAGTAGGACTTGAAAGATGCAATAGCCCCTTGATCCATAGGCTGAATCAAAGAGGTGGTATTTGGCGGCAGGAAAACCACTTTGATGTTGAGGTGGAGGTCACCAATGAAGGGGGGGGGGGGGGTGACCTGGCGCAGTGTCCAAAATCAACAAAATTTTGAACTCTATCCTTCTTCTGTGCAGTATCTTTCGAGGTCACCAGCATAGCAGTTGAGAAGGGCATCCTGGAACAATGCTTGCATCATCCATGACTTTTGGTTGGCTCTATAATACACTGGCAACGTATGTTTGTTGATTTTTTTAAAAGCCCTGGGGTTCTCACTATGCCACACCACAAAAGGTTTCAACTTGAATCCAGCAACACTCCCCCCCCCCACCATCACAGTCACTTGGTCCTTGAATGCCTTAATGCCTGGCATCGACTTGGCCTCCTTGTCTTTTGAATGACCTTTCGGGCATCCTCTTCCAAAACAAGGAGGTTTCGTCCATATTAATTATTTGCTGGGGCAAATATCCTCCCTCGACGATAAGCTTGTCCAAGGCAAGGTAGGTAGATACCAGGTAGCCTCACGCAGGCTCACAGGAATTCACTAATTGGCAACTCTACTCTCGAGTTCGCTAAGCCACGCCCCTTTTGCCACTTCATGCGTTTGTAATATTGAGGTATTATTATCTGCTTCTACTGTTTGCTGTAACTAAGTGGGCGGAGCTTAATAAGTGATGTCATAGCTAGCCAATCAGCGACGTTGGATGGAATCCAGCGGTCGCAAGCGTCGCAAGTAAGATATTTATATTTATTTTAGATATTTAATCAGTGGCTCCAATTAAAATAAAACAAAAAATCTCCATTCCATACATTTATTGTACAACTTTTAATACCATCATAGGCCTTCAAAAATACGTAAATAAAAATTTCATTTTTATTTTCACTAGCATAGATCCTATGGGAGTGAGGCTACCTGGTATCTACTATACTGCCAGACTGGGGGTCACTAATACTAAGTGTAAATACTTAACTCTAATCTTAATTTCTAAGGGTCGCTGCCACCAGACCCCCTCTGGACAGTATGTAACTCGTTAGGTAGCGGGCAGAGTGGACTAGGCATTGGGTTAGGTTTTCCATTGACCAGATCGATAAGGGGAAAGAAGGGTGAAACCATAACATGTCTTAATTGATTTATTCCTTATAAAGCATACTGGTAAAAAACATACAAATGAATTGGTCTTCCTCAGAAGAACAACGAAAATGTTGGTTACCCAGATGGGCCCCAGACGTCTTACATTAATGGCGTGTCATCCACATACTTATTGCATAACAATCTGTGACCACCTTACCTCGGTCATTCCTTCTTACACTACCCCTTAACACATCAGACTGCTCCACCTGTATGGAATATAGCACCGTCGGTTATCATACATAGTAGCACCATCTCAACACACCTGTTACACTCCACACCTGCAGGTATGGGACACCTTGTAACTTTTAGGTATACATAACAGGCACCTCGTTCGCACACCGTCCTCGGTGGGTAAAGACGAGGGCTTCACCAAGAGACATGCCAGTACTATTTCTACGCCTGGTATTATAGGTCGCTCCAAGTGACGAACGCGGAGTTTCTCACGGTCTCCTTATTTGTTACCACTCATTTGGAGTGGTGTGCTGGGAATCCACGGGTTCACAGTGGATTGGCATAGCTGGGAGTAGTCACCACCTGGTGAGACGCTCATAGGGATAATGGCTGCCGACTCCGACAGCATGGGACCGGAGGTGACGGTAGAACGGAGGGTACTGAGAAATAATGCCTGACGGGCGGTTATCACACACCCTAACATATTACTATTACACTTATACATCAGGCAAAGCTTTAAACTGTAATAACTTCTATATAAGCCTTAATTATAGGGCGGGATATAGCCCGATAGGAACACTGACCTGAGGTGACGAGAGAACGGAGGGTACTGAGTGCAGTGCCCCGCCGCTCTTCACCGCGTAGGCCTACAGTTTCTAATCATTAATTTTTACTTTTGTTTCTTACGGTTCTCACCTGAACACTTTCCGGTATATTGTCACTCATGCCTTATAAACACATATTTTAATCCTAAATTACACACTCAGGTAAGGTCTTGGTTTGCTAGTTCGTGGGTAAATTCATTGGGCTATAATATCAACGCGGCACTCTCGAGGCGGGTACAGGATGCTTCCCAAACAAAGGCCGAATGTTCATGGCGTGGGTATATCCACTTCACTTAAATCTGTAATTAGGGATCCTCCTCTCACCCATTGCACTATTTGAACACAGACATAAGATTCTCTGATCACTGTACATGTCGTGGGTATATGTCACGTGAGGATACGAGGTGTATTAAGTTCACACCGATGCATAAAAGATATTTCCTTTCAAGTATAGTTTCTGGGTCACTTCCAACACCTCACATAGTACTGATGCATTTATCCTTTTTCCAGATCATTGTTCTCATGTATTTTCATATGATATCTGTGGAAGTTATGTTTGCTACATGTTCACAGACGTAAATAGTATGACCCTCAAACCATGATCCACACTTAGTCCTTCAGTACACTAGTCTGGCTCAGCTGGACTTTAACATTCATCTTATGGATACCCTGAGTTCTCCTTAATGCTATGAATACATACAATTAATATTATATAACTGTACCTGGGTACAATACAACACATGATCTAGTAACATTGAGTAGGTGAGTTATCCTTTATCAATGTTTCCCTTTTTCTGAGATTCTACAAGTGCAGTGGATTTGAAAGTTATATAGCGTAATATGAATTAAATGGGGTTTTTAGGAATGACAATGATGTGCGCAGTACACTACCTACCTTGGTCCAAGGTATCGATGAATTCCGCTGCTGTTGTAGAATCCGCACCCGCCGACTCGCCGCTGTCCTTGACGTTATGAAGCCCATAACGATGTTTGAAGCGCTTAAACCAGCCAGAGCTTGCGGAAAACTCTGTCATAGTCCTGCTTGTTGCTTCAACATCTTGAACACACTTTTTGCTTTGGCCGTGATGGTTAGCGTGCTGATTGGGACTCACTTTTGAGTCTGGTCTTCAATCCAGGTCATCAGTATCTTTTCCATATTCGATATCGGCCCCTCTCGAAACTTGGTCATTCTTGTTGCCTTAATTGAAGCCGATCCTTTTACCACTTCAAGAATCTTCTCTCTGTTTTACATTATCGTCGTGATCGTAGAGTGCGACATGCCGAAATCACGTGCGATGGCATTCACGCTGTCTTAATATTTTCTGCTTCTCCTCCAAATCAATGCTCTTGCGTTGTTTCTTGCTGCTGCTACCACTAGGGCTAGTTGAGCTGCGTTTGGGACCCATGATTAACTTTAGGGTGGATTGATTTTAATAAAATCAAATGAAAAGACAATGTAATAACACTCATGATACGCGGAGGTAATCAGGACTGAATGCTGATGATGTTGCGGCACTGCCGAGAGCCAAAACAAAGCATAAACTGTTATACAGTTTGTAAACTTTTTATTTTGTAAGTAAGGAAATCAAATTAAAAGTACTGTACTGTACACTACAATAGCCAAAAAACATAAACCAGTAACATAGGTATTTCTTATATCTATCAAAACATATTATGGATATACTGTATAGCTACTGTACTGTATCATTATACGCCTGGCAGCACAATCTGTAAGAACACGCGATGCATGCGTGACCGCAGCCGCTCTAAGGCCACTTACATCTGCTTTGTCCTGTTGCCTGAACGGGTTTTTTTCCCATATTATTTTCATGGGCCACGGATGTATATGCGATCCGACGTTGTTCGAATGGACGTTAACCGGCGCATGACTTTTTTGTATATATATATATATATATATATATATATATATATATATATATATATATATATATATATATATATATATATATATATATATATACACACGAGCTATGAGGTAGCATGTTCAGAGCATGTGTTAACGTGTGCCCATAAGAAATCGCGTCACTTGGTGCTGAGCAAAGGCATTGAGTAACCGGCTCTCTGGCCATATAATGCGGGCAGTAGTTTGATATCCTTGACTAGAGGAAGACATTATTGAGAGCCATCGTGGATGGTTCTGTTTTCCCTCGAGGGAGGACGTCTGATATATTTCCGTTCTCCCTCGACGGGTATTACAGGCACTCTTACTCAACCCCTCACCCCAACAGGACGTATTTTAGAAAACCTATTTAACATAGCCTCCGTCCTCATTTAACACTCATAGCTACAGTGATTAAGTTACAGTGATACTCCTTTTTAAAAGTGTACATAGAAACCTTTGTAGGGGTATCGAGATATTAAAGTTGTCTAGCACTCAGGATGGAAGGAAACTCTAATGTGGTTTTCTTGTATAATATATAAGTTATATGATAGACAGTCTGGTGCTGGAGGTGCTGTGTGGTGAGGGGCTGCTTGGTAGAGACGTGCGGTGAGTAGCTTGTCGAAGGAGGTATGTGTGCAGGAGCTCCGTTAGAGAAGATGTTGCCTGTTGCTGGCCTCCTGGTTGAATGAAATGTTAACAGTGTGGAGCTTGCTGGAGGAGATGTTGCTTGTTCAAGAAGATTGGTCAGAATGAATCTCAATGGAGAGACAGAGCTTATATACACCCAGCAGCGGCTATGAGTCATGGTGGGAAAACCCGAGAAGTAGCCGGTGACTAGTTCCGTTGCTAAGATACGGCGGGCAATGGAATGCGGATACGCTTGGTTGCTAGGGAAGGCGGTAACAGGTGGTGGCGTGGCAGCTTGTAGGGGAGACGTCCACTACAATACTCCCCCTCCCCTCCCGGCGCGGCGGGAGGCTGGATGTTGTCCGGGTTGTGTCCCACACATAACACATACCGGGCAGGTGTATGTACGACTCGACCGCTACGTGTAACAACTCCGTCCAGTGACACAAAACCTGTGGGAGAATTAGGAGGAGAAAGAGGGTTTGGGATTAGAGGAGGTTGTACAAGCAATGGTTGTTGTGCTCCTGCTGCTGCAGGGGCTGCGTCAGGAGGAGGGTCCATGGCAGGAGCAGGTTCAGGTTCTATGACAGGAGGAGGGTCTATGACAGGAGCAGGTTCTATGATAGGAGGGAGGCTTACTACAGGTTCAGGTTCTATGACAGGAGCAGGCTGTACATGAGGGTGAAAAGAGGGTGCCCAGAAATGTTGTGGGCGTGGTGTTGCTGCCGGTGGTAACTGCGGGTGGACTGGTGCAGGCGTAGTTTGTTGATGGTGCTGCTGGGCTGGGGGCCCGACGGGTAAGGCGGCCGGTTTGACTCTGTCTATGCTGACGGTGTCATGTCTGCCATTCCGGATAATTGTCAGGAACTTTGCAGAACGGGTAACCACCTGGAAGGGTCCATCGTAGGGGCGTTGTAATGGGTTGCGGTGAGCATCATGCCTGACGAAAACATACTCGGCTGTGAGTAGTGCAGGAGGGATGTGTTCAGGGTGCCGAGTAGGCTGGCGTGGAGCAGTAGCTCTGAATGCAGAAACTGCTTGTCGTAGCTTTTGGAGTAAGTCGTGACGAACGGCTGGAGTGGCTTGATTGGGATCAGGAGGGAGTGAGAAATCCCCGGGTAGCCGAAGGGGCTCGCCTAGTGTCAGATCTGCTGGGCTACAGTCCATATCCTCCTTGTGTGACGCACGGATGCCGAGGAGCACTAAGGGAAGCGCATCAGTCCAGCTGTAAGGGTCGTGCTGTGCCTTGAGTGCGTCCTTCAGCTGCCGGTGAAAACGTTCTACCATGCCGTTGGCTTGAGGGTGGTATGCTGTAGTGCGTTGTCTAGACGTGCCGAGGAACTGTAGGAGGTGCTGCCAGAGTTGTGACTCAAACTGTACTCCTCGGTCAGTGATTACGGTAGCGGGGGGGCCAAAACGGGAAACCCAACCGGACATGAAGGCGCGGACAGTCGTCTCTGCTGTAGCGTTGGGCATGGGAATTGCTTCTGTCCACCTGGTGAAACGGTCGATGCAGGTGAAGATGTAGGTGCTTCCGTAGGATGATGGAAGAGGTCCCACGATGTCGAGGTGTACTACTTGAAAACGTCCTTTGGGAATAGGAAAGGCTTGTAAGGGGGCCCGTATGTGACGATGTATTTTGGAGGACTGGCAGGCCAGGCACTGGGCAGCCCATTTCTTAGTATCAGACTTGATGCCGGGCCAGACGACACGTTGCGTGAGGAGGCGCTGGGAGGCCCGCACACCCGGGTGGCTGAGACCATGGATGCGGTTGAAAACAGCGTGGCGGTGGACGTGAGGCACGAACGGTCTAGGCTGTCCACAGGATACGTCGCACCACAATTTTATCTTTGTGCCAGGAACAGGGAGTTCTTGGAGTATGAGGCCTGAGGGGGATGTCTTGTAAGCTGCCAGGTCTTCGTCTTTCTCTTGAGCCGCGGCTAGCTGCCCATAATCAATGGGTGGAGATGAGGGAAGAATGGTGGATATACAACGAGAGAGGGCGTCGGCGATCTCGTTGTGGCTGCCTTTAATGTGTTGGACGTCGCTGGAGAACTCCGAGATGTAAGCCAAGTGGCGCAGGACACGAGGTGTATGTGACTGGGAAGCTGAAGCGAAAGCGTGGACGAGGGGCTTGTGATCAGTGAAGATGGTGAACTGACGGGCCTCGAGGAAGTGTTGGAAATGTCTGACAGCCAAGTATATGGCCAGGAGTTCTCGATCAAAAGCGCTGTACTTGAGGTGTGGTGGTTGAAGCCATTGTGAGAAGAAAGCAACGGGCATGAAAGTTCCGTTGATCTCCTGCTGTAAGACGGCGCCCACTGCAGTAGAAGAAGCGTCTGTTGTGAGAGTGGTCCGGGCGTTAGGTGCGGGGTGGGCCAGGAGGGTGAGGCGTGTGATGTGCTGTTTGATAGTGGTGAATGCCGTAGTAGCCTCTTGAGTCCACATGAGAGACTTGTGAGACTTCTTTGGGCGTCCCTTGAGAAGGTCGTGTAGGGGGGCTAGGACGGTGGCAGCTTTGTCAATGAAGCGGTGGTAGTAGTTGACTAAACCCAGGAACTCCCGGAGTTTCTTCGCCGTTTCAGGTTTGGGGAACTCCCTAATCGCGGTTATCTTCTGTGGTAGGGGTTGTATGCCACTGGGCGAGACTCTGTGACCGAGGAAATCGATGGCCGAGGTTCCAAAGACGCACTTAGCAGGATGAACTTTCATGTTGTTGTTCTGCAGGCGTTGGAGAAGGAGTTGTAGGTGGTGGTGGTGCTCGGCAGGCGTCGAAGATGCGACGAAGATGTCGTCAATGTAGACGGTGACAAAATCGAGGTCGCGAAGCATATGGTCCATGAACCTCTGGAAAGTCTGTGCTGCATTGCGTAAGCCAAAACTCATGAAAGTGTACTCGAAGAGTCCGAACGGAGTGGTGATGGCTGTCTTCTGGGTATCTGCCGGTGCTACTGGGATCTGGTGGAAGGCACGCTCCAAGTCGATCTTCGAGAAGATAGTCTTGCCATGAAGTTTGTGGTGAAAGTCCTGGACATGCGGAATAGGGTACCTGTCAGGTTTGGTGACGAGATTCAGGGCTCTGTAGTCGCCACACACCCTCCACTCGCCGGGTGTTTGCTTAGGAACCATGTGAAGAGGCGATGCCCAGGGACTCCTTGAAGGGCGAATGATGCCGTCTTGCAGTAGTTTGTTGAATTCTGCTTTGGCTGTGTACAGGAGCTAAGGGCGCAGGTGGCGAGGGCGTGAAAAGACTGGTGGTCCTTTGGTTTCGATGTGGTGGAAAATTCCCGACGTAGGTGGTGGGGGTAGGGAGACTCGGGGTGAGAAAAGCTCCTTGAATTCGTCGAGCAGGGAGGAGAACTCGTTGGAAGGCGCAAGACAGGTGATAGCGTCCGTGTGTCTGGCACGAGAACCCTGGATCTTGCGTGCTGTAGGCTCATGATTGAGGCATAGATGACTTGGTTTGACGCCGAGCTTGTGGAAGGTGAGGAAGTCGAAACCAAGGATGGGTTGAGACACGTCTGCTATCACGAATAACCAACGCAGAGTCTTGGGCAGACCGAGGTCTAAGGCGAGGGTGCGTACGCCGTAGGAGGCGATGGAGGTACCGTTGGCAGCGAACAGGTCATACGAGGGTTGCTTTGACTTGTCTCGTAGTGAGGGAGGGATGAGGCTGACCGATGAACCGGTGTCGATGAGAAACTTCTTGCCGGAGGTGCGGTCGGTGACGCGCAGTAATGAGACGCCTGGAGGGACGGAGGCTGAGGCGTCTACCAGCCTCCGGTGTTGCCGTTTCCCGAATAGGTGCAATAGGGCTCACAGTTTCGAGCATAGCGGCCGAAAGTCTGGTGATACCAGCAGAGGGTAAATTTGTTGTGCTGGGGGTTGGCTGCTGTGTGTCGGAACTTGTAGGGCGTAGTGTGTGAGTCAGGAACCGGCGCAGCAGCGGGTATGGAGGAGCAGAACTGCTCAACAGTGTCCATCCTGCGGTTCAAAATTTGCAACAGGTCCTTGATGTCTTGTGAGGAATTGCTCGGCTGAGGGGTGTTGACCCGGCTTACAAGTTCGATGGTAGGTACTGGTGTGACCGTGGCGGCAAGGGGTGCAGCAGCGCATTCGTTAAAAATTCTATCTGCCGCGGTTGCATATAGTTCCGGTGTCGTAGAGTAATCTACTGCGGACAGGATGTTGCGTACTTCTGTGGGTAGCTTTTGTGCGTGAAGCTGGCGCAGGATAGAGTCGGGGAGTCTGTCTGTGTGACGGGAGTTCAGCCGACACATCTCCTCCCAGAGACGTCCCGGGGTTGAGTTCCCGAGGGAGGTAGAGGATAGATCTTGCAGGAGATTGGGGCTGGGCTGTTGATAACACGTCTTCAAGGCAGCCCGCAGGGTAGCGAATTTGTTGTGATCTGGCGGGTTGGAAATGGTTTGTGAGACCCGCGTGGCCACTTCCGTGGGGAAGGCACAAAGCAGGGCGCAATACTTTTGTTCGTCGGTCGCTCGTGAGCCGGCGAGGGCTGCTTCCACATGGTCAAGCCAGTCCTCGACGTTGTGGTTGAAAATCGGCAGAGAGATCCGTCCGTCCTCCATCCTGTGTGAGTGCTTATCTCCGGGAGTCACCATTGTAGGGGTATCGAGATATTAAAGTTGTCTAGCACTCAGGATGGAAGGAAACTCTAATGTGGTTTTCTTGTATAATATATAAGTTATATGATAGACAGTCTGGTGCTGGAGGTGCTGTGTGGTGAGGGGCTGCTTGGTAGAGACGTGCGGTGAGTAGCTTGTCGAAGGAGGTATGTGTGCAGGAGCTCCGTTAGAGAAGATGTTGCCTGTTGCTGGCCTCCTGGTTGAATGAAATGTTAACAGTGTGGAGCTTGCTGGAGGAGATGTTGCTTGTTCAAGAAGATTGGTCAGAATGAATCTCAATGGAGAGACAGAGCTTATATACACCCAGCAGCAGCTATGAGTCATGGTGGGAAAACCCGAGAAGTAGCCGGTGACTAGTTCCGTTGCTAAGATACGGCGGGCAATGGAATGCTGATACGCTTGGTTGCTAGGGAAGGCGGTAACAGGTGGTGGCGTGGCAGCTTGTAGGGGAGACGTCCACTACACCTTTTATAATAAACACAGAAAAGGAACACATTGGATTTCACTACAGAAGATCCAATAAATTTTGATCTATATTTTAGTAAGTCTAAAATATAAGGTAACGTGCTTCTAAAGTGATTATTTCAAGTGGTGACAACCTAGTTAGGTTATAACATATATGACAGTTTCACAAGTAACTGTTATACACACTAACAATCACCTCAACAGATACACAGTTGGTAAAGGTAGGTTAGGTTAGGTCAGGTTACTGTGATATACTACTGTTACAAAGAAGATGTCTTGAATAAAGATGAAAGCTAAGGTGCTCCATTGTTTCCCTTTCCCTGTGTGGTTTCATCAAGATATATCTTGTCCACGTTTCCATTGAGGATCTGTTATGCCATAACTTAGCAACTTAATTTACATTAAATATGAATATAATAATGAGGGCACATATGGCACAACAAAAATAAAAAGCAAATTGGCAACTCAGCACAACTTAGTCCTTAATATTTATCATGACAAATAATTTTAAATGCAAAGGTACAAACACAAATAAGGACAAAATTGTGCGTTATGGGTTCAATCACAGCCCTTTTACTTTATCACAATAGTTCAGGAGTAAATGTTTGGAATTATACACGGCACAAAAATTTGAAATAAAATTTAATTACAAAAGTTTGCAGGTTAAATAATGGATTGATAGATTATTTCAAGAGACGAAGTAATATACAGGATTTTAGTGAGTTTAGCTTCACTAGTGCACTTGCTATATTAGGAGGTGACAAGGCCAATTATAACACATATAGATCAGTCTAGACTGCGGCTAGCAATTGAAGAAACTGGAAATAGAGAATGGGAATCTGCACATGCTCCGTGTTACTGCTTATCTGAGTTTGCGACAGGATAGTCATTCTTTCTGGCCTCACTGCTGTAGGTAGACGTTTCCAGTCTCTTCTTCTGCTTGAACTTCTTCTTCGCATTATGGTCTGTCTGTTGTACTTCCCACCATCTGTTCATTTTTTAGTCAGCAGAGTGCCAGAATGTTTTCTTTTCTTAATTATTTAGGAGGGAGGAGCGTTGTTTTGCTAGTTCAGGTTGTTTGGCTTGTGGTGGTGCCCTCCAGGCTTTGGTCATTTTCAGGCTTTTGGCTTTTCCCTGTTTGCGTGCTTTTTCCTCCTTTTTACCCCCTTTTTTGCTTCTTGTGTGGTGCTTCACGCCAAGGGCGTTGCCTTTCCCCACGTAGGTGGCCCTCCTTTTCCACCCTCTGTTTGTCTTTTCTCTCTTCCAGGCCCACGCACCAAGTCGTTACTCAGTTTTGTTGCCTGGCTCGGGTTTTTGTGGCAGGGAGAGACGTTAGTAGTCCCTTCTTCCTCCCTGCTCCATTGTTTTATTTCTTCTGTATGTTTTTTTCATCCCCAGCTCCAGAAGTTGCCTTGCTCGGCCCCGAGGTGTCCGGTCAAGTTCCAACAGGATGGCCTGTTCAGCCCACACCCCGTGCATGGACAACGATAAGTTCGACCTGAGTCGCTGTACGATGTGCTCTGAGTGGGTGGCAGGGTTTTTCCGCGACGCCGACTGAGATGTGGACACTTCCCACATTTTCTGGCAACAGCTTCGGCACCGTTGAGCAGCAGCCTCCAGTTCCGCCAGACACCGTGGCTCCCCCCTCTTCTGGAGGGACCAAGATCTCTGTTCCAGGTTGCGGATGTACTGCCACCGAGGCCCCTCAGGGAGAGTCCATTCTACCAAGGACCCCAGGCTGAGCTTCCCCCCACCGGCTTCCCAGTTGGCAACCGGGGAGCCCGCCTCTCCCCGCCATGGGGCTTCAAGCTCTCTGCAGCGCTCCCCCACGCCCATCTGAAAGTCGGTTGGTTACTCCTCCTCCAGTCGCCACCGTCACTGCTCCAGGAGTCCTGCTAAGCCCTCCTCCCATAGGCACCACGTCCCCAGGTCGCCTAAGGACAGTGTAAGGCCAAGCGGGCTCGCAAGGAGGAAGCAGCGGTTCTCGAACCCCGCGACTAAGCCAGGGCTCCAGCCGGCCTGTCCCTGCAGCCCAGAGTGTCCTTGAAGAGGCAATCCATACTCCCTCCAGCCCTCCACCTTCACTAACCCTCGCCAGGTGGCTCCGCTAGAGGGCCTTCTCCCCTACTGACCTCTTTTGGCTCCTTCCCCCCCGGGCCAGGCGCCGCCTGGGAAGACTGCCCTCTAACTCCTCCATCGCTCTGTCTAGGCTGGCCCCAGCCGCCCAGACATCGTAGCCAGAGGCGCTGGCCCCCTCGGGCAGTGCACCCACCATCCCAGTCTTGCCGCTGGAGATGTTGGAGGCTCTGTCTCTTTGATTTAGTGCGCAGCAGCAGGCCCAGGCCACCTCCAACCAACCTCCTGTGGCACAGGGATCCCGCCCTTGCTAACCCCCCCCCCCTCCCCCGAACCCTTCAGTGTTCTCGGAGTCCGGTTCCAAGCCAAGGACGGCCGGGTCTCACAGGGGCTGCCTGACCACTCCTACTCAGACCAGGGGCCAGTTTTAGCAACATCTCCAGTCCTTACAAAGCCCATGCTTTCGTCAGGAGAAGGGACCTTCCCCGCACCTACCGATGCTCCCCTCTCTTTTAAGACACCTGATTGCATCATCAGCCATGGGCCGTACAAGGGGGACTGGGACTGGGTTGTGCACTGGCACCAGGGGAGTCTGGCCATTTTATCGAATGTAAAGTGGGGGGAAGACCTACTTCTCTCTCCCCATTTTGACCAAGACGTCTGACGACGGGCGAACGACTTAGGTTCAGAGTACTTCGAGTTCCGACAGCTCCACCTGTCGTGAAGGGAGATGGTCCCAGCCCCGTCAGGAACGTTCTCAGTTGCGGCCTTGGACACCTTCGACTCTCTGGCCTCCTGTTCATTGCTGTCGCCAGCAGGTGCGTCCCGAGTGACAACGGTACAGTAGGAGGTGTGCCCGGGCGGCTGGTCAGGCCCTCTTTCCATGGGAAAAGGTGGGCCTGGACCTCCAGTCGATCTGGAGGGCTGTGGCTGGAAGGAACAGCTCTCCCATCACCCCCCCCCCCTCACCGGCCTGTGTAGTCTTATCCCCCCAGGATGACCAGGTGCAAGACGAGTTGATGGAGTTCTTGTGGGCTCCAAAATTAACCCAGTCCTCTTTCCCATGGCAGGCCTCTCAGGTAGCCCAGACCACCCTCACCATGGACGCCATGGAGAGGCAGAAAGCAGCCCTCGCCTTCTCCACTATGGCAGTACTGGCTCAACTCGGCGTCTGGTTGATGGCACTGGCCAACAACCCTAACCCCCTCCACCTAGACTCGGCATCAGCATCTACGGGGCCCTTTCTACCCTTGCTTCCAGATTTGCCTCGATCTCGACCTTCAACTTTCGCCCTCAGCAGGATAAGGGTGTTTCAGCAAAGAGTACATTAAATTGGAGGATGAAATCCTTGGATAATTCTAAACCACAATGTCTCTATGGTAAAATGTCAGATTCTGCATAGTTTCTGTGTTACAATACATTTAAGATGTTGTATTAACGAGAATGAATTTGATGTGAAATTCCCATAGGTTTTTGTAATCATTTATTCACAGATGTCTCATGTACAGCAGTACAGCATGATAGAGAGGTTGCAACAAAGAGGGGTCACACTGTAGAGATCTATGAATAAATGAGTTATGTGATGAGCAAAATGGATATATTAAGGGTAAAGGAACTAGAGAAGCTATACAGTATTTGGTTTGGTAATTTTAAGTGAAAGGATTGTTAAAGTCCAAAGAAATTTGTGCATCTGCTTTGTTGATTTTGAAAAAGCCTTTGATAAGGTAAAGCACAATAAACTTATAAGAGGTCTTAAAAAAATAGGTAAAAATTAAGGAAATATTATAATTTTAACGAATCATTTATCTTTACTGGCAACAGGAGGCTGCAGTGCTGAGAAATAAATAACACAGTGTTACCACCCTCCTCCTTTCACCTCGTACCCAGCTTCCATCACTGGTTACCAGCAGAGGGCCATATGTACAGGAACAGTAGATATCTCAAGTGTTGTCGAATTACCACTGGCTGTCCCACCAGTCTCCAGTAATTTCCCAACGATCGGTATCAGTGTACAGACAAACAACAAGCAGGTAGATTTCCATCAGGTCACAGAAACACACTTGTAACTGTAGTCTTCTTTATTAAACACTAATTCTTCACAACACTGTTAACAGGGTAATGGCTTCACACTTCGAATATATACTGTAGTCGGCACACTACCAGTCTAGAAGTCTTTAGTCTTTTCACTTTAAATTGTTCACAACAATTCCACAATACTTGCACAACAATTGTCTTCAGTTGTTCTGCTAGGCTTATTCTTTGCACTATGAACAGAAGCAATCGACTGACTCCTCGCCTGCACGCTGGTCTTTATATCTTTGCCCCGTCAGACGCCCTTCGAACATGCTAGGCTCCTAGTGTCATCCAGAGACGCCTGAGGGATTCTAGAACCTTCTACTCTGATCGAGGCTTACAATAATAAGTAAATCATAGCAAAAATTATGCAAAACATTCTAGAATACTCTTACATAATAAATACATCAATATATTCACGAAATTTTGACAAAATTTTACAAAATACTAATGCATGGGACAGAAAACAATAAAAACACTTAGTTCACACAATTATAATACGAAACTATGCCTGGACTTAATACTAATTGGTTCACAGACATGTAGGCTGTTGTAGTGAACGTCTCCCCTACAACTGCCTACAACTGTAATGGTCATGATAAGAGCTAACCTGAAAACCTTAAGGATTCATATTACGCTCAAACGTCCACAAAACCTTCCGAGTCCCCCAGTGGAAACGTCCCCCGTTTTCTCTGCTTCCCCCGTCTTGGTCTATGGGAGTAGACGCTGTATGTTGGGACCTGTTGCCATCCAACCCTTTGTAATCAATTTAATTGTGCTTTCGATAGCTGAGTCAGAGCATTGTTAGTGAAGATAATAATAGAGAATGAAAATGAGTTCATAGTCTCAATTTCAAGGTCAGAGTGTACAGTAAATTAATTCATCGGAATAGGAGTAGGTGGACTCCCTGGCCTGTTTTGAGTGAGGGCGCCGCGGGCATTTCAACCGTTAGTAAGTGCCCGTCCCTTCATCCATACAGGTAGGCCAATCCACGCTGTGTTGTGATTTGCCCTTCTTTAAGTGATTTGACCCAATTAATAGTTGATTGTGCAAGTGTTACAGTAACGTAGCTGATATGCTCTGAGTGAAGTCATATTTACGTCTTTAACGTCCCCTGAAACGTGATGTTGTTGTCACAGTTAGCAAGTGCCCGTCTTTTCATCCATACAGGTCCCCTGACGCTGATTCCCGTTTGTCTCCCGATCCCATTGTGATTCTTGAATCGCTCTACCATCCAACAACGGCCTCGGATGTATTAGATGTCCAGCCGGGATCATATATGAGAAGATGGCACCGATGCGGCCGGATTAATGTGCCCCAAGGCTTCGTTGGACCAGACCCCAGACCCGCCATGTGTCTGGCTACTCCACAATAACAAAGGCCGCGAGCCCTAGTGTTCTCCCCTGGGTTACTCCTTGGAAGTATATGTCCACAGAGAGTGTTATAACATCTATTTTCCCCTTTGATTTTATTAATAAACTTGTTCTTTGAGAATTTTAGGAGTATTCATTTCTCCCACAGTATTTTACCTTTATTTCCATCCAAGTGACCTGATACCAAAATTACCATACTCACGTGCCTAGACCCTCGCCCATGCTACCCAAGAATAGGTGACGGAACTGAGTAGAGTAAGAACTAAGAGAAGTAGATAAGATGAGGGTGGCGTAGAAACAGAGAGGGAGTCAGGCCCCCTCACATTGGTGACAGACCAAGAATGCACCCCTTCACATTGGTGGCAGCTAGAGAACCCGCCCCCTCACACAACTGCGTAGCTGCAGGCCACCTGCGACGTCTTCCCTAGAAACCAAACTAGCGGCCCAGGCGGCGGCGTCACCAGATGCCGCAGTATCCTAGCAACGGAGCCAAAGACCGGTTACTTCTCGGGTTTTCCCTACATGACTCATAGATGACTCACGGCTGCTGGGTACAAAAGCTCTGTCTCTCCATTGAGATTCATTCTGGCCCATCTTCCTGAACACGCAACACCTCCTCCAGCAAGCTCCTCGCTGTCCAGCTTTCATTCAACCAGGAGGTCAGCAACAGGCAACATCTTCTCTAACGAAGCTCCTGCACATCTACCTCCTTCAACACGCTACTCACCGAACGTCTCTACTGAGCAGCTCCTCACCACACGGCACCTCCAGCACCAGACTGTCTACCATATAACTTATATTATATAAGAAAACCACCTTAGAGTTCCATCCATCCTGAGTGCTAGACAACATAATACCACGAAACCCTACAAATGGTGACTCCTGGAGATAAGCACTCACACAGGATGGAGGACGGACGGATCTCTCTGCCGACTTTCAACCACAACGTCGAGGACTGGCTAGACCATGTGGAAGCAGCCCTCGCCGGCTCACGAGCAACCGACGCGCAAAAGTATGGCGCCCTGCTCTATGCCTTGCCCACGGAAGTGGCCACGCGGGTCTCACAAACCATTTCCAACCCTCCAGATGACAAAAAATTCGCTACCCTGCGGGATGCCTTGAAGACGTGTTATCAACAGACCAGCCCCAATCTCCTGCAAGATCTATCCTCTGTCTCCCTCGGGAACTCAACCCCGGGACGTCTCTGGGAGGAGATGTGTCGGCTGAACTCCCGTCACACAGACAGACCTCCCCCGACTCTATCCTGCGCCAGCTTCACGCACAAAAGCTACCCACAGAAGTACGCAACATCCTGTTTGCAGTAGATTATTCTACGACACCAGAACTATATGCAACCGCGGCAGATAGAATTTTCAACGAGTGCGCTGCTGCACCCCTTGCCGCCACGGTCACACCAGTACCTACCATCGAACTTGTAAGCCGGGTCAACACCCCTCAGCCGAGCAATACCTCACAAGACATCAAGGACCTGTTGCAAACTTTGAACCGCAGGATGGACACCATTGAGCAGTTCTGCTCCTCCATACCCGCTGCTGAGCCAGTTCCTGACTCGCACACCACGCCCTACAAGTTCCGACGCACAGCAGCCAGCCCCCAGCACAACAAATATACCCTCTGCTGGTATCACCAGACTTTCGGCCGCAATGCTCGAAATTGTGAGCCCTATTGCACCTATCCGGGAAACGGCAACACCGGAGGCTGGTAGACGCCTCAGCCTCCGTCCCTCCAGGCGTCTCATTACTGCACGTCACCGACCGCACCTCCGGCAAGAAGTTCCTCATCGACACAGGTTCATCGGTCAGCCTCATCCCTCCCTCACTACGAGACAAGTCAAAGCAACACCTCCTCCTCCGCTGCTGCCTGGCGGTCCTCGCTCCCGCCGGCGAGCATGGCGACCCACCAGCTGTCCTTCTCTGAGCTTCCTCACCAACCAGCTCCTCTTCCTGCCCCAAGCACCACATCCTACCGACCCCAGCACACCCGTCCTGCCTCAGACGCCAACCCCGGCCCAGCAGTAACCCCTGCCGCCCCTGACGCGGCCTCTGTTCCTGAGTGCGGACCCACACACACCCCTCTTTTCTCCCTCAGGTACTCCCTGTTAATGTCCTGCACCCTGCTGCTGTCGTGGACCCAGCTGCTGTCATGGGCCCTTATCCGCTTCTGCTGACGCAGCCCCTGCTCCTGACCCAGGCCCACACACACCCCAGCAGGCGCATCTGACGACCCTGTACCTGTCGTGAGGGAAGCACAACATTCATCGCCTCCACACACCCTCTTTTCTCCCTCAGGTACTCCCTGCTAATGTCCTGCACCCTGCTGCTGTCGTGGACCCAGCTGCTGTCACGAGCCCTAATCCGCTTCTGCCGACGCAGCCCCTGCTCCTGACCCAGGCCCACACACACCCCAGCAGGCGCATCTGACGACTCTGTACCTGTCGTGAGGGAAGCACAACATTCATCGCCTCCACACACCCTTTTCCTACCTCTCTCTTCCCACAGATAGTGTGTATATTGACAGTTAAATTCAGCGACCGGCTCATTCACGCCATTGCTGTTGTCTCACATGAGGCATGCACCGCCCGGTCTGCCTCACATGTGCTAAGCGACTCTACAGACAACAAGTCTCCTACACCGCCTGGAGGGAAGGGGGAGTATTGTAGTGGACGTCTCCCCAGACAACTGCCTACAACTGCGTAGCTGCAGGCCACCTGCGACGTCTTCCCTAGCAACCAAACTAGCGGCCCAGGCGGCGGCATCACCAGATGCCGCAGTATCCTAGCAACGGAGCCAAAGACCGGTTACTTCTCGGGTTTTCCCTACATGACTCACGGCTGACTCACGGCTGCTGGGTATATAAGCTCTGTCTCTCCATTGAGATTCATTCTCGCCCATTTTCCTGAACACGCAACACCTCCTCCAGCAAGCTCCTCGCTGTCCAGCTTTCATTCAACCAGGAGGCCAGCAACAGGCAACATCTTCTCTAACGAAGCTCCTGCACATCTACCTCCTTCAACACGCTACTCACCGAACGTCTCTACTGAGCAGTGTGTGTGACCCTAGTGCAAGGTGGTGTGTGTGTGGCCTTAGTGTAAGGTAATGTGTGTTACCTAGTGTAAGTCAGTGTGTGTGACCCTAGTGTAAGGTAATGTATGTGACCCTAGTGTAAGGTAATGTGTGTGACTCTAGTGTAAGGTAGTGTGTGTGGCCCAGTGTAAGGTAGTGTGTGTGACCCTAGTGTAAGGTAATGTGTGTGACCCAAGTGTAAGGTAATGTGTGTGACCCTAGTGTAAGGTAGTGTGTGTGACCCTAGTGTAAGGTAGTGTGTGTGTGTGTGACCCTAGTGTAAGGTAGTGTGTGTGACCCAAGTGCAAGGTAGTGTGTGTGTGACCCTAGTGTAAGGTAGTGTGTGTGTGACCCTAGTGTAAGGTAGTGTGTGTGACCCTAGTGTAAGGTAGTGTGTGTGTGTGTGTGGCCCTAGTGTAAGGTAATGTGTGTGACCCTAGTGTAAGGTAGTGTGTGTGACCCTAGTGTAAGGTAGTGTGTGTGTGACCCTAGTGTAGGTATTGTGTGTGACCATAGTGTTAGGTATTGTGTGTGACTCTAGTGTAAGGTAGTGTGTGTGGCCCAGTGTAAGGTAGTGTGTGTGACCCTAGTGTAAGGTAGTGTGTGTGTGACTCTAGTGTAAGGTAGTGTGTGTGACCCTAGTGTAAGGTAGTGTGTGTGACCCTAGTGTAAGGTGGTGTGTGTGAGACAGTAGTGTAAGGTAGTGTGTGTGTGACTCTAGTGTAAGGTTTTGTGTGTGGGTGTAAGGTAGTGTGTGTGTGACCCTAGTGTAATGTAGTGTGTGTGTGTGACCCTAGTGTAAGGTAATGTGTGTGGCCCTAGTGTAAGGTAGTGTGTGTGTGACTCCAGTGTAAGTTAATGTGTGTGGGTGTAAGGTAGTGTGTGTGACCCTAGTGTAAGGTAGTGTGTGTGACCCTAGTGTAAGGTAGTGTGCGTGACCCTAGTGTAAGGTAGTGTGTGTGTGACCCTAGAATAAGGTAGTGTGTGTGACCCAAGTGTAGGGTAGTGTGTGTGACCCTAGTGTAAGGTAGTGTCTGTGTGACCCTAGTGTAAGGTAGTGTGTGTGTGCCTCTAGTGTAAGGTAATGTGTGTGGGTGTAAGGTAGTGTGTGCGACCCTAGTGTGAGGTAGTGTGTGTGACCCTAGTGTAAGGTAGTGTGTGTGACCCTAGTGTAAGGTAGTGTGTGTGTGACCCTAGTGTAATGTGGTGTGTGTAACCCTAGTGTAAGGTAGTGTGTGTGTGTGGCCCTACTGTAAGTTAATGTGTTTGACCCTAGTGTAAGGTAAGTGTGTGTGACCCTAGTGTAAGGTAATGTGTGTGTGTGTGACCCTAGTGCAAGGTAGTGTGTGTGACCCTAGTGTAAGGTAGTGTGTGTGACCCTAGTGTAAGGTAGTGTGTGTGACCCTAGTGTAAGGTAATGTGTGTGACCCTAGTGTAAGGTAGTGTGTGTGTGTGGCCCTAGTGTAAGGTAGTGTGTGTGACCCTAGTGTAAGGTAGTGTGTGTGACCCTAGTGTAAGGAAATGTGTGTGACTCTAGTGTAAGGTAATGCGTGTCACCCTAGTGTAAGGTAATGTGTGTGTGACCCAAGTGTAAGGTAACAGTGTGGCCCTAGTGTAAGTTAGTGTGTGTGACCCTAGTGTAAGGTGATGTGTGTGACCCTAGTGTAAGGTAGTGTGTGTGACCCTAGTGTAAGGTAGTGTGTGTGTTTGACCCTAGTGTAAGGATATTGTGTGTGACTCTAGTGTAAGGTAATGTGTGTGAACTCTAGTGTAAGGAAGTGTGTGTGATCCTAGTGTAAAGTAGTGTGGTGACCCTAGTGTAAGGTAATGTGTGTTACCTAGTGTAAGGCAGTGTGTGTGACCCTAGTGTAAGGTAATGTATGTGACCCTAGTGTAAGGTAATGTGACCCTAGTGTAAGGTAATGTGTGTGGCCCTAGTGTAAGGTAGAGTGTGTGTGACTCTAGTGTAAGGTAGTGTGTGTGTGTGTAAGGTGGTGTGTGTGGCCCTAGTGTAAGGTAATGTGTGAGGCCCCAGTGTAAGGTAGTGTGTGTGACCCTAGTGTAAGGTAATGTGTGTGACCCTAGTGTAAGGTAATGTGTGTGACCCTAGTGTAAGGTAGTGTGTGTGACCCTAGTGTGGGGTAATGTGTGTGACTCTAGTGTAAGGTCGTGTGTGTGACCCTAGTGTACCGTAGTGTGTGTGTGGCCCTAGTGTGAGGTAATGTGTGTGACTCTAGTGTAAGGTAGTGTGTGTGACCCTAGTCAAAGGTAGTGTGTGTGACCCTAGTGTAAGGTAATATGTGTGACTCTTGTGTAAGGTAGTGTGTGTGACCCTAGTGTAAGGTGGTGTGTGTGGCCGTAGTGTAAGGTAATGTGTGTGACTCTAGTGTAAGGTAGTGTGTGTGACCTTAGTGTAAGGTAGAGTGTGTGACTCTAGTGTAAGGTAAAATGTGTGGCCCCAGTGTATGGTAGTGTGTGTGTGACCCTAGTGTAAGGTAATGTGTGTGACTTTAGTGTAAGGTAATGTGTGTGGCCCCAGTGTAAGGTAATGTGTGTGACACTAATGTAAGGTAATGTGTGTGACTCTAGTGGAAGGTAATATGTGTGGCCACCAGTGCAAGGTAGTGTGTGTGACCCTAGTGTCAGGTAATGTGTGCGACCCAAGTGTAAGGTAGTGTGTGTGACCCTAGTGTAAGGTAATGTGTGTAACCCTAGTGTAAGGTAGTGTGTGTTTGGCCCTAGTGTAAGGTAGTGTGTGTGTGTGTGTTTCCCTAGTGTAAAGTAGTGTTTGTGGCCCAAGTGTAAGGTAGTGTGTGTGGCCCTAGGCTAAAGCAGTGTGTAAGGCCACAGTGTAAAGTACTGTTTGTGGCCCTTGTGTAAGGAAGTGTATGTAACACAAGTGTAAGGTAGTGTGTGTGGCCCTAGTGCAAGGTAGTGTGTGTGCCCCTAGTGTTATGTAGTGTGTGTGTGGCCCTAGTTTAAGGTAGTGAGTGTGGCCCTAATGTAAGGTAGTGTGTGTGGCCCTAGTGTAAGGCAGTGTGTGTGCGGCCCTAGTGTAAAGTAGTGTGTGTGGCCCTAGTGGAAGGTAATGTGTGTGACCCTAGTGTAAGGTAGTGTGTGTGACCCTAGTGTAAAGTAGTGTGTGTGACCCTAGTGTAAGATCGTGCGTGTGGCTCTAGTGTAAGGTAGTGTTTGTAGCCCTATTGTAAGGTAGTGAGTGTGGCCCTAGTGTAAGGTAGTGTGTGTGACCTTAGTGTAAGGTAGTGTGTGTGTGACCCTAGTGTAAGGTAGTGTGTGTGTGTGACCCTAGTGTAAGGTAGTGTGTGTGACCCTAGTGTAAGGTAATGTGTGTGACTCTAGTGTAAGGTAGTGTGTGTGACCCTAGTGTAAGGTAGTGTTTGTGCCCGTAGTGTAAGGTAGTGTGTGTGGCCCTATTTTAAGGTAGTGAGAGTGGCCCTAATGTAAAGTAATGTGTGTGGCCTTAGTGTAAGGTAGTGTGTGTGACCCTAGCGTAAGGTAGTGTGTGTGACCCTAGTGTAAGGCAGTGTGTGTGACCCTAGTGTAAGATAGTGCGTGTGGCCCTAGTGTAAGGTAGTGTGTGTAGCCCTAGTGTAAGGTAGAGAGTGTGGCCCTAGTGTGTGTGACCTTCGTGTAAGGTAGTGTGTGTGTGACACTAGTGTTAGGTAATGTGTGTGTGACTCTAGTGTAAGGTAGTGTGTGTGACCTAGTGTAAGGTAGTGTGTGTGGCCCTATTGTAAGGTAGTGTGTGTGGCCATAGTGTAAGGTAATGTTGGTGGCTCTAGTGTAAGGCAGTGTGTGTGGCCCTAGTGTAAGGTAGTGTCTGTGGCCCTAGTGTAAGGTAATGTGTGTGACCCTAGTGTAAGGTAGTGTGTGTGTGACTCTAGTGTAAGGTAGTGTGTGTGGGTGTAAGGTAGTGTGTGTGGCCCTAGTGTAAGGTAGTGTGTGTGTGACCCTAGTGTAAGGTAATGTGTGTGGCCCTAGTGTAAGGTAGTGTGTGTGTGTGACTCTAGTGTAATGTAGTGTGCGTGGGTGTAAGGTAGTGTGTGTGGCCCTAGTGAAAGGTAGTGTGTGTGTGACTCTAGTGTAAGGTAGTGTGTGTGGGTGTAAGGTAGTGTGTGTGACCCTAGTGTAAGGTAGTGTGTGTGTGACTCTAGTGTAAGGTTATGTGTGTGGGTGTAAGGTAGTGTGTGTGTGACCCTAGTGTAAGGTGGTGTGTGTGTGACCCTAGTTTAAGGTAAGGTGTGTGGCCCTAGTGTAAGGTAGTGTGTGTGTGATTCAAAGTGTAAGGTAATGTGTGTGGGTTTAAGGTAGTGTGTGTGACCCTAGTGTAAGGTAGTGTGTGTGACCCTAGTGTAAGGTAGTGTGCGTGACCCTAGTGTAAGGTAGTGTGTGTGTGACCCTAGTGTAAGGTAGTGTGTGTGACCCTAGTGTAAGGTAGTGTGTGTGACCCTTGTGTAAGGTAGTGTCTGTGTGACCCTAGTGTAAGGTAGTGTGTGTGACCCTAGTGTAAGGTAATGTGTGTTACTCAAGTGTAAGGTAATGTGTGTGACTCTAGTGTAAGGTAGTGTGTGTGATCCTAGTGTAAGGTAGTGTGTGTGACCCTAGTGTAAGGTAATGTGTGTGACTCTAGTGTAAGGTAATGTGTGTGACCCTAGTGTAAGGTAATGTGTGTGTGACCCTAGTGTAAGGTAACAGTGTGGCCCTAGTGTAAGGTAGTGTGTGTGACCCCAGTGTAAGGTAATGTGTTTAACCCTAGTGTAGGGTAGTGTGTGTGGCCCTAGTGTATGGTAGTGTGTGTGTTTGACCCTAGTGTAAGGATATTGTGTGTGACTCTAGTGTAAGGTAATGTGTGTGAACTCTAGGGTAAGGTAGTGTGTGTGACCCTAGTGCAAAGTAATGTGTGTTACCTAGTGTAAGGCAGTGTGTGTGACCCTAGTGTAAGGTAATGTATGTGACCCTAGTGAAAGGTAATGTGACCCTAGTGTAAGGTAATGTGTGTGGCCCTAGTGTAAGGTAGTGGGTGTGTGACTCTAGTGTAAGGTAGTGTGTGTGTGTGTGTAAGGTAGTGTGTGTGGCCCTAGTGTAAGGTAAGGTGTGAGGCCCCAGTGTAAGGTAGTGTGTGTGACCCTATTGTAAGGTAATGTGTGTGACCCTAGTTTAAGGCAATGTGTGTGACCCTAGTGTAAGGTAGTGTGTGTGACCCTAGTGTGGGATAATGTGTGTGACTCTAGTGTAAGGTAGTGTGTGTGACCCTAGTGTACCGTTGTGTGTGTGTGTGGCCCTAGTGTGAGGTAATGTGTGTGACTCTAGTGTAAGGTAGTGTGTGTGACCCTAGTCTAAGGTAGTGTGTGTGACCCTAGTGTAAGGTATTGTGTGTGACTCTTGTGTAAGGTAGTGTGTGACCCTAGTGTAAGGTGGTGTGTGTGGCCGTAGTGTAAGGTAATGTGTGTGACTCTAGTGTAAGGTAGTGTGTGTGACCCTAGTGTAAGGTAATGTTGGTGGCCCTAGTGTAAGGCAGTGTGTGTGGCCCTAGTGTAAGGTAGTGTCTGTGGCCCTAGTGTAAGGTAATATGTGTGGCCCCAGTGTATGGTAGTGTGTGTGTGACCCTAGTGTAAGGTAATGTGTGTGACTTTAGTGTAAGGTAATGTGTGTGGCCCCAGTGTAAGGTAATGTGTATGACCCTAATGTAAGGTAATGTGTATGACTCTAGTGTAAGGTAATATGTGTGGCCACCAGTGTAAGGTAGTGTGTGTGACCCTAGTGTCAGGTAATGTGTGCGACCCTAGTGTAAGGTAGTGTGTGTGACCCTAGTGTAAGGTAATGTGTGTGACCCTAGTGTAAGGTAATGTGTGTGTAACCCTAGTGCAAGGTAGTGTGTGTGTTTCCCTAGTGTAAAGTAGTGTGTGTGGCCCAAGTGTAAGGTAGTGTGTGTGGCCCTAGGCTAAAGCAGTGTGTAAGGCCATAGTGTAAAGCACTGTTTGTGGCCCTTGTGTAAGGAAGTGTATGTAACACAAGTGCAAGGTAGTGTGTGTGGCCCTAGTGCAAGGTAGTGTGTGTGCCCCTAGTGTTAGGTAGTGTGAGTGTGGCCCTAGTTTAAGGTAGTGAGTGTGGCCCTAATGTAAGGTAGTGTGTGTGGCCCTAGTGTAAGGTAGTGTGTGTGCGGCCCTAGTGTAAAGTAGTGTGTGTGGCCCTAGTGTAAGGTAGTGTGTGTGACCCTAGTGTAAGGTAGTATGTGTGACCCTAGTGTAAAGTAGTGTGTGTGACCCTAGTGTAAGATCGTGCGTGTGGCTCTAGTGTAAGGTAGTGTTTGTAGCCCTAATGTAAGGTAGTGAGTGTGGCCCTAGTGTAAGGTAGTGTGTGTGACCTTAGTGTAAGGTAGTGTGTGTGTGACCCTAGTGTAATATAGTGTGTGTGTGACCCTAGTGTAAGGTAGTGTGTGTGACCCTAGTGTAAGGTAATGTGTGTGACTCTAGTGTAAGGTAGTGTGTGTGACCCTAGTGTAAGGTAGTGTGTGTGACCCTAGTGTAAGGTAGTGTTTGTGCCCGTAGTGTAAGGTAATGTGTGTGGCCCTAGTTTAAGGTAGTGAGAGTGGCCCTAATGTAAAGTAATATGTGTGGCCCTAGTGTAAGGTAGTGTGTGTGACCCTAGCGTAAGGTAGTGTGTGTGACCCTAGTGTAAGGTAGTGTGTGTGACCCTAGTGTAAGATAGTGCGTGTGGCCCTAGTGTAAGGTAGAGAGTGTGTCCCTAGTGTAACGTAGTGTGTGTGACCTTCGTGTAACGTAGTGTGTGTGTGACACTAGTGTTAGGTAATGTGTGTGTGACTCTAGTGTAAGGTAGTGTGTGTGACCCTAGTGTAAGGTAGTGTGTGTGAACCTAGTGCAAGGAAGTGTGTGTGGCCCTAGTGTTAGGTAATGTTGGTGGCCCTAGTGTAAGGTAGTGTGTGTGGCCCTAGTGTAAGGTAGTGTTGGTGGCCCTAGTGTAAGGCAGTGTGTGTGGCCCTAGTGTAAGGTAGTGTGTGTGGCCCTAGTGAAAGGTAGTGTGTGTGGCACTAGTGTAAGGTAGTGTGTGTGACCCTAGTGTAAGGTAGTGAGTGTGGCCCTAGTGTAAGGTAGTGTGTGTGGCCCTAGTGTAAGGTAGTGTTGGTGGCCCTAGTGTAAGGCAGTGTGTGTGGCCCTAGTGTAAGATAGTGTGTGTGGCCCTAGTGAAAGGTAGTGTGTGTGGCCCTAGTGTAAGGTAGTGTGTGTGACCCTCGTGTATGGTAGTGTGTGTGGCCCTAGTGTAAGGTAGTGTGTGTGGCCCTAGTGTAAGGTATTGTGTGTGACTCTTGTGTAAGGTAGTGTGTGACCCTAGTGTAAGGTGGTGTGTGTGGCCGTAGTGTAAGGTAATGTGTGTGACTCTAGTGTAAGGTAGTGTGTGTGACCCTAGTGTAAGGTAATGTTGGTGGCCCTAGTGTAAGGCAGTGTGTGTGGCCCTAGTGTAAGGTAGTGTCTGTGGCCCTAGTGTAAGGTAATATGTGTGGCCCCAGTGTATGGTAGTGTGTGTGTGACCCTAGTGTAAGGTAATGTGTGTGACTTTAGTGTAAGGTAATGTGTGTGGCCCCAGTGTAAGGTAATGTGTATGACCCTAATGTAAGGTAATGTGTATGACTCTAGTGTAAGGTAATATGTGTGGCCACCAGTGTAAGGTAGTGTGTGTGACCCTAGTGTCAGGTAATGTGTGCGACCCTAGTGTAAGGTAGTGTGTGTGACCCTAGTGTAAGGTAATGTGTGTGACCCTAGTGTAAGGTAATGTGTGTGTAACCCTAGTGCAAGGTAGTGTGTGTGTTTCCCTAGTGTAAAGTAGTGTGTGTGGCCCAAGTGTAAGGTAGTGTGTGTGGCCCTAGGCTAAAGCAGTGTGTAAGGCCATAGTGTAAAGTACTGTTTGTGGCCCTTGTGTAAGGAAGTGTATGTAACACAAGTGCAAGGTAGTGTGTGTGTGGCCCTAGTGCAAGGTAGTGTGTGTGCCCCTAGTGTTAGGTAGTGTGTGTGTGGCCCTAGTTTAAGGTAGTGAGTGTGGCCCTAATGTAAGGTAGTGTGTGTGGCCCTAGTGTAAGGTAGTGTGTGTGCGGCCCTAGTGTAAAGTAGTGTGTGTGGCCCTAGTGTAAGGTAGTGTGTGTGACCCTAGTGTAAGGTAGTATGTGTGACCCTAGTGTAAAGTAGTGTGTGTGACCCTAGTGTAAGATCGTGCGTGTGGCTCTAGTGTAAGGTAGTGTTTGTAGCCCTAATGTAAAGTAGTGAGTGTGGCCCTAGTGTAAGGTAGTGTGTGTGACCTTAGTGTAAGGTAGTGTGTGTGTGACCCTAGTGTAATGTAGTGTGTGTGTGACCCTAGTGTAAGGTAGTGTGTGTGACCCTAGTGTAAGGTAATGTGTGTGACTCTAGTGTAAGGTAGTGTGTGTGACCCTAGTGTAAGGTAGTGTGTGTGACCCTAGTGTAAGGTAGTGTTTGTGCCCGTAGTGTAAGGTAATGTGTGTGGCCCTAGTTTAAGGTAGTGAGAGTGGCCCTAATGTAAAGTAATATGTGTGGCCCTAGTGTAAGGTAGTGTGTGTGACCCTAGCGTAAGGTAGTGTGTGTGACCCTAGTGTAAGGTAGTGTGTGTGACCCTAGTGTAAGATAGTGCGTGTGGCCCTAGTGTAAGGTAGAGAGTGTGTCCCTAGTGTAACGTAGTGTGTGTGACCTTCGTGTAACGTAGTGTGTGTGTGACACTAGTGTTAGGTAATGTGTGTGTGACTCTAGTGTAAGGTAGTGTGTGTGACCCTAGTGTAAGGTAGTGTGTGTGAACCTAGTGCAAGGAAGTGTGTGTGGCCCTAGTGTTAGGTAATGTTGGTGGCCCTAGTGTAAGGTAGTGTGTGTGGCCCTAGTGTAAGGTAGTGTTGGTGGCCCTAGTGTAAGGCAGTGTGTGTGGCCCTAGTGTAAGGTAGTGTGTGTGGCCCTAGTGAAAGGTAGTGTGTGTGGCACTAGTGTAAGGTAGTGTGTGTGACCCTAGTGTAAGGTAGTGAGTGTGGCCCTAGTGTAAGGTAGTGTGTGTGGCCCTAGTGTAAGGTAGTGTTGGTGGCCCTAGTGTAAGGCAGTGTGTGTGGCCCTAGTGTAAGATAGTGTGTGTGGCCCTAGTGAAAGGTAGTGTGTGTGGCCCTAGTGTAAGGTAGTGTGTGTGACCCTCGTGTATGGTAGTGTGTGTGGCCCTAGTGTAAGGTAGTGTGTGTGGCCCTAGTGTAAGGTAGTGTGTGTGACCCTAGTGTAAGGTAGTGTGTGGCCCTAGTGAAAGGTAGTGTTGGTGGCCCTAGTATAAGGCAGTGTGTGTGGCCCTAGTGTAAGATAGTGTGTGTGGCCTTAGTGAAAGGTAATGTGTGTGACCCTAGTGTAAGGTAGTGTGTGTGTGACTTTAGTGTAAGGTAGTGTGTGTGGGTGTAAGGTAGTGTGTGTGGCCGTAGTGTACAGTATGGTAGTGTGTGTGTGACCCTAATGTAAGGTAATGTGTGTGGCCCTAGTGTTGGGTAGTGTGTGTGTGACTCTAGTGTAAGGTAGTGTGTGTGGGTGTAAGGTAGTGTGTGTGGCCCTATTGTAAGGTAGTGTGTGTGGGTGTAAGGTGGTGTGTGTGGCCCTAGTGTAAGGTAATGTGTGTGGGTGTAAGGTAGTGTGTGTGACTCTAGTGTAAGGTAGTGTGTGTGGGTGTAAGGTAGTGTGTGTGACCCTAGTGTAAGGTAGCGTGTGTGACCCTAGTGCAAGGTAGTGTGTGTGTGACTCTAGTGTAAGGTAGTGTGTGTGACCCTAGTGTAAGGTAGTGTATGTGTGACTCTAGTGTAAGGTATTGTGTGTTTGACTCTAGTGTAAGGTTATGTGTGTGGGTGTAAGGTAGTGTGTGTGACCCTAGTGTAAGGTAGTGTGTGTGTGACTCTAGTGTAAGGTAGTGTGTGTGTGACTCTAGTGTAAGGTTATGTGTGTGGGTGTAAGGTAGTGTGTGTGGCCCTAGTGTAAGGTAGTGTGTGTGTGACTCTAGTGTAAGGTAGTGTGTGTGACCCTAGTGTAAGGTAGTGTGTGTGACCCTAGTGTAAGGTGGTGTGTGTGAGACAGTAGTGTAAGGTAGTGTGTGTGTGACTCTAGTGTAAGGTTTTGTGTGTGGGTGGAAGGTAGTGTGTGTGTGACCCTAGTGTAATGTCGTGTGTGTGTGTGACCCTAGTGTAAGGTAATGTGTGTGGCCCTAGTGTAAGGTAGTGTGTGTGTGACTACAGTGTAAGTTAATGTGTGTGGGTGTAAGGTAGTGTGTGTGACCCTAGTGTAAGGTAGTGTGTGTGACCCTAGTGTAAGGTAGTGTGCGTGACCCTAGTGCAAGGTAGTGTGTGTGTGACCCTAGAGTAAGGTAGTGTGTGTGACCCAAGTGTAAGGTAGTGTGTGTGACCCTAGTGTAAGGTAGTGTCTGTGTGACCCTAGTGTAAGGTAGTGTGTGTGTGCCTCTAGTGTAAGGCAATGTGTGTGGGTGTAAGGTAGTGTGTGCGACCCTAGAGTGAGGTATTGTGTGTGACCCTAGTGTAAGGTAGTGTGTGTGACCCTAGTGTAAGGTAGAGTGTGTGTGACCCTAGTGTAATGTGGTGTGTGTAACCCTAGTGTAAGGTAGTGTGTGTGTGACCCTAGTATAAGGTAGTGTGTGTGTGACTCTACTGTAGGGTAATGTGTGTGTGACTCTAGTGTAAGGTAGTGTGTGTGTGACTCTAGTGTAAGGTAATGTGTGTGGCCCTAGTGTAAGGTAGTGTGTGTGACCCTAATGTAAGGTAATGTGTGTGACTCTAGTGTAAGGTAGTGTGTGTGACTCTAGGGTAAGGTAATGTGTGTGGCCCTAGTGTAAGGTAATGTGTGTAACCCTAGTGTAAGGTAATGTGTGTGACTCTAGTGTAAGGTAGTGTGTGTGTGACTCTAGTGTAAGGTAATGTGTGTGGCCCTAGTGTAAGGTAATGTGTGGTCCTAGTATAAGGTTTTGTTTGTGGCCCTAGTGTAATGTAGTGTGTGTGACCCTAGTGTAAGGTAATGTGTGTGACCCTAGTGTAAGGTAGTGTGTGTGTGACCCTAGTGTAAGGTAGTGTGTGTGGCCCTAGTGTAAGGTAGTGTGTGTGGCCCTAGTGTAAGGTAGTGTGTGTGGCCCTAGTGTAAGGTAGTGTGTGTGTGACCATAGCGTAAGGTAGTGTGTGTGTGACTCTAGTGTAAGGTAATGTGTGTGGCCCTAGTGTAAGGTAGTGTGTGTGTGACTCCAGTGTAAGGTAATGTGTGTGGGTGTAAGGTAGTGTGTGTAACCCTAGTGTAAGGTAGTGTGTGTGACCCTAGTGTAAGGTAGTGTGTGTGACCCTAGTGTAAGGTAGTGTCTGTGTGACCCTAGTGTAAGGTAGTGTGTGTGTGCCTCTAGTGTAAGGTAATGTGTGTGGGTGTAAGGTAGTGTGTGCGACCCTAGTGTGAGGTAGTGTGTGTGACCCTAGTGTAAGGTAGTGTGTGTGTGACCCTAGTGTAATGTAGTGTGTGTAACCCTAGTGTAAGGTAGTGTGTGTGTGACCCTAGTGTAAGGTAGTGTGTGTGTGACTCTACTGTAGGGTAATGTGTGTGTGACTCTAGTGTAAGGTAGTGTGTGTGTGACTCTAGTGTAAGGTAATGTGTGTGGCCCTAGTGTAAGGTAGTGTGTGTGACCCTAGTGTAAGGTAATGTGTGTGACTCTAGTGTAAGGTAGTGTGTGTGACTCTAGGGTAAGGTAATGTGTGTGACTCTAGTGTAAGGTAATGTGTGTGACTCTAGTGTAAGGTAGTGTGTGTGACTCTAGTGCAAGGTAATGTGTGTGGCCCTAGTGTAAGGTAATGTGTGTGACCCTAGTGTAAGGTAGTGTGTGTGACCTTAGTGTAAGGTAGTGTCTGTGTGACCCTAGTGTAAGGTAGTGTGTGTGTGACCATAGCGAAAGGTAGTGTGTGTGTGACTCTAGTGTAAGGTAATGTGTGTGGCCCTAGTGTAAGGTAGTGTGTGTGTGACTCCAGTGTAAGGTAATGTGTGTGGGTGTAAGGTAGTGTGTGTAACCCTAGTGTAAGGTAGTGTGTGTGACCCTAGTGTAAGGTAGTGTGTGTGACCCTGGTGTAAGGTAGTGTCTGTGTGACCCTAGTGTAAGGTAGTGTGTGTGTGCCTCTAGTGTAAGGTAATGTGTGTGGGTGTAAGGTAGTGTGTGCGACCCTAGTGTGAGGTAGTGTGTGTGACCCTAGTGTAAGGTTGTGTGTGTGTGACCCTAGTGTAATGTAGTGTGTGTAACCCTAGTGTAAGGTAGTGTGTGTGTGACCCTAGTGTAAGGTAGTGTGTGTGTGACTCTACTGTAGGGTAATGTGTGTGTGACTCTAGTGTAAGGTAGTGTGTGTGTGACTCTAGTGTAAGGTAATGTGTGTGGCCCTAGTGTAAGGTAGTGTGTGTGCCTCTAGTGTAAGGTAATGTGTGTGGGTGTATGGTAGTGTGTGCGACCCTAGTGTGAGGTAGTGTGTGTGACCCTAGTGTAAGGTAGTGTGTGTGACCCTAGTGTAAGGTAGTGTGTGTGTGACCCTAGTGTAATGTAGTGTGTGTAACCCTAGTGTAAGGTAGTGTGTGTGTGTGACCCTAGTGTAAGGTAGTGTGTGTGTGACTCTACTGTAAGGTAATGTGTGTGTGACTCTAGTGTAAGGTAGTGTGTGTGTGACTCTAGTGTAAGGTATTGTGTGTGGCCCTAGTGTAAGGTAGTGTGTGTGACCCTAGTGTAAGGTAATGTGTGTGACTCTAGTGTAAGGTAGTGTGTGTGACTCTAGGGTAAGGTAATGTGTGTGACTCTAGTGTAAGGTAATGTGTGTGGCCCTAGTGTAAGGTAATGTGTGTGATTCTAGGGTAAGGTAATGTGTGTGACTCTAATGTAAGGTAGTGTCTGTGTGATTCTAGTGTAAGGTAATGTGTGTGGCCCTAGTGTAAGGTAATGTGTGTGACCCTAGTGTAAGGTACTGTGTGTGACTCTAGTGTAAGGTAGTGTGTGTGTGACTCTAGTGTAAGGTAATGTGTGTGGCCCTAGTGTAAGGTAATGTGTGGTCCTAGTATAAGGTTTTGTTTGTGGCCCTAGTGTAATGTAGTGTGTGTGACCCTAGTGTAAGATAGTGTGTGTGGCCTTAGTGAAAGGTAATGTGTGTGACCCTAGTGTAAGGTAGTGTGTGTGTGACTTTAGTGAAAGGTAGTGTGTGTGGGTGTAAGGTAGTGTGTGTGGCCCTAGTGTACAGTAAGGTAGTGTGTGTGTGACCCTAATGTAAGGTAATGTGTGTGGCCCTAGTGTAAGGTAGTGTGTGTGTGACTCTAGTGTAAGGTAGTGTGTGTGGGTGTAAGGTAGTGTGTGTGGCCCTATTGTAAGGTAGTGTGTGTGGGTGTAAGGTGGTGTGTGTGGCCCTAGTGTAAGGTAGTGTTTGTGGGTGTAAGGTAGTGTGTGTGACTCTAGTGTAAGGTAGTGTGTGTGGGTGTAAGGTAGTGTGTGTGGCCCTAGTGTAAGGTAGTGTATGTGACCCTAGTGCAAGGTAGTGTGTGTGTGACTCTAGTGTAAGGTAGTGTGTGTGACCCTAGTGTAAGGTAGTGCATGTGTGACTCTAGTGTAAGGTATTGTGTGTTTGACTCTAGTGTAAGGTTATGTGTGTGGGTGTAAGGTAGTGTGTGTGACCCTAGTGTAAGGTAGTGTGTGTGTGACTCTAGTGTAAGGTAGTGTGTTTGTGACTCTAGTGTAAGGTTATGTGTGTGGGTGTAAGGTAGTGTGTGTGGCCCTAGTGTAAGGTAGTGTGTGTGTGTGACTCTAGTGTAAGGTAGTGTGTGTGACCCTAGTGTAAGGTAGTGTGTGTGACCCTAGTGTAAGGTGGTGTGTGTGAGACAGTAGTGTAAGGTAGTGTGTGTGTGACTCTAGTGTAAGGTTTTGTGTGTGGGTGTAAGGTAGTGTGTGTGTGACCCTAGTGTAATGTAGTGTGTGTGTGTGACCCTAGTGTTAGGTAATGTGTGTGGCCCTAGTGTAAGGTAGTGTGTGTGTGACTCCTGTGTAAGTTAATGTGTGTGGGTGTAAGGTAGTGTGTGTGACCCTAGTGTAAGGTAGTGTGTGTGACCCTAGTGTAAGGTAGTGTGCGTGACCCTAGTGTAAGGTAGTGTGTGTGTGACCCTAGAGTAAGGTAGTGTGTGTGACCCAAGTGTATGGTAATGTGTGTGACCCTAGTGTAAGGTAGTGTCTGTGTGACCCTAGTGTAAGGTAGTGTGTGTGTGCCTCTAGTGTAAGGTATTGTGTGTGGGTGTAAGGTAGTGTGTGCGACCCTACTGTGAGGTAGTGTGTGTGACCCTAGTGTAAGGTAGTGTGTGTGACCCTAGTGTAAGGTAGTGTGTGTGTGACCCTAGTGTAATGTGGTGTGTGTAACCCTAGTTTAAGGTAGTGTGTGTGTGTGGCCCTACTGTAAGTTACTGTGTGTGTGTGTGACCCTAGTGCAAGGTAGTGTGTGTGACCCTAGAGTAAGGTAGTGTGTGTGACCCTAGTGTAAGGTAGTGTGTGTGACCCTAGTGTAAGGTAATGAGTGTGTACCCAAGTGTAAGGTAGTGTGTGTGTGTGTGGCCCTACTGTAAGTTAATGTGTGTGACCCTAGTGTAAGGTAATGTGTGTGACTCTAGTGAAAGGTAGTGTGTGTGATCCTAGTGTAAGGTAGTGTGTGTGACCCTAGTGTAAGGAAATGTGTGTGACTCTAGTGTAAGGTAATGCGTGTCACCCTAGTGTAAGGTAATGTGTGTGTGACCCAAGTGTAAGGTAACAGTGTGGCCCTAGTGTAAGTTATTGTGTGTGACCCTAGTGTAAGGTGATGTGTGTGACCCTAGTGTAAGGTAGTGTGTGTGACCCTAGTGTAAGGTTGTGTGTGTGTTTGACCCTAGTGTAAGGATATTGTGTGTGACTCTAGTGTAAGGTAATGTGTGTGAACTCTAGGGTAAGGTAGTGTGTGTGATCCTAGTGTAAAGTAGTGTGGTGACCCTAGTGTAAGGTAATGTGTGTTACCTAGTGTAAGGCAGTGTGTGTGACCCTAGTGTAAGGTAATGTATGTGACCCTAGTGTAAGGTAATGTGACCCTAGTGTAAGGTAATGTGTGTGGGCCTAGTGTAAGGTAGAGTGTGTGTGACTCTAGTGAAAGGTAGTGTGTGTGTGTGTAAGGTAGTGTGTGTGGCCCTAGTGTAAGGTAATGTGTGAGGCCCCAGTGTAAGGTAGTGTGTGTGACCCTAGTGTAAGGTAATGTGTGTGACCCTAGTGTAAGGTAATGTGTGTGACCCTAGTGTAAGGTAGTGTGTGTGACCCTAGTGTGGGGTAATGTGTGTGACTCTAGTGTAAGGTCGTGTGTGTGACCCTAGTGTACCGTAGTGTGTGTGTGGCCCTAGTGTGAGGTAATGTGTGTGACTCTAGTGTAAGGTAGTGTGTGTGACCCTACTCTAAGATAGTGTGTGTGACCCTAGTGTAAGGTAATATGTGTGACTCTTGTGTAAGGTAGTGTGTGTGACCCTAGTGTAAGGTGGTGTGTGTGGCCGTAGTGTAAGGTAATGTGTGTGACTCTAGTGTAAGGTAGTGTGTGTGACCTTAGTGTAAGGTAGAGTGTGTGACTCTAGTGTAAGGTAAAATGTGTGGCCCCAGTGTATGGTAGTGTGTGTGTGACCCTAGTGTAAGGTAATGTGTGTGACTTTAGTGTAAGGTAATGTGTGTGGCCCCAGTGTAAGGTAATGTGTGTGACACTAATGTAAGGTAATGTGTGTGACTCTAGTGGAAGGTAATATGTGTGGCCACCAGTGCAAGGTAGTGTGTGTGACCCTAGTGTCAGGTAATGTGTGCGACCCAAGTGTAAGGTAGTGTGTGTGACCCTAGTGTAAGGTAATGTGTGTAACCCTAGTGTAAGGTAGTGTGTGTTTGGCCCTAGTGTAAGGTAGTGTGTGTGTGTGTGTTTCCCTAGTGTAAAGTAGTGTTTGTGGCCCAAGTGTAAGGTAGTGTGTGTGGCCCTAGGCTAAAGCAGTGTGTAAGGCCACAGTGTAAAGTACTGTTTGTGGCCCTTGTGTAAGGAAGTGTATGTAACACAAGTGTAAGGTAGTGTGTGTGGCCCTAGTGCAAGGTAGTGTGTGTGCCCCTAGTGTTATGTAGTGTGTGTGTGGCCCTAGTTTAAGGTAGTGAGTGTGGCCCTAATGTAAGGTAGTGTGTGTGGCCCTAGTGTAAGGCAGTGTGTGTGCGGCCCTAGTGTAAAGTAGTGTGTGTGGCCCTAGTGGAAGGTAATGTGTGTGACCCTAGTGTAAGGTAGTGTGTGTGACCCTAGTGTAAAGTAGTGTGTGTGACCCTAGTGTAAGATCGTGCGTGTGGCTCTAGTGTAAGGTAGTGTTTGTAGCCCTATTGTAAGGTAGTGAGTGTGGCCCTAGTGTAAGGTAGTGTGTGTGACCTTAGTGTAAGGTAGTGTGTGTGTGACCCTAGTGTAAGGTAGTGTGTGTGTGTGACCCTAGTGTAAGGTAGTGTGTGTGACCCTAGTGTAAGGTAATGTGTGTGACTCTAGTGTAAGGTAGTGTGTGTGACCCTAGTGTAAGGTAGTGTTTGTGCCCGTAGTGTAAGGTAGTGTGTGTGGCCCTAGTTTAAGGTAGTGAGAGTGGCCCTAATGTAAAGTAATGTGTGTGGCCTTAGTGTAAGGTAGTGTGTGTGACCCTAGCGTAAGGTAGTGTGTGTGACCCTAGTGTAAGGCAGTGTGTGTGACCCTAGTGTAAGATAGTGCGTGTGGCCCTAGTGTAAGGTAGTGTGTGTAGCCCTAGTGTAAGGTAGAGAGTGTGGCCCTAGTGTGTGTGACCTTCGTGTAAGGTAGTGTGTGTGTGACACTAGTGTTAGGTAATGTGTGTGTGACTCTAGTGTAAGGTAGTGTGTGTGACCCTAGTGTAAGGTAGTGTGTGTGGCCCTAGTGTAAAGTAGTGTGTGTGGCCATAGTGTAAGGTAATGTTGGTGGCTCTAGTGTAAGGCAGTGTGTGTGGCCCTAGTGTAAGGTAGTGTCTGTGGCCCTAGTGTAAGGTAATGTGTGTGACCCTAGTGTAAGGTAGTGTGTGTGTGACTCTAGTGTAAGGTAGTGTGTGTGGGTGTAAGGTAGTGTGTGTGGCCCTAGTGTAAGGTAGTGTGTGTGTGACCCTAGTGTAAGGTAATGTGTGTGGCCCTAGTGTAAGGTAGTGTGTGTGTGTGACTCTAGTGTAATGTAGTGTGTGTGGGTGTAAGGTAGTGTGTGTGGCCCTAGTGTAAGGTAGTGTGTGTGTGACTCTAGTGTAAGGTAGTGTGTGTGGGTGTAAGGTAGTGTGTGTGACCCTAGTGTAAGGTAGTGTGTGTGTGACTCTAGTGTAAGGTAGTGTGTGTGTGACTCTAGTGTAAGGTTATGTGTGTGGGTGTAAGGTAGTGTGTGTGTGACCCTAGTGTAAGGTGGTGTGTGTGTGACCCTAGTTTAAGGTAAGGTGTGTGGCCCTAGTGTAAGGTAGTGTGTGTGTGATTCTAGTGTAAGGTAATGTGTGTGGGTGTAAGGTAGTGTGTGTGACCCTAGTGTAAGGTAGTGTGTGTGACCCTAGTGTAAGGTAGTGTGCGTGACCCTAGTGTAAGGTAGTGTGTGTGTGACCCTAGTGTAAGGTAGTGTGTGTGACCCTAGTGTAAGGTAGTGTGTGTGACCCTTGTGTAAGGTAGTGTCTGTGTGACCCTAGTGTAAGGTAGTGTGTGTGACCCTAGTGTAAGGTAATGTGTGTTACTCAAGTGTAAGGTAATGTGTGTGACTCTAGTGTAAGGTAATGTGTGTGACCCTAGTGTAAGGTAATGTGTGTGTGACCCTAGTGTAAGGTAACAGTGTGGCCCTAGTGTAAGGTAGTGTGTGTGACCCCAGTGTAAGGTAATGTGTTTAACCCTAGTGTAAGGTAGTGTGTGTGGCCCTAGTGTATGGTAGTGTGTGTGTTTGACCCTAGTGTAAGGATATTGTGTGTGACTCTAGTGTAAGGTAATGTGTGTGAACTCTAGGGTAAGGTAGTGTGTGTGACCCTAGTGCAAAGTAATGTGTGTTACCTAGTGTAAGGCAGTGTGTGTGACCCTAGTGTAAGGTAATGTATGTGACCCTAGTGAAAGGTAATGTGACCCTAGTGTAAGGTAATGTGTGTGGCCCTAGTGTAAGGTAGTGTGTGTGTGACTCTAGTGTAAGGTAGTGTGTGTGTGTGTGTAAGGTAGTGTGTGTGGCCCTAGTGTAAGGTAATGTGTGAGGCCCCAGTGTAAGGTAGTGTGTGTGACCCTAGTGTAAGGTAATGTGTGTGACCCTAGTTTAAGGCAATGTGTGTGACCCTAGTGTAAGGTAGTGTGTGTGACCCTAGTGTGGGATAATGTGTGTGACTCTAGTGTAAGGTAGTGTGTGTGACCCTAGTGTACCGTAGTGTGTGTGTGGCCCTAGTGTGAGGTAATGTGTGTGACTCTAGTGTAAGGTAGTGTGTGTGACCCTAGTCTAAGGTAGTGTGTGTGACCCTAGTGTAAGGTAATGTGTGTGACTCTTGTGTAAGGTAGTGTGTGACCCTAGTGTAAGGTGGTGTGTGTGGCCGTAGTGTAAGGTAATGTGTGTGACTCTAGTGTAAGGTAGTGTGTGTGACCCTAGTGTAAGGTAATGTTGGTGGCCCTAGTGTAAGGCAGTGTGTGTGGCCCTAGTGTAAGGTAGTGTCTGTGGCCCTAGTGTAAGGTAAAATGTGTGGCCCCAGTGTATGGTAGTGTGTGTGTGACCCTAGTGTAAGGTAATGTGTGTGACTTTAGTGTAAGGTAATGTGTGTGGCCCCAGTGTAAGGTAATGTGTATGACCCTAATGTAAGGTAATGTGTATGACTCTAGTGTAAGGTAATATGTGTGGCCACCAGTGTAAGGTAGTGTGTGTGACCCTAGTGTCAGGTAATGTGTGCGACCCTAGTGTAAGGTAGTGTGTGTGACCCTAGTGTAAGGTAATGTGTGTGACCCTAGTGTAAGGTAATGTGTGTGTAACCCTAGTGTAAGGTAGTGTGTGTGTTTCCCTAGTGTAAAGAAGTGTGTGTGGCCCAAGTGTAAGGCAGTGTGTGTGGCCCTAGGCTAAAGCAGTGTGTAAGGCCACAGTGTAAAGTACTGTTTGTGGCCCTTGTGTAAGGAAGTGTATGTAACGCAAGTGCAAGGTAGTGTGTGTGGCCCTAGTGCAAGGTAGTGTGTGTGCCCCTAGTGTTAGGTAGTGTGAGTGTGGCCCTAGTGTAAGGTAGTGTGTGTGGCCCTAGTGTAAGGTAGTGTGTGTGGCCCTAGTGTAAGGTAGTGTGTGTGGCCCTAGTGTAAGGTAGTGTGTGTGGCCCTAGTGTAAGGTAGTGTGTGTGTGACTCTAGTGTAAGGTAGTGTGTGACTCTAGTGGAAGGGAGTGTGTGTGTGACCCTAGTGTAAGAGTGTGTGTGTGTGACCCTAGTGTAAGGTATGTGTGTGGCCCTAGTGTAAGGTAGTGTGTGTGTCCCTAGTGTAAGGTAGTGTGTGTGGGTGTAAGGTAGTGTGTGTGACCCTAGTGTAAGGTAGTGTGTGTGTGACCCTAGTGTAAGGTAGTGTGTGTGACCCTAGTGTAAGGTAGTGTGTGTGACCCTAGTGTAAGGTAGTGTGTGTGACCCTAGTGTAAGGTAGTGTGTGTGACCCTAGTGTAAGGTAGTGTTGTGTGACCCTAGTGTAAGGTAGTGTGTGTGGCCCTAGTGTAAGGTAGTGTGTGGCCCTAGTGTAAGGTAGTGTGTGAGACCCTAGTGTAAGGTAGTGTGTGTGACCCTAGTGTAAGGTAGTGTGTGTGACCCTAGTGTAAGGTAGTGTGTGTGACCCTAGTGTAAGGTAGTGTGTGTGACCCTAGTGTAAGGTAGTGTGTGTGTGACCCTAGTGTAAGGTAGTGTGTGTGTGACTCTAGTGTAAGGTAGTGTGTGTGACCCTAGTGTAAGGTAGTGTGTGTGTGACTCTAGTGTAAGGTAGTGTGTGTGGCCCTAGTGTAAGGTAGTGTGTGTGACCCTAGTGTAAGGTAATGTGTGTGACCTAGTGTAAGGTAGTGTGTGTAGTCCTAGTGTAAGATAGTGTGTGTGGCCCTAGTGTAAGGTAGTGTGTGTGACCCTAGTGTAAGGTAGTGTGTGTGACCCTAGTGTAAGGTAGTGTGTGTGGACTCTAGTGTAAGGTAATGTGTGTGGCCCTAGTGTAAGGTAGTGTGGTCCTAGTGTAAGGTAGTGTGTGTGGCCCTAGTGTAAGGTAGTGTGTGTGACCCTAGTGTAAGGTAATGTGTGTGACCCTAGTGTAAGGTAGTGTGTGTGTGACCCTAGTGTAAGGTAGTGTGTGTGGCCCTAGTGTAAGGTAGTGTGTGTGGCCCTAGTGTAAGGTAGTGTGTGTGGCCCTAGTGTAAGGTAGTGTGTGTGGCCCTAGTGTAAGGTAGTGTGTGTGTGACCCTAGTGTAAGGTAGTGTGTGTGTGACTCTAGTGTAAGGTAATGTGTGTGGCCCTAGTGTAAGGTAGTGTGTGTGTGACTCCAGTGTAAGGTAATGTGTGTGGGTGTAAGGTAGTGTGTGTAACCCTAGTGTAAGGTAGTGTGTGTGACCCTAGTGTAAGGTAGTGTCTGTGTGACCCTAGTGTAAGGTAGTGTGTGTGTGACCCTAGTGTAAGGTAGTGTGTGTGTGCCTCTAGTGTAAGGTAATGTGTGTGGGTGTAAGGTAGTGTGTGCGACCCTAGTGTGAGGTAGTGTGTGTGACCCTAGTGTAAGGTAGTGTGTGTGACCCTAGTGTAAGGTAGTGTGTGTGACCCTAGTGTAAGGTAGTGTGTGTGTGACCCTAGTGTAAGGTAGTGTGTGTGGACTCTAGTGTAAGGTAGTGTGTGTGACCCTAGTGTAAGGTAGTGTGTGTGTGACTCTAGTGTAAGGTAATGTGTGTGGCCCTAGTGTAAGGTAGTGTGTGTGACCCTAGTGTAAGGTAATGTGTGTGACTCTAGTGTAAGGTAGTGTGTGTGACTCTAGGGTAAGGTAGTGTGTGTGACCCTAGTGTAAGGTAATGTGTGTGACTCTAGTGTAAGGTAGTGTGTGTGACTCTAGTGTAAGGTAATGTGTGTGGCCCTAGTGTAAGGTAATGTGTGTGACCCTAGTGTAAGGTAGTGTGTGTGACCTTAGTGTAAGGTAGTGTGTGTGTGCCTCTAGTGTAAGGTAATGTGTGTGGGTGTAGGTAGTGTGTGCGACCCTAGTGTGAGGTAGTGTGTGTGACCCTAGTGTAAGGTAGTGTGTGTGACCCTAGTGTAAGGTAGTGTGTGTGTGACCCTAGTGTAATGTAGTGTGTGTGACCCTAGTGTAAGGTAGTGTGTGTGACCCTAGTGTAAGGTAGTGTGTGTGTGACCCTAGTGTAAGGTAATGTGTGTGTGACTCTAGTGTAAGGTAGTGTGTGTGTGACTCTAGTGTAAGGTAGTGTGTGTGGCCCTAGTGTAAGGTAGTGTGTGTGACTCTAGTGTAAGGTAGTGTGTGTGACCTAGTGTAAGGTAGTGTGTGTGACTCTAGTGTAAGGTAGTGTGTGTGACCCTAGTGTAAGGTAATGTGTGTGGCCCTAGTGTAAGGTAGTGTGTGTGACTCTAGGGTAAGGTAATGTGTGTGACTCTAGTGTAAGGTAGTGTGTGTGACCCTAGTGTAAGGTAATGTGTGTGTCCCTAGTGTAAGGTAGTGTGTGTGACCCTAGTGTAAGGTAATGTGTGTGACTCTAGTGTAAGGTAGTGTGTGTGACCCTAGTGTAAGGTAGTGTCTGTGTGACCCTAGTGTAAGGTAGTGTGTGTGTGCCTCTAGTGTAAGGTAATGTGTGTGAGTGTAAGGTAGTGTGTGTGACCCTAGTGTGAGGTAGTGTGTGTGACCCTAGTGTAAGGTAGTGTGTGTGTGACCCTAGTGTAAGGTAGTGTGTGTGACCCTAGTGTAAGGTAGTGTGTGTGTGACCCTAGTGTAAGGTAGTGTGTGTGTGACTCTAGTGTAGGGTAATGTGTGTGTGACACTAGTGTAAGGTAGTGTGTGTGTGACTCTAGTGTAAGGTAATGTGTGTGGCCCTAGTGTAAGGTAGTGTGTGTGACCCTAGTGTAAGGTAATGTGTGTGACTCTAGTGTAAGGTAGTGTGTGTGACTCTAGGGTAAGGTATGTGTGTGACCCTAGTGTAAGGTAGTGTGTGTGACTCTAGTGTAAGGTAGTGTGTGTGACTCTAGTGTAAGGTAGTGTGTGTGGCCCTAGTGTAAGGTAATGTGTGTGACCCTAGTGTAAGGTAGTGTGTGTGGCCCTAGTGTAAGGTAGTGTGTGTGTGCCTCTAGTGTAAGGTAATGTGTGTGGGTGTATGGTAGTGTGTGTGACCCTAGTGTAAGGTAGTGTGTGTGACCCTAGTGTAAGGTAGTGTGTGTGACCCTAGTGTAAGGTAGTGTGTGTGACCCTAGTGTAATGTAGTGTGTGTGACCCTAGTGTAAGGTAGTGTGTGTGTGACCCTAGTGTAAGGTAGTGTGTGTGTGACTCTACTGTAAGGTAATGTGTGTGTGACTCTAGTGTAAGGTAGTGTGTGTGTGACTCTAGTGTAAGGTATTGTGTGTGGCCCTAGTGTAAGGTAGTGTGTGTGACCCTAGTGTAAGGTAATGTGTGTGACTCTAGTGTAAGGTAGTGTGTGTGACTCTAGTGTAAGGTAATGTGTGTGACTAAAGTGTAAGGTAATGTGTGTGCCCTAGTGTAGGTATGTGTGTGACTAGGTAAGGTAGTGTGTGTGACTCTAGGGTAAGGTAATGTGTGTGATTCTAGTGTAAGGTAATGTGTGTGGCCCTAGTGTAAGGTAATGTGTGTGACCCTAGTGTAAGGTAATGTGTGTGACTCTAGTGTAAGGTAGTGTGTGTGTGACTCTAGTGTAAGGTAATGTGTGTGGCCCTAGTGTAAGGTAATGTGTGGTCCTAGTATAAGGTTTTGTTTGTGGCCCTAGTGTAATGTAGTGTGTGTGACCCTAGTGTAAGGTAATGTGTGTGACCCTAGTGTAAGGTAGTGTGCGTGTGACCCTAGTGTAATGTAGTGTGTGTGGCCCTAGTGTAAGGTAGTGTGTGTAGCCCTAGTGTAAGGTAGTGTGTGTGGCCCTAGTGTAAGGTAGTGTGTGTGGCCCTAGTGTAAGGTAGTGTGTGTGTGACCATAGCGTAAGGAAGTGTGTGTGTGACTCTAGTGTAAGGTTATATGTGTGGCCCTAGTGTAAGGTAGTGTGTGTGACCCTAGTGTAAGGTAGTGTGTGTGACCTTAGTGTAAGGTAGTATGTGTGACCCTAGTGTAAGGTAGTTTGTGTGACTCTAGTGTAAGGTAGTATGTGTGACCCTAGTGTAAGGTAGTGTGTGTGGCCCTAGTGTAAGGTAATGTGTGTGATCCTAGTTTAAGGTGGTGTGTGTGACACTGGTGTAAGGTAGTGTGTGTGTGTGACCCTAGAGGAAGGTAGTGTGTGTGTGTGACCCTAGTGTAAGGTAGTGTGTGTGACCATGGTGTAAGGTAATGTGTGTGGCCCTAGTGTAAGGTAGTATGTGTGACCCTAGTGTAAGGTAGTGTGTGTGTGTGTGACCCTGGTGTAAGGTAGTGTGTGTGTGACCCTAGTGTAATGTAATGTGCGTGGCCCTAGAGTAAGGTAATGTGTGTGACCCTAGTGTAAGGTAATGTATGTGGCCCTATTGTAAGGTAGTGTGTGTGGGTGTAAGGTAGTGTGTGTAACCCTAGTGTAAGGTAGTGTGTGTGACTCTAGTGTAAGGTAGTATGTGTGACCCTAGTGTAAGGTAGTGTGTGTGGCCGTAGTGTAAGGTAATGTGTGTGATCCTAGTTTAAGGTGGTGTGTGTGACTCTGGTGTAAGGTAGTGTGTGTGTGTGTGACCCTAGAGGAAGGTAGTGTCTGTGTGTGACCCTAGTGTAAGGTAGTGTGTGTGACCATGGTGTAAGGTAATGTGTGTGGCCCTAGTTTTAAGGTAGTATGTGTGACCTTAGTGTAAGGTAGTGTGTGTGTGTGTGACCCTGGTGTAAGGTAGTGTGTGTGTGACCCTAGTGTAAGGTAATGTGCGTGGCCCTAGATTAATGTAATGTGTGTGACCCTAGTGTAAGGTAATGTATGTGGCCCTATTGTAAGGTAGTGTGTGTGAGTGTAAGGTTGTGTGTGTGGGTGTAAGGTAGTGTGTGTGGGTGTAAGGTAGTGTGTGTGACCCTTGTGTAAGGTAGTGTGTGTGGCCCTAGTGTAAGGTAGTGTGTGGGGCCCTAGTGTAAGGTAGTGTGTGTGGCCCTAGTGTAAGGTAGTGTGTGTGGCCCTAGTGTAAGCTAGTGTGTGTGGCCCTAGTGTAAGGTAATGTGTGTGACCCTAGTGTAAGGTAGTGTGTGTGTGACACTAGTGTAAGGTAATGTGTGTGGCCCTAGTGTAAGGTAGTGTGTGTGTGACTCTAGTGTAAGGTAGTGTGTGTGGGTGTAAGGTAGTGTGTGTGGCCCTAGTGTAAGGTAGTGTGTGTGTGACCCTAGTGTAAGGTAATGCGTGTGGCCCTAGTGTAAGGTAGTGTGTGTGTGACTCTAGTGTAAGGTAGTGTGTGTGGGTGTAAGGTAGTGTGTGTGGCCCTAGTGTAAGGTAGTGTGTGTGTGTGTGTGACTCTAGTGTGAGGTAGTGTGTGTGGGTGTAAGGTAGTGTGTGTGACCTTAGTGTAAGGTAGTGTGTGTGTGACTCTAGTGTAAGGTAGTGTGTGTGTGTGACTCTAGTGTAAGGTAATGTGCGTGGCCCTAGTGTAAGGTAGTGTGTGTGACTCTAGTGTAAGGTAGTGTGTGTGACCCTAGTGTAAGGTAGTGTGTGTGTGACCCTAGTGTAAGGTAATGTGTGTGGCCCTAGTGTAAGGTAGTGTGTGTGTGACCCTAGTGTAAGGTAATGTGTGTGGCCCTAGTGTAAGGTAGTGTGTGTGTGACTCTAGTGTAAGGTAATGTGTGTGGGTGTACGGTAGTGTGTGTGACCCTAGTGTAAGGTAGTGTGTGTGACCCTAGTGTAAGGTAGTGTGTGTGACCCTAGTGTAAGGTAGTGTGTGTGTGACCCTAGTGTAAGGTAGTGTGTGTGACCCTAGTGTAAGGTAGTGTGCGTGACCCTAGTGTAAGGTAGTGTGTGTGTGACCCTAGTGTAAGGTAGTGTGTGTGTGACCCTAGTGTAAGGTAGTGTGTGTGACCCTAGTGTAAGGTAGTGTGTGTGACCCTAGTGTAAGGTAGTGTGTGTGACCCTAGTGTAAGGTAGTGTGTGTGTGACCCTAGTGTAAGGTAGTGTGTGTGACCCTAGTGTAAGGTAGTGTGTGTGACCCTAGTGCAAGGTAGTGTGTGTGTGCCTCTAGTGTAAGGTAATGTGTGTGGGTGTAAGGTAGTGTGTGTGTGACCCTAGTGTAAGGTAGTGTGTGTGAGCCTAGTGTAATGTAGTGTGTGTGACCCTAGTGTAAGGTAGTGTGTGTGACCCTAATGTAAGGTAGTGTGTGTGACCCTAGTGTAAGGTAGTGTGTGTGTGACCCTAGTTTAAGGTAGTGTGTGTGTGACTCTAGTGTAGGGTAGTGTGCGTGTGACTCTAGTGTAAGGTAGTGTGTGTGGCCCTAGTGTAAGGTAGTGTGTGTGTGACTCTAGTGTAAGGTAGTGTGTGTGATCCTAGTGTAAGGTAGTGTGTGTGTGTGACCCTGGTGTAAGGTAGTGTGTGTGTGACTCTAGTGTAAGGTAATGTGCGTTGCCCTAGTGTAAGGTAATGTGTGTGACCCTAGTGTAAGGTAATGTGTGGTCCTAGTATAAGGTTTTGTTTGTGGCCCTAGTGTATGGTAGTGTGCGTGTGTGTCTGTGTGTGTGTGTCCCTAGTGTACGAAGATGATTGTGGCCCTAGTGGAAGGCAGTGTGTGTGGCCCGTGTGTAAGGCAGTGTGTGGCCCAACATGTGGGGTCCCATCATCGTGCCTCAAGGGGGTTTCGTTAGGGATAGTGGGCTGAGAATTCCCTGTCGGTTTTAAAAACAAGATGGGAAAAAATAGTACAGAATTAGTAATAAAGAAAATAGCAATAAGAGGAAGAACACTAATTGTGGCACGAGGAAGAGGAAAGAGATTACATAAATGAAGAAATTACCTGAAGTCGATTTGGTGAATTTCTTGAACGTAGACAGATCGGCACAGAGTTTTGTTAGATGTGGATCCATTCCTTATCATTTTACTGAAAAAAATAAAGGCAGCAAGGACTTTTTCCCGATAAGCTTGAAAATGGAACGAAAGTTATTTCAGAGGAAAAGCTTCGGAAGCGACATAAATAAAGCCTGGTTGGTATCAAGTGATCAACCCAGCCATGAGCCAGCAGTTGGCGTAATAGTGGGAAGTATTATCTTGTTTCATTCAGTTAAAATGTCTGATTATTGGAAACTGTTTCACAAAATAAAAAAATTAACGCATATCTTTAACAAGAATTTTCTTTAAAATTTAGGGTGTTGATGTTTTACTGAGAATTATGAACATTAGGCATCGACTGTTGCTCGCTGTATACTGTACATACAATTTATGTGTAAGATCATAGAAAAATATTTGTATTATTTTATAATGATACCAATGTTGAAACACGAGGCATTTGTGTCCCTCCTAATTAATTAGTGCGGAATAATTTGTATTTAAGACAATTTATTGGGACAGTGGACGGTTCAGAGACAGCGCTATATTGTTTATGCAGTCTGTTGGACGTTAACTGTGTCTGTGAGGCCAGACCTGAGCTGAGCGTTAGCCTAACATACAAGATGTTCCTAAATTAAAATTAGCGTGACATAAATATATTTTTTGGCTAAAACACATCGATAACTTATGAATAAAAAGAGCATCACGCCACCTGTGAACTCTTGAAACAGCTCCCTTAATAATTATGGTGTTTTCTTATGGAATATTACTTGTATGGTTGTTTACTACAATGTCTTTTGCAGCTATGTGTGTGGATGAGTCTGGCCTCGCCCCCTGGCCATGGCCTTGCTCACTGGCTATGATTTCGCCCTCTTGGTCATAGCCCCGCCTCTTGGCAGTGGTCCTGGTCAAAGGCCAGCTCCTTGTCCGTAACCCCGCCCCTTGGCCGTCTTTGCCCTCTTGGTTTAGGAGCGGTTCTATTGCGGGAGCCCCGCCCCTTGGCCATGGTCCCGCCCATTGGCCATGATTCCACCCCTTGGCCATGGTCCCGCCTCCTGGCAGGAACCCCGCCCCCTGGGTGTTGCTGTGGTGGGTCCGGGCAGGCGAGATGTTCAGTGTACGACCAGACACGAAGGAGGAAAGTGGTGCAGCTGCTCCGGCCTGACGCTTCACTGGCATGCTCGCTGCAGTCTGGTCACCTGTGCGGTGAAGGAGAGCGTCATCTTGGTGCCCTCAGTCATCCTGGTATGCAACAGTCAGATGATAGTGATACAAACTTTGGAATAATCGCAATAAATTAAATAACTTTTGTCGCGTAACAAGCAAATTTATGGTAAAAAACGTGTGTTGAGATGTACCAGTGGTTGTGTTGTGGTCCGTGACGATGGTAGGGTGGGCCTGCATGGTATGGGTGGTGGTGTGGGCGGTCGTGGGTATTAGTGGCGCCGCCCACAGCGCCCGGGACAAGGAGGTGATGGCACCTGGGGTGTTAGTAGAGACCCTCCGTCAAGTACTGCGTGTCCCCAGCAGCGAGGGGGGCCCTGGGGGGTACGGCCGGCCCCCTCGCCCCCCTAGGTACATGCTCCGCCTCTACAGGAAGCTCTCTAAGGGCCAGTCTGACCTTCCACGACGAGCCAACACCGTCACCAGCATCACCCCAGACACAGGTAAGTTCAACTACCTAAGAGCTGAAGTGTAGTTTCCAGATTCTTTCACTCGAGGCTGTCAAGGTGGCCGCTACCAAGAACAAACATACAGCCTCCCATTTTTCACTGTCATTCACTCACTGCTGTAACAGATATGCTCTACTCTGGTGTTCTCCCACAAGGCCTCAAGATGTGTTGTTAATCCCTGGCGCCTCACACCAGCGTCATCCATCAGCTGCTAACTATCCCACACTTTGTAATTTTGCTTCAAGGTGCTCTTACAAGGGCGGTGTTCAGGCAGCAACCATCTAAAATTTAGTCTTGCACTGTAGTTAGTCAGCTCAAATGCTTGCCTTTTCTGACATGACTAATGGACGTTTTTCGCATGTGAGGGATGTTCTCAAGTGCGGCTTTACGCAGCTTATGGCCATTTTATAGTTATCCTTGTAAATGAGAAGCTGCATATTGAAGTAGTGTGACGGGCCTCGCAGAGTTACACAGGAGTATTCATGGAGAAGTCTACTTTTATATCTACGTGTACTGCAGTTTAGCTCTGAAAAGACGATCGTGAAATCAGAAAATCCAAATAAACTTCAAAATTAACATCAGCTACATCATAACAACTTAATATGATCTACGTATCTTAATAAATCCAAATATAACAGGCCAAGTTTATTGAATGTAACCTAACCTAGCGACCTCACGTCTCTATCCTCCACTTATATAATACAAATTCGCGGGTCGTCAGGAGTCGTTAAGATACGTTATCGTCTGTTGGCTCGTTTTAGTTTTACCGAAATTTGAATAAGCACAACACACTTGATAAGAATGGGTTATAGCAAGATAGGCTGGACAGTATGTGGAGATAAGGCGGGTCCGGTTCTCATTACTGTATATTTTTACTAGAGCCGCGTATCAGCACACACACACACACACACACACACGAGAGAGATTTAATCATGCCGGTTTAATTCTTCATGGGAAGGAGTCGTTGGTCTGTTAACAACGCCAGTTAAGGATGTTTAAACCCAAACCAAGTCGATCTTAACGAACCCATCTTAAGCTAACGATGATGAGTTACCTTGTGTAATGTTTGGTAAGTGTGGTTGGTTCTTGTCAGTTGTCACAGACGTCTTAACATGGTACGGTACCATAGCTTCCATATCCTATGTTGAAAGGTGTACGTAAAGCCTTCTTGAGAAGACCTCTAGCATGATTCTCGTGAAATTATTGTTGTTTTTTCCTGTTTCCACAACCAGAATTGTGAGCTACGTATTAGTTCATGTAAGTGGAGCCACCAGGAGTTGTATAAATTGAAATGTCTAATTTACCAATATACTGTACATGTTGGCTATTTTCAAATAAATTTAATCTGGTTTTAACGCTCATGGTGAACTGTACTCTTAAGTTGTCTGCAGTAATTTAGTTTTCAAGTCTGTTCTCAAATTACACAAAAAACCTAACAACGGCGTCAGTGGATATCTAAATTACGAAAGTTCACTAACACTAATGGTAAACATGTTGAACATAATTGTAAGTTATATATAACTGCTTCTGAGTGTCTTGCTTACCGTAGTTATACTACTATATCCCATGACCAGAGCTGTCTCGTGTGTGTGAAGGTTGGTTGTTGTCTGCACAGGCTGTGACGTACTGTACCAAGGTGGACTTGCCTTTATAATAGTTAGGGAAATTTATAGAAAAAAATATTGTTAATTTTCGTCCATTGGCTGTCCACAGGTTTCCAATTTTCAATATTACAGACACAAAGACTAAAAAAAAAAAAAAAAAAATACGCCTTCATATCATTTCTTGTGCAAATCAATATTAACGTAATATCACAAATTTCTAGGCGTAAATTTCTGTACCCGCCATGTTGCCAGAGTCACTTTTCTCGTCTTCTCCGCTTTACGACATGACAACCAATGATCTTCAAGTATCCTGTCATGTGACTTGGCTGGCCAGTCATTTTCAAGCAACCATTTTGAAGGCTCGTGATGTCCTACCAACATCAAGACTGTGTTCTACGTGTGGAAATTGTTTACTTTATAAGAAAAGACAAATTCTTTTGTCTGTCACCATAAGTGTACCACATCGCCCAGCTGTATCCTCCGCCACAGTAGCAGGTAAGCTCCAAAATATGGTTAGGTTAAGTGAGGTTAGGTTAGATTAGGGTTTTTTTTTATGTATTTTACTCAAACCTGACCGCCATTTTGGTGAAAATTAGCTGTTTTTGTTTCAAATGAAACCCCCCCCCCCCCCCGCTAATTTCCACAAGAAATGAAGGTCAGTTTTGAGTAAAACACCACAAAAACCTATTTTTGTATCAAAACCTGAGGACAGCCAATGGACGAATATTTACCCAAAAATATATTTGCGTTTCTCATTTTGACAAGTGATTGGCTAGCTTCTTGTAATCACATTGACTAGAGGACAGTGTTCATAAACAAAGTATAGTAATGTTTATTAAGAGAGTACACTAGGTTATCCCTCGTAACTGAAGTGGGAATAATGCTCCTAACAATTATTTCTTGATAAAACGAAAACACGAATTTGACAGGACGGAATCAAGAATGACGCAAAATAATGGATGATCAGACGAGCCTAGACGTCATCACAAGCCCTCGCTTACCTTAACTCACTCATGGTAGTGCTTACAATATATTCTTAGCTCAAACTTATTATTTTCTTAACCATCAGATTAAGGCGGTGAAAACTGCTCATTAGAACCATTTAGACAACATTAAAGTCTTCTCATTAAAGTAATTAACTGAACATTGCCTACGACACGTCTACAACATTATCTCTGGGTAATTGACTTTAATATCTTAGTTTGGGGACACAAGAGAGTGCATCAGGGCGGTGTGGTGTATGCGATGTTTTCTTACGTTTACTAAGTTTTTATTGATGTATGAATAGATTATTGAAGCCCGCCAGGGTATCATGCAGTGTAATTAATGTTGATCACAGTACTTAGAGGAAAACTGGAGCTCTGACAAACAGTATTGCGTGAAAGTTTCTGCCGAAGAAGTCTTTTAATTTTTAAGTGTTGTCTCGTCACAGTGTACTGTATTCTAAGCCTAGTTAACGATGCTTAAAGACCCTGACGGTTGAAGGACCTCATGGCATCAAAAACACTAAAAGTATCTTGTTTGTATAGTTAAAGGTCTTTAGGCTAGTAGGTCCATATACCAATATCTTTACTATTGACGCAAGAAGTCTATAAAAGACAATTTTATATGAATGAAATATTAATTGTTTTCATGGCTTGAGAAAAAAGCCGCAGGGTATAAGACGCCTAAATTATTACAGTATTTAAGCTGCTGAAGTATAGGAAAGAAAGTCAATCAGTAGCTTAGTTGTAATTTGGTCTAACAGCCTAAACAAAACGGTACTCTAGGTTAGCGTTCATTGGGTGGCTTTCTTTTATTTTATTTATTTAATTCTTATGGTAAACATTTAAGTTTTTCCTCTATTATATGCATTTAATTATTTATTTTTAATCCCCTACATCGCCCTTCTTGACAACTATGTACAGTATCTGGCTTTTCAGAATATATTCAGGTAAAAAAAAAGTTAGTTTCAGATTCATAAATATTCATACGGTATTTTTCTTCTATTCTGTCCAGTCATTAGATTAGAGAATAAGAGAGCTGTTACAATTTAGAGCGTTGGTGCAAATTCATCATATTTGTGCCGCGGCGTGATTAGGCTAGTTAGATACGTTCTCACATCCTCAGTCTTTGTGTAAAGTATCACGTACGAATTTTTGTGAATCTGGACCCTGATTTGCCTGTGTCGTGTTGGAGGAGTGTACCAGGGTCGACCCATCATTTTTATCAGGGTAAGGGGCGCTTTGTTTATTTATTATTTTATGGGGGGGGGGGGGGTGTCCACATAAGGGAAGGTATTGTTTTAAGGACTTTTGTATTAAGCCAGCTCTGAACCCGTGGGTGTTTGGCGTATAGAGACGCTAGGAACGTCTTTACACACACACACACACACACACACATTCCAAAAATATCATCGTGCCGGATTTGAACCCCAGAATTTAACCCTTAAGTCAGATTGGGCAATATAAGCGTCCAATCAACTTCTTTTCAGCCAATCACTACTGTAGAAAATTGTACTGAATCAAATAAGTACCGTATGTTAAGTGTCCCTGACGCCAACCTCTGCGTAGAACCGTGTATAAACTAGACCGAGAATATATCGTTTCAATTCACTTGTACATTACTGGTGATGTTACTGTTACTTTAGTGATGTTACAGTATTACGTTATTGGTCATGTTACACCTTTACGTTATTGATGTTACATTGTTACGTTTTTAGTGAGGCTACATTGTTACGTTATTAGTGATGTTGCATTGTTACACTGGAGTAGTTTTTGCTTGTGGTCAGATTAAATATATATAATTATGGTAGGTGGAATGGATATGCACAAAATTATTATACATGGTTCTCTGAATGTTTGTAAAATTATTTCCTTATGCATAAGTAAATCATCGGTTTCTTCTAAGGTATATTTTTGTATACTTATTAACAAGCGTGTGTGTGTATAATTTTATACTCACTAACTGGGTGAGTCAACGGTCAGGATGAAGGTGCTGTTACCAAGGCTTTATTTACTATTTTGTATATACTTGTTAAGTGAATTAGTCGGCAATGGCTACACGCTTCTTTCTAAGGCGCCCGAGAGCGTGTTGTCGTTATATTCTTGGAATGAATGAGTTGTGTAACCTGTTTACTCTTAACAAGGTCACCCGCCACAATCCACGATGAAAGGAGTTAGAGGATTCACGCTGGATCAAGGGGCGACAACTGCACTTGTAGTTTCGGTGCGTTTTGACAGTCATCTCTATGATGGAATTGAATCAATTATACAATGAGAATCCAGACCTTGGACTGGTCAAACGGGCCCCAATCCTACTAGACCCTACTCTAACAAAGTCTATTAGGTTGGGGCTCATCATTTCTAAGAGGTCCACGTCGTTAGGGGCCCTAAAACTAATGGGCTACAGTATTTAGATATTTGAAATGGGGCCGTCCTAACTGACACCAGTCTTAATGGATTCCAATTCCAATGGACGGCTGTTTGGTAGTGACGGTTTCTACGGTGAAATCCGTATAGTCTTGACAGTTATACATAATAGTACGCATGGAAGTAACTATCGACGCGCGTGCGTTAGCAGGCTGGGACCGTGACTCTCCATACATTAGTGTCAGTATGGTAACGACTCTACCTTCTGAATATTCATGTAAATTAAAGGCTGGCGAGAGGTTGAGTGTCCTCACTGTTGAAAGTGTCTCTGGTTTCTTTTTCTGTTAAGTAACGTTCGTTAGGTATTGTTGTTTCTTAGTGGTTAACGTTACGTTATCACAACTTTATCTTCCTGGTGGTTAAAGTTGGAATAGTTTAAGATAAGTTGATTTAGATTAAAGGTCAGTGTGTCCCATAGGCATCACTAACCGATAGGGACAATATGGATATATTATACAATATGGATATACAAGACAGCAACGTGCCAGCCAACAGTGACTGCCTTCACCTCCGCAATTGTAACCTTAGGTACCAATTTACAGCTGGGTGGACTCGAGATGTCCCAGGAGCGAACCAGTGACCTGTAGGATAGGCGAGAAACACTTTGTTCACTCGGCCGCTGCACCCTTTGAGTTAAGTCAGGATAGTTTACAAGGTTAAGATAGGCTAGTTAGGTTGGATAGCTTAGTTGAGGAGGTACCGTGTTCTCAGAGTCGTTATACAGGGGTATATGTTGTGATATCGTAACGTTATCCTCTACCTTGTTATTTTAGGCATAAGAGAACACAACTAGACACGGTAGTGTCTTGGTGCAATTTCGAAGCCAATTTGTGCACCATTTCTTTCATGTCGTTGTATAATTGAGCGAATGAGATGCGTCCTCACACTCCTAGATAACTCAGGGTTTTAAAGTAAGATTCTCCGAGATTGGCGCACTGGCCGCGTAACTGTGTTCACTTTATTCATGTCTCTTGAGATTTTAAAAGAATACCAAAAAATTCCTAAGTATTTACTGTTCCTATGATATTATTTGTAAGTTACTTTTTTCAAATTTATTATGAAGTTTCAAAAAGCAACAGAAAATGACGTCGACCATAGTTGCCTTGTCGTGGTGTGATGTTCAATAGTAATAACACACGCGCTCACATACAGGATAATCAAGTCTATTTCATTTTGTGTTTATTAAGAGAATTTAATTTCCATTGTTTTAAATGCAAGTCTTCTCAAAATCAAGAGACGGCCGAACAGCTGTCGGACAGATTTATTAATACACGTGTAGTTACAGGCAGGTAGTTACACCGCCTGACGCCACCACACTCCTGCACGATCCAGTACTGTCCTGATTCTTGTCGTACAATTAGATTATCTGAACACACGGCTGGCGTCTTCGTCCAATATATATATATATATATATATATATATATATATATTATCAAGTTAACAATAAGTGAATATATATCTTTCCTGGTCTCGGTCAACCCACCATAATTATATTCTTTCCAGGGTGCAGATTTTCGAAGGTTTGTAAGACAGTTTCCACATAATACATTAAATTTGTATCAGTCCGTATTAAAAAGTAATTATGTCTCATTTACACTCACTGAGACCCTAAGGCCTAAGGTCTAACTTAACGGGATACACCAAATTGCGACGAAAGTATTGACGTACAGAACCTTTGTGACCCCAGACACCCCCCCCCCCCCCACTTCCGCAGCCTTTGGCCTCTCGCACACCTGGTTCCTGCTTATTCCTCGCCTCTTGGTTCATGTTTTGAAACCTGTCATTATTTGGCGTCGGTGAGCGGCGACAGGAAATAATGATAGGCTCTTGATCGACAACAACCTTGATCCAGATCAGGTGATGAGGTGGGGGTGAGCACGGCGCTGGTGGACGACTGGAACCAAGAAGATGTTTCAGTCATCCTTCAGCCTCCCAGTGTACCTTACAGAGTGACAGCTGTTGACTAAGTGGTTGTTGGTCAAACGCCCATCATTTTATGCTATTCCCTCCCAGATTAATATCGTACAATATTTCCAGTGTTGTGTGACACCAAGACCTGGACGATCTCGTTGAAAATATTCCATTTTGAGTCAAAATAACACGTGTTCAACATAATCCTCGTCACGTCAGCCACCACGTTCTTCATCCCTCCGGAACGTGTCAGTAAAAGTTTGTCCCTCGAAAAGTCGATTATTATTCAACAGCAGATCACAAACCAATAACACGCACCTCACTCATGTCTTTTCACAGGTGGTCATAAACTGGTATCGAGAGAGAGCTGGAGACGAGAGGCGCAGTGTGGGCTTCACTCGGGTCAGTTTACTATAGCTTATTGCTGTCTCAGGTGTGGGCTACCAATCTCAAAGCCTCGAGCGCTAATTTTTCTTCTTACTGGTAATGTGAGGATGCATCTCATTAGCTCAAGTTACGACACAAAGATGTATTTTTAAAGCCTCGTTTGATTAATTTTCTTCTAACTAGTGACTTGCGAACGAATTACTTTTCTCATTCTATTACAGATGACCAACCAGCGTTGGAAATGCATTACCGTAACTAAAAGGGTTCTCTTAACCTTGTATGGAAGGTAAAGTTGAAACTGTCGACCAAGAAGAAATGTGTCAATTTTTTAAAGTTATTTTTAGTATAAAAAATTAGAGATTAAAGACCCTGGCCTTTGAAGCACTGAATGTAATCAAACATCAAGACTTCAGGACCAGCCTTGGCGCCATGTCTTGATAATGTGTTTATACTTTTTCCGTTTAACTGGTAATTAAAAAGACCCTTAACACATTACTGTAATACACTAATAACAACAGCTTGTATCAAGTGTGGGCGGCGGGCCTATACAGCAACCATACAACTGGTGGTGTTCCCGCAGCCTTATAAATGTATAGGGAGAGATTGGGCCGTGGCGGCGGGAACCATGCATAAACATGACCTTGTAATGACTTCACTCCGCCGCCACTCTCATCATCTCTTACATTTTTCATTCTTTAATTATCGGTCTCCCTCCTCTGGCTGACTCTGAGGTCAGTGTTCTGGTTCACGGTGGACTTTAGGTCAGTGTTCTGGTTCATGGTGGACTTAAGGTCAGTGTTCTGGTTCATGGTGGACTTAAGGTCAGTGTTATGGTTCATGGTGGACTTAAGGTCAGTGTTATGGTTCATGGTGGACTTTAGGTCAGTGTTATGGTTCATGGTGGACTTTAGGTCAGTGTTATGGTTCATGGTGGACTTAAGGTCAGTGTTATGGTTCATGGTGAACTTAAGGTCAGTGTTATGGTTCATGGTGAACTTTAGGTCAGTGTTATGGTTCATGGTGAACTTAAGGTCAGTGTTATGGTTCATGGTGGACTTAAGGTCAGTGTTATGGTTCATGGTGGACTTAAGGTCAGTGTTATGGTTCATGGTGGACTTAAGGTCAGTGTTCTGGTTCATGGTGGACTTTAGGTCAGTGTTATGGTTCATGGTGGACTTAAGGTCAGTGTTATGGTTCATGGTGGACTTTAGGTCAGTGTTATGGTTCATGGTGGACTTTAGGTCAGTGTTATGGTTCATGGTGGACTTAAGGTCAGTGTTATGGTTCATGGTGAACTTAAGGTCAGTGTTCTGGTTCATGGTGCACTTTAGGTCAGTGTTATGGTTCATGGTGCACTTTAGGTCAGTGTTATGGTTCATGGTGAACTTTAGGTCAGTGTTATGGTTCATGGTGCACTTTAGGTCAGTGTTATGGTTCATGGTGCACTTTAGGTCAGTGTTATGGTTCATGGTGAACTTTAGGTCAGTGTTATGGTTCATGGTGCACTTTAGGTCAGTGTTATGGTTCATGGTGCACTTTAGGTCAGTGTTATGGTTCATGGTGGGACTGTGTGATCGGTGTTGTCTACCAACATATAACTGATAGTCTTAAAGCTGAGTCAAGTAAACTGTTTATAGCCTCAAACAGTTGAGCCCCAGACGAACAGCTAACTGATAACCCCAGACCAACAGCTAACTGATAACCCCAGACCAACAGCTAACCGATAACCCCAGACCAACAGCTAACTGATAACCCCAGACCAACAGCTAACTGATAACCCCAGACCAACAGCTAACCGATAACCCCAGACCAACAGCTAACCGATAACCCCAGACCAACAGCTAACCGATAACCCCAGACCAACAGCTAACTGATAACCCCAGACCAACAGCTAACTGATAACCCCAGACCAACAGCTAACTGATAACCCCAGACCAACAGCTAACTGATAACCCCAGACCAACAGCTAACTGATAACCCCAGGCCCACAGCTAACTGATAACCCCAGACCAACAGCTAACTGATAACCCCAGGCCCACAGCTAACTGATAACCCCAGACCAACAGCTAACTGATAACCCCAGACCAACAGCTAACTGATAACCCCCAGACCAACAGCTAACTGATAACCCCAGACCAACAGCTAACTGATAACCCCAGACCAACAGCTAACTGATAACCCCAGACCAACAGCTAACTGATAACCCCAGACCAACAGCTAACTGATAACCCCAGACCAACAGCTAACTGATAACCCCAGACCAACAGCTAACTGATAACCCCAGACCAACAGCTAACTGATAACCCCAGACCAACAGCTAACTGATAACCCCAGACCAACAGCTAACTGATAACCCCAGACCAACAGCTAACTGATAACCCCAGACCAACAGCTAACTGATAACCCCAGACCAACAGCTAACTGATAACCCCCAGACCAACAGCTAACTGATAACCCCCAGACCAACAGCTAACTGATAACCCCAGACCAACAGCTAACTGATAACCCCAGACCAACAGCTAACTGATAACCCCAGACCAACAGCTAACTGATAACCCCAGACCAACAGCTAACTGATAACCCCAGACCAACAGCTAACTGATAACCCCAGACCAACAGCTAACTGATAACCCCAGACCAACAGCTAACTGATAACCCCAGACCAACAGCTAACTGATAACCCCAGACCAACAGGTAACCGTCAGCCCCAAACAAGCAAACAGGTAACTGACAGCCCCAGACAAACAGGTAACTGACAGCCCCAAACAAACAAACAGGTAACTGACAGCCCCAGACATCTGTCATCTCCCTATTTACTATGTATTGTGGGAGGCACCAAGGATTTAGAGGTTCAGCCCTTCATTTGCATACTAGATGAAGGCACCAACACCGCCAGTAGGGGTCCCGCCACTTCAAAAACTACTCTTTAATTTTTTTTGTTTTTTGTGGGACGAAAATATTATATATAAAATATTGTACATCAGAACTGAAGAAGTGAAGAAATGTGGGCAAAGAAAAAATATAAAGTGAATTTAAAAAAAATACATCTTATGAAATTCTTACTGTAAAGTAAAAAGTTTTATTTCATACATGTATTTTGTCTTTATATTTATTTGTTTCTTTATATGATAAAAGGCGGAAGCATGACAAACAAAATTATAGGCAGTCGGCCATGACAGTGGTGAAGATGAATTAACAAAACTAATTTTGGAAAAATCATCATTTTAATTAACGGTGAACGACCTCGTTAACTGATGATCAAAATACTTACAGTATATGATTCACTACGTAATTTCATTAACGAAAATAAAATGTTGGCAGATTTATTATTTTCCTCCTTAATTTACGTTAATGTCAATTAGTCACTTCAAAGACATTTTCCACCAGTGTGTCCATAATAATTATAGATAACAGTCACTGTTGCATTATTAACTAAATATTTATTAACACCTAACAAGTCTCTATGTCGTCCATTTTAGGGGTAATTGCGAAATGGCCAGGATTTAAATATTGCTTTTTTGGACATTATGAACTAGTCTGTTGACTGTGTAGGCTGAATAACATCACCACTGGTATTATCATAAACTAATTTAGTAAAATTTTGGTAATGTTATGATGTGTTGAATTAAATATAGTTTTACCATAATTCCACTAATGTTCAGGGAGTTATAACACAAATAAAATGTCATAAAACAGTCTGATAAGGTGGAACATTTTTTTGTCTTGTCTGGGGGAGGAGGTACAGTATACAGTACATGGGCGCTAGGCTTCAAAACGGCTTTTCAGTTCTTTTACAGAACCTTTATCAAAGCACTGTATTACTATTAGTAGTAGTAATACTCGTGGCAGGTGTAGTGTTTATGCACTTCCTCAGCTCACAGGGCTGTGTACTAGTTTGTGTTCTGGCCGTATTTCCAAAATCCAAGTTTGCTAGTGGGACGAAGTAAAGATAATCTATAGGGCCTTGATATTTTGTAGAAGTCTTCATATGCATCCTTAGACAACGTGATTACACTTTCAAGCTGTTTGATTTTTGTACCAGTAGGGGGAACAAGTTTCATAAAGTACTAATATTACGTCCAAGTTGGTAATGGTTGGTGAGGTTCCGTGAGTGTCTCGGGAGATCATAACCAACAGTTAGTAGGCGTTAGTTCGTTCAGGGTTGTGTAGTAATCTAGCCTGTGTTAGTTATATCTTGAGTTATTATTAAGTTAGCGAGACAGCGTGAGACTGGGAATAGAGGAGGCAGGTGTATGACTATCAATATTAAGGAGGGGCAGCGCCGCGTGTTCATCACCTGGGTCCCGTCTGACATTTGAGACTCGTTCACTATCTTGTAGCATTTTACTTCTGAGAATCTACCGTACTTGTGTGACTGCCACCCTTCTGCTGCCTGGTAGACGGTGTGTGAGGCGATGCTGGTCTGAGGGACTAGTAGTGTAGGTTAGGTAGTTTGTGTTAGTTTAGCTTAGCTTTGATTAAGTTGGGAGTACAGTTTAACTGATGTTGGTTGTGTGTACATGTGACAATAGCGCTCGGAAACTCTCAGGATACAGCCAATTTGCATTAGGGACTGTAGTGTATGTACCTTACCGTACAGTCCCCTTAAAAGTTTGTTGATTATCGTCATATTATATATATATATATATATATATATATATATATATATATATATATTATATATATATATATATAGTATATATATATATATATATATATTATATATATGTATATATATATGTATATATATATATATATATATATATATATATATATATATATATAATATATATATATATATATATATATATATATATATATATATATATATATATATATATATATATATATATATATATATATGTCAAGTAAATCCACAATGAAAACGTGGATAAGATAAATCTTGATAAAATCACACGTGTGATTTTATCAAGATATATATATATATATATATGTGTGTGTGTGTGTGTGTGTGTGTGTGTGTGTGTGTGTGTGTAGACTACATAATCCTACATTGAAAAAACGGATCTTCAAAGAAAATTTTGCCAATTAACTTCAAGAGTTATCAAAAGGTTTACCGAGTCTTGCCTCTGATGTCTGTATTTATGGTCCCTTGAGGAAATTGTACATCAACAACAGTTTATGTAAACATTAATTTTAACATTTATTTTTCAACATGTGTACTGCGGCATTTATCACGTGGTGAAAAACACAGTTGTGCACCGAAGATATTGGAATACATAGCCTTGTTTTGATGTGTTAATTCCTCAGAAAACCGAAAACAACCATCAAGGAACTATATAAACATTCCTTTATAGAACTTGACGTAGCTACTATAGCAACTAGTTCCTTGGTAAGAGTGGAAGTTACAGCCGACAGTTTCCACGAGTCCCATACATATCTTAAGAGATCGGTCGGACGTGAAATTAAAATGATCTTTGTTTTAAGACTTGCAAATGATTAATATGGCAATTACGACCCGTGTAAAAGTGGCACCCTTGAATACTTTTCAGATGGAGGCACCAAAACACTTCACTTACGCCAAGTGTAGCTCGGGCAAATGTCAACTCTAAAGTGAATGTTTATTTATATTAAGGATGACGCCATTCATTGTATATAAATTACAAGTTAGGCTTTGTTAAATGGACTAATTTATCATAAAGTTAATCCGGAAGATATATATATATATATATATATATATATATATATATATATATATATATATATATATATATATATATATATATATATATATAAAACAAAGAAGTATGTCTGTTTGTTTGTGTGTGTGTCCGCACGAGAATCGCGGAAACTACTTTACCGATCTGTAGTGATGATGGATGATGGTGTTATATGTAGTGATGATGATGGATGGTGTTATATGTAGTGATGATGGATGATGTTTTATGTAGTGATGATGGATGTTATATGTAGTGATGATGGATGATGGTGTTATATGTAGTGATGATGATGGATGGTGTTATATGTAGTGATGATGGATGATGTTTTATGTAGTGATGATGGATGTTATATGTAGTGATGATGGATGGTGTTATATGTAGTGATGATGGATGGTGTTATATGTAGTGATGATGAATGATGTTATATGTAGTGATGATGGATGAAATTATATGTAGTGATGATGGATGGTGTTATATGTAGTGATGATGGATGGTGTTATATGTAGTGATGATGGATGAAGTTATATGTAGTGATGATGGATGGTGTTATATGTAGTGATGATGGATGATGTTATATGTAGTGATGATGGGTGGTGTTATATGTAGTGATGATGGTTGATGTTATATGTAGTGATGATGGATGATGCTATATGTAGTGATGATGGGTGGTGTTATATGTAGTGATGATTAGACAATAAAATAATATAAGTTTAGTGCTAAAAAAATATACTTTGCTGTACCGTTGTAGTGGAACTTACATACAGTACACCGTTAATGAAATATTGATGGAAGAAGAAGTTTTGGGGACTGAACAGTGAGACAATGTGGAGCCTCCCGGAGGTTGGCGTGTAACAGTACTAGAAGGAGGACGTACTGCACACTCAACTTTTAAACTGCCTCTCAACCTCGCTCACAATGAGAATCCAGTGTGCAACATCAAAACAGGATTGGCAAAGGCAAAACTTAGAAAAATGCAGCCTTATAGTCTGGGATGAATGCATTATGTCTCACAAGTTAGCGTTTGAAGCATTGGACAGGACGTTGCAAGACATACGAGAAAATGACCAGCTCATGGGTGGCATTACAATGGTCATTGCTGGAGACTTTCGCCAGACCCTACCTGTCATTCCTCGAAGCACTCCAGCTGATGAACTGAATGCGTGCCTCAAGGCATCATACCTTTGGAGAAGTGTTCAGACACTCACCCTATCCACAAACCTTCTACTACAGATTGGGAATGGAACTTTCCCTGTTGATTCAGAAGGACAAATAATCATTCCTCAAGGATGTGGAAATGTTGTAAAGTCCTCAACTGATCTCACTAACATGGTCTACCCAAACATTGTCCACCACTACAAGGATCACAAGTGGCTGCGTGAACGCGCAATTCTGGCACCAAAGAATGAAACAGTGGCTGAAATCAACATGACTCTACTCAGACAACTTCCAGGCAGTGAGACCTCATTAAAATCTGTTGATACAGTAATCGATCAGGACCAAGCAGTCCAGTACCCTGCAGAATTCCTTAATTCTTTGGAGCCCGGTGGAATGCCTCCTCTCCACCTCACTCTCAAGATTGGAACTCCTATAATGCTCTTAAATCTTGAACCACCAATCCTCTGCAATGGCACAAGACTGGTGGTGAAGAACATGATGCCACATGTACTGGAAGCTACAATACTGACAGGAAAAGATAAAGGAGAGGAATTTTTGTACCAAGCATACCTCTCATCACCACTGACCTGCCATTTGAGTTCAAGCGACTTCAGTTCCCGGTTAAAGTGAGCTTTGCCATGACCATCTACAAAAGCCAGGGACAGTCCCTAAAGATGGTTGGCCTAAACCTGGTGTTTCCTTGCTACTCTCATGGACAGTTCTATGTTGGATGCTCCAGAGTGGGAGCTGGCAAAAATCTGTACATACTTGCTGCTAATGGCAAAACCAAAAATGTGGTTTACCTTAATGCACTACAGTGAGACAGTGTGGAGCCTCCCGGAGGGTGGCGTCCTACCGTGGTCTAGGGAAAGAGCCGTCCGGAGGGCGGAGATTCCGCTAGTTAATTAATAATAATAAACAAATGGAAGCCCCTCGAAATCGAGGATGGCCGGCCCAAGGGCCACCTAGGCGTGAATTTGTTTACGGTGTAGAAGCTTTCGCCAACACAACAACCACACCCTGAGTTAACGAGCTGCATGACCCGGTGTCAAGGAATAGTCCGAGAAGATCGGACAACTCTCTAACTGCACTGGCAAACCATTACCCCGGAATACGATCAGCAAATCGATTAACATCCAGGTCCCCAATTACTGCTGGGTAGACAGAGGCAAATGGCGTAAAGAAACTTGCCCATAGTTACATCCTGCCCGAGGATCGAACTCGGGTCCGTTCGCTTGCGAAGCGAGCATGCTGACCATTTACACCACAGAAACGGTTGACACGAGCGTTTAACCGATACATAAATTTGACAGGCAGCTACGTTTACACCATCCCCTTCGCTCATATATCCGTCCAACCTATATTTTAAGCTAACCAGCGTGTTCGAGCTAATGATAATATTTGGTAACTTGTTCCACTCATCTACTACTCTATTTCAAAACCAATGTTGACCTATCTTGCGCCTAAATCTAAATTTGTCTAATTTAAAACCATTGCTACAAGTTCGTTCCTGGTTGGATAGTCTAAGTACCTTTGTTATATCACCTTTGTTTAACCCTAAATTCCATTTATACACCTCAATCATATCGCCCCTCACTCTACGTCTCTCTAGGGAGTGCAAATTCAAATGCTTTAATCTGTCTCTGTGCGCACAAATGTTCCTAATGCCCGGGATTAGTCTTGTCAGCCTCCTCTGAATGCTTTCTAGGGATTCGATATTCATTCTTTAGTACGGGTGACCAAAATTGAACTGCATAATCCAAGTGAAGTCTCAAAAGCGCAAGTATAGTTTTAGGATAACATCGCTAGTCTTGTAACCAACACTCATTTGTATTAACGTAAGTACTTAATTAGCATTGTTTCTGGCAGATACGCATTGTTGTCTTGGTTTAAGATTCCTACTTATCATTACCCCTAAATCTTTCTCAAGTCTGATTTCTCTATCAACTTTGTTCATCTGATATCTCGTTTCTCTGTTTACATCTCCTAGACTAAGTACCTCACGTTTGTCCACATTAGATTTCATCTGCCATTTTTCAGACTTTGCGAAAATTTTGTTTAGATCTTCCTGTAGTTTTGTGGAGTCCTCGTCAGATTTATTTAGACGCCCTATTTTAGTGTCATCGGCAAATTTACATATGTTGCTGTCTGCGCTCTATATCTATGTCGTTTATGTATATACTAAATAGTAATGGTCCAAAAATTGAGCCTTAGGGTATTCCACTGGTGACGTCACCCCAATCGGATTTAAAGCTGACTCGCTGTTTCCGGTCCTGTAACCACTGCCTCATCCACTTTAGAACATCTCCACTTTTCGTATTAGTCTTCCGTGGGGGATCCTGTCTAAGGCTTTGCTAAATTCGAGGTAAACAACATCATAATCGGGTCCGTCACCCACTGATTCCAAAACAGTTGGATAGAATGTTAATATACTGTATTTGTCAAACATGAACGCCCACTTGTGAAACCATGTTGGGAATCGTTGATCAATTTGTGTTTCTCGAGGTGATTTCGAATAGGAGATTACTATCTGATCACCAGAGATTCTTTTGTGTAAATGTTCGTATATTTTCTGGTTTTGCTTTCAATTGTTTCAAAATTAACATTGCACCAACATTGTATAATAATTTCATTGGTTTATACACGTAACAGGTTTCATACTTTTTCAGATTTGCCTCGCGAGGGGGCTAGTTTATTGCATCCCGTGCAAGGCGAAGCGCAAAAGCGTTTACAGCGCTCAACAGGAAAGCATTGTAGAGTTCATGCTTGCCTTCTCGACTCATGCATTTAGGGGCGTAAGTGCCCGAAGGGCCATGGGCTTTTCGGAAAGTTACATAGTGACAGGATGAGTGTGTGTGGGAGAATTACCGATACAATACGTCTCTCTATGGCAAGGCGTGGCAAGTCGCTAATAAGTCAAGTGCCAGGCCTGTCTATAGGAGGAGGGATATAGGGTCAGGAGGAAGGGATGTTGGTGACGGCTGGGGACTGTGCTTTGGTAGGATAGGCATGGTGGGGGTGGAGGGGAGCACATAGGCATTGACAAGGACAAACTTTTTAGTGTGAGTGATGGCGTGCTCGTCGGTAGTTGCAACGATGAAGAGGATGTCGATGGTTGATGGGGGACGTCCTTCCTGACGGAGATACGTAGTTTTTCCTTCATGTTAAAATAAGTAAATATATAATTTAACAGGAAAAAATTGCGTAATGCATTTGAATAATAATATAAAGGTTGGGGGCTGTTCCAGAGAACTGGACAAGTATACTGTCTGGACAGCACGACCTGCTGGTGACTTGTGAGGGCATATTATTCAAGAAGGGTATTTTTTTTAAACATTAACAGGTGAAAGATGTACCGTGTTAAGATGATGGAATGAAATTATTTATTCGTTTCCTTGTAAAAAAAATACTTGCCTTTACCCCTTAATGAAAAGGTGCTTGTCTGATAATTATTGTAAATATTTTGCGCGATGAAGAGATAATTATGGTTTGGGTATTGTCTATGTTATTCTGCCATAATCCAGGTGTTTATGTTTTATAACCAAAGGAAGTAACGAAATATTTATTGTCTATTAATTACATGTACTGTTTAGTAAAAAGGGCGACATTTTTTTCCGTTGTCCAATGAAAAGAAGTTTATCTTATTTCGCAGTGAATGGAAATGTTGGTTGTTTTTCTTTGCCTGTTGGTGCCGTTCACATCTTGACAGGTCTCGGGAGGGCAGTTCCGCACAGCCTAATGATATTGCAACTTGTAGCCTAATCGAAAGACTATTAATGTTGCTTCATTGTAAACAGTGTAACTTGGTTCATTGTAAAATAACTTGTATCATATTGTTAATCATTGTATATAGCTCATCTGGCGTCGTATTAGTAATGTGACGTTTTTTCGTATATTTAAAGGCGATTTATCTGGTTCTTGGACATATTTAGGAGTTATTTTGCTCTAGTTTGTTGATAATTTAATATGTAACCAGATTTACGGAGCGAATGAAGTAGTTGTGACAGTTGATTTAAATTAATTTATATAACAGACTGTAATTGTTACTTTTATTAACCACATAAAACAAATATTGTATCCTAGCAAATGGAATCATTGACTTATTTCATATTAATGGAAGTCGAGTGTTATTGATTGCGGATACTATTGATAGATGATGTTAAAATGGTAATAGTTGTTAAGTTTGATTTCTTTATTGTTTACAGTCGTTTGAAAAAAAACAAATCTCGGCGTTACCGATGGTGTCAAGTAAAACCGTGTTGAGTTGAAACAGTTTATTTAGCCAGAAAACACAGATACAGAGTGGATAATAATAACAATATTAACATGACTGAGGACCTGAGCTCTCCTTGTAGGCACCTGATATACCTGTATACTATACATGTATCTCAAGGACGTATTATGTAACATTTAGTATAATCTGGAATAGTACAATAGCATGATGGTAATAAGAACATCTCATAATGTTACCACGGTGTTGTCCTTTTAGCCTAATTAACTGCTCTCGGATAACCAATCAAACTGAGAGGCGTCTTGGACGACCCTGAAGCAGACGGCAGACACCCTGGCACGCTACACACTGCCTTCTGGACACATGCAACATGGTTCACTTCAAGTCGACCAGGACAACTGAACACGTCTCTGAAGGTACAAGACTATGTTGCGTACGGGACAAGACACACTTGTTATTTCGTTTTCTCGTAATTGAATCTTGTAATGCTTAATGTTTATCTAGCCGAGGAAACTGTGAGATGAACTCAAAGGGTATATATATAGTCTTGTAGGCACTGGAGGAGCCGAGGCTCTACGTCACCGGGGCTCTGGACTCGGAAAGTGGATTTTCTCCATCAAAAGGAACCGACGAGGCGGGTTTCCTTGATGTCAAGACCTCCCCGAGAATGTTGTATTGTCTCCAGTTATGATTTCCTGTTGATGATACTTCTTCAAACTTGCGATTGGTGGAGGAAATTGCTCGGGAGTCTTCCAAGACTTTTAGACTTTATTAATCTGAGGATTGTGGGAGGCTGCCACATGTCGCCGGGCGGGTCATCTCCCCCTGGCCAGCTGCCACACTACTGTACTGTACAAGGGTAAACTTGCTGGCTCTTTTGTTTTTGAGAAACCTATCACGTTGTATTAGATTGATATTGAATAAAATTTAATTGGTAGAAATAAAAATAGAACAAAAACGGTAAAGAATTTGAAGATGTGTATAATGCTTTACGATATTCTTTATAAAACTTTTCAAACTTTCATCACATTTGTTTTTGTCCGTGTGTGTGTGTGTGTGTGTGTGTGTGTGTGTGTGTGTTTGTTTCAGACATTTTCCTGTCACTTTCAACATTTGCATCACTCTCCCTATATATTTCCTTCCGTCTTTAGGTTTCTGTACACCAATACTGTTTATGTGCGTAACTCAGATTTACAAATGTATGTGTACTTGGTGTTACTTGTACGGTAATAACGAAAAGTCATAGTTTACACCCGACTCCGAACTCCTGGAACGAGTGCCTGAACTGCTTGTCAACCCCACTGATAGCGCTGAAGTGTCTCCCGTGGGTTTGTAGTATTGAGCTGGAGTGTAAAGGAACTTTTGGTCGTTACTGTACCTGCTATCTTCACCAGATTGTACTCTACCATGCACTAACTTGTAATGCACTCTTCTACGAACATTATTTACAATTATTACAACTCTAAACAACGCTCATGATATTCAGCCTTGTTAACTGTAGGTTTTGTATCCATATTGTGGGTAAATAAACACTGAGCGCGTTACGGGGAATGGGTGAATCATTGAACCATCTCGGCTAAACTTGGGTACAGACGCCCCCCTTCCTGCATGTTTCACCCGCCCATTGTTGTTGTGTGTGCGGGGTCGGGAGGGTGTAGGAACTAAACGTCAGCACCAGATGTGGTTATACTTTACTTGTTACAATACGACATAAAAGCAGCCTCTGCCGTTTATGGTTTAGTCACATTGGGTATTATTAGGTTAAGTTTATTTGGTTGTGTTAAGGTCAGTTAGTGTTATGATGTTCATGTGTTTGGCTAGGCTACGTTAGCAATATTTAGTCATATAAGGCTAGTTTAAATTAGTTCAAGCTATGTTTGGGCAGCATCATGTTAGTTGTAATAAGGTACGTTTAACGGGGTTTAAGTACAATTCCCAGTAAAATATGTTTTATTGGGGCAGGTCAGATGTGCTCGTTTCGATCGTCTGAAAAGGTGGAACTAGGCGTTGTGTTGTCCTCTCAGGTAACAGATCAACACAGGCTGTCTGAATTCCTTTATGGTGTAAAATGACATCACTACAATCTTGGACTACCTGGGGGGGGGGGGGGTTGCTTCTAACCCTTCCTATATGAAAGGGGAGGAGACGTATAGCATAGTAAACGTCTGTGGCAGGGGAGAGGAAGAAGAGCTTGGTAAATATCACATACGACATCGCCCATACACTCCCCAACCCTCGCTGGCAACACACGGGTCCTTACCCTCCCTTCTCCACTCCACTTGGCTAGGTTTTCTGCCATCTCCCTGGACCATGGATTTTTTTTTCTTTTTTAGACTTTGGTTGTTTATAAGGTCAACAAGACAGTTATTTTACGTTGGTAAATATCACACACGGCAATGTTAGTGTACTGTACACCCTACCCTGGCTGGCAACACAAGCCTTTCTCACCCGCCGTCACCACTCACTAGGCTGGGATTGCTGCAATACTTCCCCGAGACAGTACTTTATCTGAAATTTTTCTTTGTCGTATTTTTTTTTATTTTTTTTAATGTTTGATCGTTTCTGGGGAAGCAAGGGACCGTTTGATTAAATTTAGTTTTTTTTTTTAATTACCAGGTTAGGCTTGATGGATCACCTCTACCTTGAGGTTGTTCAGTATTTTGGAGTTGTATTTTTCGTTCATTGTGAATTATGGTCGTTTATTGTAAATTTCATGAAATGCGATATAATAGTTTCCGGTGTGTCTTGAAAACGCGTCATGTGATTAATGTTGATATTGTTTGTAGGTTTATTACTATATCTTTTGGCCAACAAACCACATTAACTAAACCTGACCCTTCACTCTTGACCTTTGAATGACTACCCAAAGTAAAGGCTTCCGGAGATAGCTCCCAGGAAGACTCATTTACATGTTTGAAGAGAATCATTAACAACGTCCCGTGGGCAGAGTGCCAGAAGGTAAACAAGCAATATATAAACAGTATTCAAGAGATCAACATACTTGTGTCTGAGCTTCGTTCACCTGGTTGTCGTTTTCAGTGAAATCAATAACTATCATTTGTTTTCTGTGTACAAGAGGATGCGATAATAGTTTACGGGCAGGGTGAAACTATGGCCAAGTTTCTTTACGCCATTTGCCTCTGTCTACCCAGCAGTAATTGGGAACCTGGATGTTATTCGATTTGCGGATCGTGTTCCGGGGTAATGGTTAGCCAGTGCAGTTGGCGAGTTGTCCGGTCTTCTCTGATTATTCCTTGACACTGGGTCATGCAACTCGTTAACTTAAGGTGTGGTTGTTGTGTTGACGACAGCTTTTTCACCTTAAAGGCTTAAACAAATTCACGCCTAAGTGGCTCTAGGGGCAACCATTGTAATAGTTTACAGTGAACCTGAGTCGCGTTCGTATTTATATTCTGAAATAGATTGTATCTGTGCTTGCATCTGGACCTAGAGTATGCTTGTATCAGGACACTGCTTATATATCTACCATAACTGACGTCCGTATACACACCCCTCTTACAGTATGGTTGAACTAGTACTAAACTGTCCTTGTATGCCTGAATTAATACCATGATAAAATAAGTTTAAAAAAAAATCTTCTTGTGATATATAGACAGTAAATAAGACACAACTCACTGGAAGTAGCTCTAGTATATGACGCGTGTGTGGGAGGACTGGCTCAGGTCTCGTTGCTGCGAGGTGAAGACAGTGACAGGCTGCTCGATCAATTAATTAACGAAGAAACTGTGTTGGGTTGAGTCCAGGAATGCAGTATGGCCCTTTCTCCGCCCCCAGTAAAACCGACGCCAAGTGTACCCCGGGGTGATTGTGTGTCGTGGGTGTGGCGGTGTAGACACTCTGTGGATATTATGAGTAACGTGTGTTTACTTTCCGGTTAGTTTGAGTGTGATATTGGTACTTACATTTTCCCCTCGTCCGCTAACCTCCCTCTACCCTCCACTTTTTTCCACTACCACTTCCATTTCTATCCACTAACCTTCCTCCACTTGTCTCCACATTTCCTCCAATTCTCTCCACTACCTCTTTCCACCAGTTTCCTCCTCCACTTGTCTCCACTACCTCATCCACTTTTCTCCATTACCACCTCCACTTGTCTCCACTCTCCTCCTCCACAATCCCCCGACCCTCCACCAGCACCTGAGAGAGCATGAGGGAGTGCATATTGAATATAGTGAGAGGTCTCGAGAACATCTGTAGCGCCATAATTTATTCAGCGTGGCGGCAGTGTTCCAGAGGCATTTCTTTCCCCTGAGCATCAAAGTCCTCCGAGCCTCCCACAGCCGCTCAGGGACCCCAGATTTTATTCGCGTCTTATCTTCATCCTTCTTAGGCGCCACTTGCTCACGAATTTCTAGATGGGCGGGTGAAAAAGGGCGGGAAATGAAGCGGGTGGAAAGAGGAGGGTAATAAAATGCGTGTGAAAAAGGACGCAGGAAAATCAGAAGGATGAAAGGGCGTGGATAAAAGGAGGCGAGGAAAATGCGTAGGAAGAAGGTAAAAAAAATAGGCAAATGAAAAGGTGCGGGTAAGGAAGGAGTGAGAGAGGGAAACAAAAAGCATAGAAAAGGAGGCATGTAGAAAGCACGGGTAACCTGAGGTATAAATAAGGATTAAAAGATGGGAAAGGAAGTGAGTATACAGAGCGTCAAAATGGAAGAGAGAAACACGCACGAAACAAACGCAGGGCAAATGAGTGTAGGCAGCGGTGAACAAATTAACGCGAGGAACAGAATTGTACAGTATGTCGGGTAGCTGGGAGATGGTGGAAAATCACGGCAAAGAACTAAAAAGAAGAGGAAATCCCAAAAACAAGCAAGACAAAGAAAACGAAGAAGAAACGTGAAGAAGACCGGGGCAATGTAATTCCCTCCTCCTCCTCCCCCCTATAGGTTCTAGCCACCATCAGTCTTCCAAGGGGGGAAAAAATCAAGAAATATTACACCAGTCCTGCCCTAATCACCGTAACCCAACATGACAGTACCACACCGGCGAGATTACCCGGGAAAGTGTTGTAGAGTAGAAAAAAAAAGGCGGGAAAGTGTTGAACAAACCTGAAGAAAAAGGGGTTGTGTAAAAAAGATTAAAGAGGCTGGAAAAGGTGTTAGAAAATGACGGAAATTTTTTAAATAGCGAAAATAACTGGCAGTGTTTAGTAAGAAAATTAGGGAATTTTAAGAAAAACTGTTAGCAGAAAAAGACGCAAATTTTACTAATTTATCGCTTTAAAAGACCACAAGTTTGTAATTACGACTTAAAGATACCCAAATAAATAATTAAAGAGAAACCAGGAAGGAATTAAAAATAAAATAAAGGAAGAATCATAATTAGAAAAAAAAAACCCGGGAACTTTAAGCCTTATATCAACACAATGTTTACATTTCTATGCCTCTGAAGATTAACACCCCCCCCCCCCCCGCTGATAACTTTGTGGCGGGGAGCAGATATACATATATACATCAGGCTGTGTATAGGAGTTTGTATGTCGTCATTGATGTGTGTTTTTTCAAGATTAAATACATGAATTTTGTGAATTGAAAACACGCAGCTTAGTTCAGATGTTTACATTTTATTTATACCATACTTGTAAATGAAGGTATTAGGGGTTGGGTCAGCCGTCTGGATGGGTGGGTCAGTGGGTGGTTGTCTGGATGGGTGGTTGTGTAGGTGGGTGTGTGGGCTTCTGGATATGTGCGGATCTCTTTGTGTCCCTAACTGGATTTCTGGATGGATATGTCTGTTTGTCTGTTTACGGGTGGAAAGATGTCTGTAGCTGAATTTATGTCTGAGCGGAAGAATGTGTCTCATACACTATGTTTAATCAGCTCAGAACCTGCCTCTCCTGATTTGACTGATGTATTCCCCAGTGAGGGTCTGTTTAGTTTTGATCGGGTTCATCTTAACGGAGTCAGTGACCAGTTCTTGCTCACTCTTGTTTATTTTTCTGTGTTTGGGATATTAATTTTTTCCTTGAATTAAACTATTTCAGTAAGTTGTGAGGCTTCAGTTAGGTTGTGCATGAGGCTTCAGTTAGGTTGTACATGAGGCTTCAGTTAGGTTGTACAGGAGGCTTCAGTTAGGTTGTACATGAGGCTTCAGTTAGGTTGTACATGAGGCTTCAGTTAGGTTGTACAGGAGGCTTCAGTTAGGTTGTACATGAGGCTTCAGTTAGGTTGTACATGAGGCTTCAGTTAGGTTGCACATGAGGCTTCAGTTAGGTTGTACATGAGGCTTCAGTTAGGTTGTACATGAGGCTTCAGTTAGGTTGTACATGAGGCTTCAGTTAGGTTGTACATGAGGCTTCAGTTAGGTTGTACATGAGGCTTCAGTTAGGTTGTACATGAGGCTTCAGTTAGGTTGTACATGAGGCTTCAGTTAGGTTGTACATGAGGCTTCAGTTAGGTTGTGCATGAGGCTTCAGTTAGGTTGTACATGAGGCTTCAGTTAGGTTGTGCATGAGGCTTCAGTTAGGTTGTACAGGAGGCTTCAGTTAGGTTGTGCATGAGGCTTCAGTTAGGTTGTACATGAGGCTTCAGTTAGGTTGTACATGAGGCTTCAGTTAGGTTGTACATGAGGCTTCAGTTAGGTTGTGCATGAGGCTTCAGTTAGGTTGTGCATGAGGCTTCAGTTAGGTTGTACATGAGGCTTCAGTTAGGTTGTACAGGAGGCTTCAGTTAGGTTGTGCATGAGGCTTCAGTTAGGTTGTGCATGAGGCTTCAGTTAGGTTGTGCATGAGGCTTCAGTTAGGTTGTACATGAGGCTTCAGTTAGGTTGTACAGGAGGCTTCAGTTAGGTTGTACAGGAGGCTTCAGTTAGGTTGTACATGAGGCTTCAGTTAGGTTGTACAGGAGGCTTCAGTTAGGTTGTACATGAGGCTTCAGTTAGGTTGTACATGAGGCTTCAGTTAGGTTGTACATGAGGCTTCAGTTAGGTTGTACATGAGGCTTCAGTTAGGTTGTGCATGAGGCTTCAGTTAGGTTGTGCATGAGGCTTCAGTTAGGTTGTACATGAGGCTTCAGTTAGGTTGTGCATGAGGCTTCAGTTAGGTTGTACAGGAGGCTTCAGTTAGGTTGTGCATGAGGCTTCAGTTAGGTTGTACATGAGGCTTCAGTTAGGTTGTACATGAGGCTTCAGTTAGGTTGTACATGAGGCTTCAGTTAGGTTGTGCATGAGGCTTCAGTTAGGTTGTGCATGAGGCTTCAGTTAGGTTGTACAGGAGGCTTCAGTTAGGTTGTGCATGAGGCTTCAGTTAGGTTGTGCATGAGGCTTCAGTTAGGTTGTGCATGAGGCTTCAGTTAGGTTGTGCATGAGGCTTCAGTTAGGTTGTACAGGAGGCTTCAGTTAGGTTGTACATGAGGCTTCAGTTAGGTTGTACATGAGGCTTCAGTTAGGTTGTACATGAGGCTTCAGTTAGGTTGTACAGTAGGTGTTTGTGTTGTTATTGTCTCTTGCTTTGTTTTTGTTGTTGATGTGTTGTACTTGTTGAAGCTGAAGTTATTTTACTTGTGAGTATATAAGAGGAAGAAGCATTGGGAGGTTGAGACCACACACACACACACACACAAGGGGTAATAACACGGTGCCTCAGTGTGCAGGTGTGTGTGTGTGTGTGTGAAGGCCGCCACTTAATGAGGATAATTTATCAACCAACAGTAACATGACCACAACCACTCCATTCACCGTCCTACGCTGCCTCCCCGCTCTCCTCTCCCCCACCTTATACTGTAGCAGTATAAACAAAGACTTAAAGATATTCCACCATTTTTTATCCTTGGATGATATAATACAATGATTTACCTTCGTAATTTTTACCCCAAGATGAACGAAGACATGACTAATTTCAGCGATCATTTTATCCATGGATCAATAAAGACCGTTTCACTTACCTTTTTATCCCAGGATGAAGACAGACGTGATTATTTGTGTACGATCGTGGCTTTACATTATCCTTATATCCTAGGATGAACGAGGTATTTTATTGTGATGGGGGGGGGGGGGGAAATAAGTCGAGTCTCACGTGGGAAAAGACCCATCAGTCAGGTCAGCATAGACAAGCGTTGGATTGATACCGTTCATTACACGAAGGTGTGTGTGTGTGTGTGTGTGTGTGTGTGTGTGAATTGGTTGTGTTCAGTATCAATGTGTGAGTGTGTGAAAGTTAGTGTGTGTGTGTGTGTGTGTGTGTGTGTGTGTGTGTGTGTGTGTGTGTGAAAGTTATTGGTTGTGTTCAGTATCAGTGTGTGTGTGCGTGAAAGTTAGTGTGTGTGTGTGTGTGCGTGTGTGTGTGTGTGAAAGTTATTGGTTGGGTTCAGTGTGTGTGTGTGTGTGAAAGTTTTTGGGTGTGTATGTGTGTGAAAGTTATTGGGTGTGTGTGTGTAAGTGTGTGAAAATTATTGGGTGTGTGAAAGTTATTGTGTGTGTGTGTGTGTGTGTGTGTGTGAAAGTTATTGGTTGTGTTCAGTATCAGTGTGTGTGTGCGCGTGTGTGTGTGTGTGTGTGTGTGAAAGTTATTGAGTGTGTTCAGTATCAGTGTGTGTGTGTGTGTGCGCGTGTGTGTGTGTGTGTGTGAAAGTTATTGAGTGTGTTCAGTATCAGTGCGTGTGTTGTGCCGTGGGGAGGTTGGTGGTGGTGGCTCTTGTACTGACAGATGGTTTTAAAGTATCACTTGATGAGGTTAACGAGAGAGGAGAGAGACTTAACCAGGCAACCATTGCAGTAGCAGGATAAACCACTAATCAGTCAAATTTGTGTGGCTACCAATTACCTCGTTAGTGTGGCTAACGACCAGACCCTGAAGCTACGTCACTTCTCGTGTGTCGTCTGCTAACACCACTAGACCCTGAGGCTACGTCACTCCTCGTGTGTCGTCTGCTAACACCACTAGACACTGAGGCTACGTCACTCCCTGTCGTGTGTCGTCTGCTAACACCACTAGACACTGAGGCTACGTCACTCCTCGTGTGTCGTCTGCTAACACCACTAGACACTGAGGCTACGTCACTCCTCGTGTGTCGTCTGCTAACACCACTAGACACTGAGGCTACGTCACTCCTCGTGTGTCGTCTGCTAACACCACTAGACACTGAGGCTACGTCACTCCTCGTGTGTCGTCTGCTAACACCACTAGACACTGAGGCTACGTCACTCCTCGTGTGTCGTCTGCTAACACCACGAGACACTGAGGCTACGTCACTCCTCGTGTGTCGTCTGCTAACACCACTAGACACTGAGGCTACGTCACTCCTCGTGTGTCGTCTGCTAACACCACTAGACACTGAGTCTACGTCACTTCTCGTGTGTCATTTGTTCACACCAACACTATACCAGCTACTCACACCACACACCAGTCTACCAGCTACTCACACCACACACCAGTCCAGATTCTTGAAGACTCGTATAAGAAATATTCCTCCTAATTGAAACTTTAACTTAAAACAATACAAGAATGTCACCCATATTACACCGAGACTCTAACCTCCAACGATATACGGTCATTATAGCACCAGTTAGGAGCCAATATTATCCTCTTAATTGTTATATATAGGAAGGGTGGTGGTCACTATCACAAAACATTTGTAAATACTGAGAATTATAACACTAGTCACAAAACACCAGACCAGACTCTTGTTTACTACAGCTGTCACATTAACCTTTGACCTTTTTGACCCGAACAACACACCAGCTGTAGTTGTCGTGTTGAATATATTTAAGTATGAAAATGACCGCTTCCGTCCTCGAGTTATGCAACGGACGGAGGGACACACGTACGTACAGACAACGCTGGCCTCTACTCAGGCAGCCTCGGCGGTGAGGGTAATGACAGGCTGACGACTGTGACATTACGTATTATTAAACTGTATGAAGGAGTCGGTAGGAAGCTGACCCATAGACGCACACCACGAGGCAAGACATGACGCACGCCACGAGGCAAGACATGACGCACGACAACAAAGGGAATTAAGTCATCGTACTCAAGGTGTTAAGTCATCTTACACTGATGAATGTGGCCCTCAGTCCGGGGTGAGTATGGCCCTTAGTCATGGGTGTGTGGCCCTCAGTCAGGGGTGAGTGTGGCCCTCAGTCAGGGGTGAGTGTGGCCCACCAGCCTGGGGGTGAGTGTGGCCCTCAGTCAGGGGTGAGTGTGGCCCTCAGCCCGAGGTGAGTGTAACCCACCAGCCCGAGGTGAGTGTGGCCCACAGCCCGAGGTGAGTGTGGCCCTCAGCTTGGGGTAAGTGTGGCTCTCAGCCCGGGGTGAGTGTGGCCCTCAACCCGGAGTGAGTGTGGCTCTCTGCCCGGGGTGAGTGTGGCTCTCAGGCCGGGGTGAGTGTGGCCCTCAGCCCGGGGTGAGTGTGGCTCTCAGCCCGGGGTGAGTGTGGCCCTCAGCCCGGGGTGAGTGTGGCCCTCAGCCCGGGGTGAGTGTGGCCCTCAGCCCGGGGTGAGTGTGGCTCTCAGCCCGGGGTGAGTGTGGCTCTCAGCCCGGGGTGAGTGTGGCTCTCAGGCCGGGGTGAGTGTGGCTCTCAGGCCGGGGTGAGTGTGGCTCTCTGCCCGGGGTGAGTGTGGCTCTCTGCCCGGGGTGAGTGTGGCTCTCAGGCCGGGGTGAGTGTGGCTCTCTGCCCGGGGTGAGTGTGGCTCTCAGGCCGGGGTGAGTGTGGCTCTCAGCCCGGGGTGAGTGTGGCTCTCAGCCCGGGGTGAGTGTGGCCCTCAGCCTGGGGTGAGTGTGGCCCTCAGCCTGGGGTGAGTGTGGCCCTCAGCCCGGGGTGAGTGTGGCCCTCAGCCCGGGGTGAGTGTGGCCCTCAGCCTGGGGTGAGTCTGGCCTGGGCTCAACAGGGTCTCTGGCCCCCTGCGGTCACACAGTAAATAGCCATTACATTGTGTCATTGTTACGGCCTCTTTACGATCTCTCACACGGATTACTGCCGCCTGTGTGTGTGTGTGTTTTGTTTGTTTTGTGTGTATGTGTTTTTGTTTGTTGTGTGTATATTTGTTTTGTGTGTTTGTTTTATGTTTGGTTTGTGTGTGTTTGTTTTATGTCTGTATTGTATGTGTTGCGTGTGTGTGTGTGTGTAAAGACTACCGCAGCAGCTTTCAACATTGTTTCTTCGCTGAGGTTGTTTACGTTCTCTCCTCATCCAATCATAACACAATACATCATATGTTTTTTTTATCAGCCAATCAGAATACTTTACGACATATAGTGACGTTCTTTCAGCTAATCACAAGTCACTACGTCAAAGATTGCCCCTTTTCAGCCATTCCCAACATAGTGCACTACTTCGCAAATTGCCTTTTATCCAACCAATCACAGCACAAGTAAGAGAAGGACTAGATCAAGCGTCGCGAATGTTTATTATGTTGTTTTAAGGACCACAAATGAAGACGTGATAAGATTAGCCCAACAATTAAAGAAATGTACAGAAAAAGAAAAATGAGTTACTTAGGTAATATAGTTAAGGATGAGGGAAAGTTGAGGGTAGGAGGGCCAGGGAAGGCAGAGACCGGGATGGATGAATGATGTTAAAAAGTGGGTCTCCAGAGAGACACAAAACCTTAGAGGATTGTTAAATATAGCCCGAGAACGTTTAGTGGAGGGCTGTGGTCGCCAACCCTCAGATATGACACCGAACTCTTGAGTGATTGAAGGACAAGATCAGTTGCCATCTTGGTGTGGCCCCCCGAGTGATGGGCTGAGTGAAGCCTCCTGTGGTGAGCTGAATGAAGCCTCCCTTAATGAGTGAAGCCTCCTGTGATGAGCTGAGTGAAGCCACCCTTAATGAGTAGTGAAACCTCTGATGAGCTGAGTGAAGCCTCCTGTGATGAGCTGAGTGAGGCCTCCTGTGATGAGCTGAGTGAAGCCTCCTGTGATGTACTGAGTGAAGCCTATGAAGAACTGAGTGAGGCCTCCTTTAATGAGTAGTGAAGCCTGTAATGAGCTGAGTGAAGCCTCTTGTAATGAGCTGAGTGAAGCCGCCTGTGATGAGCTGAGTGAAGCCTCCTGTAATAAGCTGAGTGAAGCCTCCTCGGATGAGCTGAATGAGCCGGGTGAAGCCTGTCATGAGCTGAGTGAAGTCTCCTGTGATGAGCTGAGTGAGCCTCCTATGTTAAGCTGAGTGATGCCGAGTGAAGCCTCCTGTGATGAGCCGAGTGAAGTCTCCTGTGATGAGCTGAGTGAAGCTTCCAGTGCTGAGCTGAATGAAGCCTCCCTTGATGTAGAGTGAAGCCTCTTGTGGTGAGTTCAGTGAAGCCTCTTGTGGTGAGCTGAATGAAGCCTGTGCTGAGCTGAATGAAGCCTGTGCTGAGCTGAATGAAGCCTCCCTTGATGAGTGAAGCCTCCCTTGAGGAGTGAAGCCTCCTGTGATGAGCTGAGGGAAGCCTCCCTTAATGAGTGAAGCCTCCTGCGGTGAGTTGAGTGAAGCCTCTTGTGATGAGCTGAATGAAGCCTGTGATGAGCTGACTGAAGCCTCCCTTGATGAGGAGTGAAGCCTTTTGTGGTGAGTTGAGTGAAGCCTCCCTTGAGGAGTGAAGCCTCCTGTGATGAGCTGAGGGAAGCCTCCTTTAATGAGGAGTGAAGCCTCTTGTAATGAGCTGAGGGAAGCCTCCCTTAATGAGTGAAGCCTCCTGTGATGAGCTGAGTGAAGTCTCTTAATGAATGAAGCCTCCCCTAATGAGAAGTGAAGCCTCCTGTGATGAGCTGAGTGAAGCCTCCTGTGGTGAGCTGAAACAGCGCCGTAAACACCAGCCTCGGGAGTGTTATTGGCAGCAGGAGTCAGCTGTAAGAGTCGTAACTATTTGTTGTTATTGTCCCAGTCAGTATTGTGGCCATACTGGACTATTGTGGCCCGTACAAAAAATGCTTCCGGTACAGGACTATTGTGGCCCGTACAGAACTATTGTGGCCCATGCAGGACTGTTGTGGCCCATACTGGACTATTGTGGCCCGTACTGGACTACTTCGGCCCGTGACGGACTATTGTGGCCCGTGATGGACTATTTTAGTCTATACTGGATTATTATGGTATGTGATGGACTATTGTGGCCCATACTGGCCTATTGTGGCCCATACAGGACTATTGTGGCCCATGCAGGACTGTTGTGGCCCATACTGGACTATTGTGGCCCGTACTGGACTACTTCGGCCCGTGACGGACTATTGTAGCCCGTGATGGACTATTGTGGCCCGTACTGGACTGTCACATGGTATCAAAATATTAACTTGAGACTGCCATACACACAATGTATCTGCCCGGAGGTGTACGTATGTATATGTACTGTAATATGCTGGTTGGAGTGTGGGTGGGTGTAGCAGTTGGGCGAAAGAGATGGTCGACTTCCGGTGCTCGCAGGAAAAACACTGTTTTTAAAAACCACCCGTTATTTCACACCGTTTACCTGTTGCCGACGCCGTTCATACACTCACCCGCCACCTTGCGCACACTTACCACCCCTGGGGCAACTTGTAAACTCACTGCCAACTAAGATACGAGATAGATAAACTGGTGGTAAGTGATGGAAATGGCGGTTTTTAGGTGTTTAAGGCGTGATTGGGGAAGAAGGTCAGTGCCTTTAGTCTTTAAATTATAGTCCGTGAACTTGTGTTGATGACATCTTGACCCGTCGAGGACCTGGCTTGGCTAAGGGAGGAACACCGTGACGTCACACTCTAGTTATGCCATGTCGTCACTTTGTTTACCTTACTCACACGCAAGAGGTATACCATGTTGACAGAGTGCCTCGGACAGGATTGCTAAATGGTATTTTATATCACCTTTTGTATTGTGATTTAGTTCTTAAATGTACATATTGTTTGTACATTAATTTTATCATTAATGGTTTATTTCTGTTAGGGGGGGGGGGGGGGGGGTCATGATATTAAGAGTGGGAATTTAACTAACTTCACCCACCGTCCCCCACACCCCCTTCTCACCCCTTCCAGGTTGTAACAGTGAACCATCTGTCCTCTTTGACGGTACCACTACTGGCGAGGTGTTATTGAACTGTGGACGTTACAGGTGTGTAATACTGTACTGTACAAGTATGTAGCGCGGACACACACACACACACACACTGACCCTTTCGACTCTCACTGACCATCACCACGACCTCATCTGCAAATTTGGTAAGAAGCTTCTACTCAATCCTCGACACCGGCTCCTACTACCACCTGAGATCCCTAGCCCGAGAATTGCTGTTCGACACCACAACCGCATCCAGCCCATACGTGCAATAACTTGTAATAAACCAGTGTATTCACTCCCAGTAAATACTACTTCTTGCACTGTCACTATGTTGAAATGCACTGTAGTTTGAGCTTTTCCCCATCTAGTTATTATATGTCTTATTTGTATCACTTATGTTTCTTGTATATTATTTGTAATTCGAAACCCATTCCCCAAATATGTAACTGTATATTTTCAGCCTTCTGGCTGCCAAGCTCTTTCAATAAACCGTTAATTATTATTATTATTATTATGACAGGTGAGGGCCGGTAGGTAAACAATACAAAACTGCTGTAATATTTACCTACTTTTTTATCATTACAGAGTTTTAGCGAGACATTGAAAGTTTCGTAAGATCAACAGGTCACCCTCAGTTTATTTCACCTGGTGATTAAACACCCGAACGCTACCGGGTGGTTTAGGTTAGTGTTAATATTACAGGTGAAATAAGCTGGGGGTAAATCTTTCAAGTGATCAGACTATTGCCATCTAAAACTGACATAGTGATTCTAGGTCTTAGTGTCTTTATTCACAAAGTCTCGTAAGATAAATATTCCTCGTAAGTGAAGAATAATCACACTGGAAGACTTAAACAATAATAACGTAGGTAAATGTAAATATTAATCACAATTGAGGTCTTAAGGTAAGACGCAATAATAAAGTTCTATAATAACATGAGCACTACACGTGAGACTCAACCTTAATGATAACTGTTCCCTTAGCACCAGTTAGGGGACCAAAGTTAACTTGCGGAATATTTGAAGACGTTGGTATGTGTTGACGTTAGTGTTAGTGTCCGGTAACTGTGGTGCTGCTCTGCCACTGTTGCCAAATTACATTTTTCATGAGGAAACTTATTAATTTTAGTGTTTTCTATGTAATTCATTGTAACCCTGAAGATGATTGAAATACGTAGATTGGTATTATTGTTTATAAATAAGTAATGTATTGAAGAAAGTGTGTATGGTGGTGTCTGGTAAGCGAGGTTCTGCCACATTGTTCATATGAGCAAACTTTGGCCATTTAAAGAAAATTGTCGGGCTGGATGAATTTTATGTCTTTGAGAAAATTTTGAGCTTCGGTTCCTCGCCTTCTATTTTTTTCTTTTTGTGTCTTAGTGTTTTTTATTTCTTTTGTTTGTGAGTACGATAGTTCACCACGTCGTTGGCAGCAGCTGTGATGCGCCTTTGTCAACACTGCCAGACGTTTGACGATTGCTCCTTGAAATCAGTAAAACCATCATACTAGTTCACACTGGTTCAGTATGTAGCATTATACACAGTGCACATAATAATGATGGTTGTCCGTCGTGTAACGAGGATGGTCGGCCCAAGGGCCACCTAGGCGTGAATTTGTTTAAAGTGTAGAAGCTGTCACCAACACAAAAACCACACCCTGAGTTAACGAGTTGCCTGACCCAGTGTCAAGGAATAGTCTGAGAAGACCGGACAACTCGCCAACTGCACTGGCTAACCATTACCCCGGAACACGATCCACAAATCGATTAACATCCAGGTTCCCAATTACTGTTGGGTAGACAGAGGCAAATGGCGTAAAGAAACTTGCCCATGTTTCACCCTGGCCGGGGATCAAACCCGGGTCCACTCGCTTGCGAGGCGAGCATGATGGATAGTAATTTGGTGTGAGCCAAGGGTAACCCAATAAAATCTTTAAAAGCTTAATTTCATTTATGTTCTTGACCCTAATAGGGCAGTTGGGATACTGTGCTGTACTGTACTGTACTGTACTGTACTGTACTGTACTGTACTGTACTGATAACTGGAGAGGAAACTAGTAATGATTAACAGTTATCTATATGGTGCTCAACATTATCTAGTTTGTTGTAAATAATTTTTTTTGACCAGTGAGTCGACGTTTACATAATGCTGTTGATGTCTCCAGTACTGTTGGGTCTGTACAGTCCTCAGGCCCACTGGGTGTAGTAGTGCTCTAATATATAATACTTAAAATACTTCTATATAATGCCTCGTTACAGCCCTAATATGGTTCCTGCTATAGTAGTGGTGCGTGACGGAAGTTCTCTGTTCCGTTTGTTAAGAAGAAATTGAATTTTAAGAGGATTACGTGAGGACCGTGTGTGAGGGTGGTGGTGGGAGGGGGGGATGGGGGGAGGGGAGGGGGTGATGGGAAGAGGGGAGGGGTGATAGGGGAAGGGTGATGGGAGGAGGGGAAAGGTGATGGGAGGAAGGGAGGGGTGTTGGGAGGAGTGGAGGGGGGGTTGATGGGAGGAGGGCAGGGGTTGATGGGAGGAAGGGAGGGGTGTTGGGAGGAGGGCAGGGGGTGATGGGAGGAGGGCAGGGGTTGATGGGAGGAGGGGATGGAGATTCTGTTAAGGTGTAAAGGAGTGAGTGTCGAGTATTTTAAAACCTCTTCAGTCTAGTGGGTTTAAGACAACCTAAACCTCTCCAGTGGTGTGAACTTACGACACAGCACCTCCAGTACTGTGCCAGGTCTGCGGACTATAGAGGGCACACACACACACACACTGGACAAAAATCGAAATCTTTATCTTTCCTGCGGAGGATAACTGTTTCCATTATTAACTTTTAACTATGGCTGCGACCAGATTAACAGACAGACAGACAGACACAGCTACGTTTTTTGAGCGGAGGAAAATATAATTACGTCATTAACATTGTCCATTTGCTGTCAAAACTCCATGGACACTTGGCGGTGTGTGTGTGTCTGTCATGTACGGTACTTGTAGGTGATGGGTTGTGAACGCTGCTTGTCATTATAAATTATGTCATTCTATAATACTTTGTTAAAATCACAACCCACATTACCTACATTACCCTCATAACCTAACCTAACCTAACCAAACCTAACCAAACCTAACCTTACACAACCCACATTACCTACATTACCCTCATAACCTAACCTAACCTACTTGAGTGACCAGGGAGTTTTACCCACAAGTTGTACATCTGGTCTGGTGTTTGAATTAAAAGACCGTAATGTGTTTGATGGATGTGAGGTGTGTGGCGTTTAGTTCATTATCTTAATACACACTCGTAACCATTGTGGCTCTCTACCACCACTACCACTATCTCTACCGCTACCACCATCACCACTACCACTATTACAAGTTTACAACCAGACTAATACTATTAATAATAATAATTATAGTCAGTGTGTGTGTGTGTGTGTGTGTGTGTGTGTGTGTGTGTGAGAATAAATCTGTCAGGGCCACACACTAACACTTTCACCCTCAACCTTCGAGAAATTTGTCTCCCGACTCGAAACTTGTTGGAGGGGGGAATGCTTGGGGGTGGGGCGGGGGGGTGGAGCTGTGTGGGGCTGGGAGGTGGGAGAGAAAGGTAGGGAAGGACAGGAGAGAAAGAGGTAGGTAAGGGTGGGTGGGTAGGAGGATGGGAGAAAGAGGTATGGAAGGGTAGGGGCAGAGGGTGGGTAAGGAGAGGGGAGAAGAGGGCTAGAAGTAGGTAAAATAAGGAGGAAGCGAAGGATGAGAATGAGGTGTATAGCGAGAAAAGAGGAAGCGGTGAAAGAGGGAAGAGTGGCAGGAAAGAGGAAGGAAGGGACCGGAAGAGAAAGACGAGAGAGGAAGGAGGAGAGTGAGAGAGGGAAGGCCGGAGGTGCTTCATTTTACTCCCAGGATGGACGAGCTCGTGTCCTCGGACTTGACTTCCTCCCCACTCCTAAACTTTAACTTTCATAGTTTAATTAAATTCACAGAGATATATAATAGAGCTAAACTATTTAAACATTACTATTAGATGGTAATGTTAATTAACAAAAAGTTTGAGAATTGTTACCGTTGATGTTTGTCAACTTAGTTTCCTCAATTCAAAATGGCCGGCTAATCGTCTTTTGACATTGAGTACACAATGTTATGATAATAATATAACAATTGGTATATTTTCATCATGTTTAGTCTTAACAAAATAACTTAAGATTAATTCAGACTTTGCTAAATAAGTTTATTCAAAATGACCAGCAAATCACCGCTTGAGTTCAATATGTGTTTACAATCTATTGACGGTAATTAAACATTAAACATCTTCTTCCAAAGCTAATATTAACAACATTGATTACGTGACTGAACGATTGAATGGCTTAATTAATTGCAGTGACAATTAGGTTAGATTTGGTTAATTAATTCAAAATAGCCGCCAAGTCGTAGTGCGTCCTAGGGTTAAAAACTGTGTAGGCGGGGCTGGAGGGGTGAAGATGACGTAGGAGTAGCGGCTGGCCTGTCGAACCCACGTCTTTGGCTCCTGACCAACACTGTCCCCCCTCCTCCATCACCACCACCTGCGTGTCACTCCACCCCTTCCACCAACACTTTCCCCCACCACCTACACCAACACTCACCCCCCTCCACCAACACTCCCCCCTCCCCCCTCCACCTACACCCCCCACCACCTACACCAACACCCCCCACCACCTACACCAACACTCCCCCACCACCTACACCAACACTCCCCCACCACCTACACCAACACTCCCCCACCACCTACACCAACACTCCCCCACCACCTACACCAACACTCCCCCCTCCCACCTACACCAACACTCCCCCACAACCTACACCAACACTCCCCCCTCCCACCTACACCAACACCCCCCACCACCTACACCAACACTCCCCCCTCCCACCTACACCAACACTCCCCACCACCTACACCAACACCCCCCACCACCTACACCAACACCCCCCACCACCTACACCAACACCCCCCACCACCTACACCAACACCCCCCACCACCTACACCAACACTCCCCCCTCCCACCTACACCAACACTCCCCCCACCACCTACACCAACACCCCCCACCACCTACACCAACACTCCCCCCTCCCACCAACACCAACACTCCCCCACCACCTACACCAACACTCCCCCCACCACCTACACCAATACTCCCCCACCACCTACACCAACACTCCCCCCTCCCACCTACACCAACACTCCCCCCTCCCACCTACACCAACACCCCCTCATCACCTACACCAACACTCTCCCATCACCTACACCAACACTCCCCCCACCCACCTACACCAACACTCCCTCCCGTCTCCCCCTCCGCCTCCACCACCTACACCAACACTCCCCCCTCCCACCTACACCAACACTCCCCCCTCCCACCTACACCAACACCCCCCTCCCACCTACACCAACAGCCCCCACCACCTACACCAACACTCCCCCCCGTCTCCCCCTCCGCCTCCACCACCTGCCTGCCCCTCCTGCTACTAGTGACGGAGGAGGGAGTGAAGGAGATGAATGGTAAGGGAGATAAAAAGACAGATGAGAAGTCAGAAAAAGAGATGGATAGGGAACGAGAGACATAGATGAGACGTTTGAGAGAGAGAGAGAGAGAGAGAGAGAGAGAGAGAGAGAGAGAGAGAGAGAGAGAGAGAGAGAGAGATGATAAACTCACTCATGGAAAAAGATAAATCAATAACGAGACACAGAGACAGACAGACACAGACAAATATGAGACAAAGAAAGAGAGGGAGAGACAGTGACTGTGAGATGAGACTGAGACAAAGTGAGAGAAAAGAGAGAGAGAAATTAGAGCGATCAAAGAGAAAATTAAAGAGACAGAAAAAGCGAGAGAAAGAGAACAGACGTCTTGTTAGAGCCAAGGGGTGATGGTGGGGGTGTTGGGGTAGGGGTGGGGGTGTTGGGGTAGGGGGTGGGGGTGTTGGGGTAGGGGGTGGGGGTGTTGGGGTAGAGGGTGGAGGTGTTGGGGTAGAGGGTGGAGGTGTTGGGGTAGGGGGTGGGGGTGTTGGGGTAGGGGGTGGTGTTGGGGTAGGGGGTGTAGGTGTTGGGGTAGGGGTGGAGGTGTTGGGGTAGGGGGTGGAGGTGTTGGGGTAGGGGGTGGAGGTGTTGGGGTAGAGGGTGGAGGTGTTGGGGTAGGGGGTGGAGGTGTTGGGGTAGAGGGTGAAGGTGTTGGGGTAGGGGGTGGAGGTGTTGGGGTGGAGGTGTTGGGGTAGGGGGTGAAGGTGTTGGGGTAGAGGGTGAAGGTGTTGGGGTAGGGGGTGGAGGTGTTGGGGTAGGGGGTGGAGGTGTTGGGGTAGGGGTGGAGGTGTTGGGGTAGTGGGTGTTGGTGTTGGGGTAGTGGGTGGAGGTGTTGGGTAGGGGGTGAAGGTGTTGGGGTAGAGGGTGGAGGTGTTGGGGTGGAGGTGTTGGGGTAGGGGTGGAGGTGTTGGGGTAGGGGGTGAAGGTGTTGGGGTAGGGGGTGGGGGTGTTGGGGTAGGGGGTGAAGGTGTTGGGGTAGGGGGTGGGGTTGTTGGGGTAGGGGGTGAAGGTGTGGGTAGGGGTGGAGGTGTTGGGGTTGGGGGTGGGGTGTTGGGGTTGAGGGTGGAGGTGTTGGGGTGGGGGTGGTGTTGGGGTAGGGGGTGAAGGGGTAGGGGGTGGGGGTGTTGGGGTAGGGGGTGGGGGTGTTGGGGTAGAGGGTGAAGGTGTTGGGGTAGAGGGTGGAGGTGTTGGGGTAGAGGGTGGAGGTGTTGGGGTAGAGGGTGAAGGTGTTGGGGTAGAGGGTGGAGGTGTTGGGGTAGAGGGTGAGGTGTTGGGGTAGAGGGTGGAGGTGTTGGGGTAGAGGGTGAAGGTGTTGGGGTAGAGGGTGAAGGTGTTGGGGTAGAGGGTGGAGGTGTTGGGGTAGAGGGTGGAGGTGTTGGGGTAGAGGGTGAAGGTGTTGGGGTAGAGGGTGGAGGTGTTGGGGTAGAGGGTGAAGGTGTTGGGGTAGAGGGTGGAGGTGTTGGGGTAGAGGGTGAGGTGTTGGGGTAGAGGGTGAAGGTGTTGGGGTAGAGGGTGGAGGTGTTGGAGTAGAGGGTGGAGGTGTTGGGGTAGAGGGTGAAGGTGTTGGGGTAGAGGGTGGAGGTGTTGGGGTAGAGGGTGGAGGTGTTGGGGAGAGGGTGGAGGTGTTGGGGTAGAGGGTAGAGGTGTTGGGGTAGGGGTGGAGGTGTTGGGGTAGGGGTGAAGGTGTTGGGGTAGGGGTGGTGGTGTTGGGGTAGGGGGTGGAGGTGTTGGGGTAGGGGTGAAGGTGTTGGGGTAGGGGGTGAAGGTGTTGGGGTAGAGGGTGGAGGTGTTGGGGTAGGGGGTGAAGGGGTAGGGGGTGGGGGTGTTGGGGTAGAGGGTGGAGGTGTTGGGGTAGGGGGTGAAGGTGTTGGGGTAGAGGGTGGAGGGATTGGGGTAGAGGGTGGAGGTGTTGGGGTAGAGGGTGAAGGTGTTGGGGTAGAGGGTGAAGGTGTTGGGGTAGAGGGTGGAGGTGTTGGGTAGGGGTGAAGGTGTTGGGGTAGAGGGTGGAGGTGTTGGGGTAGAGGGTGAAGGTGTTGGGGTAGAGGGTGGAGGTGTTGGGGTAGAGGGTGAGGTGTTGGGGTAGGGGGTGGAGGTGTTGGGGTAGGGGTGGGGTGTTGGGGTAGGGGTGAGGTGTTGGGGTAGAGGGTGGAGGTGTTGGGGTAGAGGGTGGAGGTGTTGGGGTAGAGGGTGGAGGTGTTGGGGTAGAGGGTGGAGGTGTTGGGGTAGAGGGTGGAGGTGTTGGGGTAGGGTGGAGGTGTGGGGTGGAGGTGTTGGGGTTGGGGGTGAAGGTGTTGGGGTAGTGGGTGGAGGTGTTGGGGTAGAGGGTGAAGGTGTTGGGGTAGGGGGTGGAGGTGTTGGGGTAGGGGTGGGGTGTTGGGGTAGGGGTGAAGGTGTTGGGGTAGAGGGTGGAGGTGTTGGGGTAGAGGGTGGAGGTGTTGGGGTAGAGGGTGGAGGTGTTGGGGTAGAGGGTGGAGGTGTTGGGTAGAGGGTGGAGGTGTTGGGGTAGAGGGTGGAGGTGTTGGGGTAGAGGGTGGAGGTGTTGGGGTAGAGGGTGAAGGTGTTGGGGTAGGGGTGGAGGTGTTGGGGTAGGGGGTGAGGTGTTGGGGTAGAGGGTGAGGTGTTGGGGTAGAGGGTGGAGGTGTTGGGTAGAGGGTGGAGGTGTTGGGGTAGAGGGTGGAGGTGTTGGGGTAGGGGTGAGGTGTTGGGGTAGAGGGTGAGGTGTTGGGGTAGAGGGTGGAGGTGTTGGGGAAGGGGGTGAGGTGTTGGGGTAGGGGTGAAGGTGTTGGGGTAGGGGTGAGGTGTTGGGGTAGGGGGTGGAGGTGTTGGGGTAGGGGTGAAGGTGTTGGGGTAGAGGGTGGAGGTGTTGGGGTAGGGGGTGAAGGTGTTGGGGTAGGGGTGGAGGTGTTGGGGTAGAGGGTGGAGGTGTTGGGGTAGAGGGTGAAGGTGTTGGGGTAGAGGGTGAAGGTGTTGGGGTAGAGGGTGGAGGTGTTGGGGTAGAGGGTGAAGGTGTTGGGGTAGAGGGTGAGGTGTTGGGGTAGAGGGTGGAGGTGTTGGGGTAGAGGGTGGAGGTGTTGGGGTAGGGGGTGTAGGTGTTGGGGTAGAGGGTGGAGGTGTTGGGGTAGAGGGTGAAGGTGTTGGGGTAGAGGGTGGAGGTGTTGGGGTAGAGGGTGGAGGTGTTGGGGTAGGGGTGGGGGTGAAGGGGTAGGGGGTGGAGGTGTTGGGGTAGAGGGTGAGGTGTTGGGGTAGAGGGTGAAGGTGTTGGGGTAGAGGGTGGAGGTGTTGGGGTAGAGGGTGGAGGTGTTGGGGTAGAGGGTGGAGGTGTTGGGGTAGAGGGTGGAGGTGTTGGGGTAGGGGTGAAGGTGTTGGGGTAGAGGGTGGAGGTGTTTGGGTAGAGGTGAGGTGTTGGGGTAGAGGGTAGAGGGTGGAGGTGTTGGGGTAGAGGGTGAGGTGTTGGGTAGAGGGTGAGGTGTTGGGGTAGTGGGGGGAGGTGTTGGGGTTGTGGGGGGAGGTGTTGGGGTAGAGGGTGGAGGTGTTGGGGTAGAGGGTGAAGGTGTTGGGGTAGAGGGTAGAGGTGTTGGGGTAGGGGATGGGGGTGAAGGGGTAGAGGGTGAAGGTGTTGGGGTAGAGGGTGAGGTGTTGGGGTAGAGGGTGGAGGTGTTGGGTAGAGGGTGAGGTGTTGGGGTTGTGGGTGTAGGTGTTGGGGTAGTGGGTGGAGGTGTTGGGGTAGAGGGTGAAGGTGTTGGGGTAGAGGGTGAGGTGTTGGGGTAGAGGGTGGAGGTGTTGGGGTAGGGGGTGAAGGTGTTGGGTAGGGGTGGAGGTGTTGGGGTAGGGGTGGAGGTGTTGGGTAGAGGGTGAAGGTGTTGGGGTAGGGGGTGAAGGTGTTGGGGTAGAGGGTGGAGGTGTTGGGGTAGAGGGTGGAGGTGTTGGGGTAGAGGGTGGAGGTGTTGGTAGGGGTGAGGTGTGGTAGGGTGAGGTGTTGGGGTAGAGGGTGTAGGTGTTGGGGTAGAGGGTGGAGGTGTTGGGGTAGAGGGTGAAGGTGTTGGGTAGGGGGTTGAGGTGTTGGGGTAGAGGGTGGAGGTGTTGGGGTAGAGGGTGAAGGTGTTGGGGTAGAGGGTGAAGGTGTTGGGGTAGAGGGTGAAGGTGTTGGGGTAGAGGGTGGAGGTGTTGGGGTAGAGGGTGGAGGTGTTGGGTAGAGGGTGAAGGTGTTGGGGTAGAGGGTGGAGGTGTTGGGGTAGAGGGTGGAGGTGTTGGGGTAGAGGGTAGAGGTGTTGGGGTAGATGTTGGGGTAGTGGGTGGAGGTGTTGGGGTAGAGGGTGAAGGTGTTGGGGTAGAGGGTGGAGGTGTTGGGGTAGGGGTGAAGGTGTTGGGGTAGGGGGTGGAGGTGTTTGGGTAGAGGGTTGAAGGTGTTGGGTAGAGGGTGGAGGTGTTGGGGTAGAGGGTGGAGGTGTTGGGGTAGGGGTGGAGGTGTTAGGGTAGGGGTGAAGGTGTTGGGGTAGAGGGTGAAGGTGTTGGGGTAGAGGGTGGAGGTGTTGGGGTAGGGGTGAAGGTGTTGGGGTAGGGGGTGAAGGTGTTGGGGTAGGGGTGTGGAGGTGATGGGGTAGGGGTGTGGAGGTGTTGGGGTAGAGGGTGAAGGTGTTGGGGTAGAGGGTGAGGTGTTGGGGTAGAGGGTGGAGGTGTTGGGGTAGGGGTGGAGGTGTTGGGGTAGAGGGTAGAGGTGTTTGGGTATAGGGTGGAGGTGTTGGGGTAGGGGTGAGGTGTTGGGGTAGGGGTGAAGGTGTTGGGGTAGTGGGTGTAGGTGTTGAGGGGGAGGGTGAGGGTGTTGGGGTAGGGGTGGAGGTGTTGGGGTATGGGATGTATGTGTTGGGGTAGAGGGTGGAGGTGTTGGGGTAGAGGGTGAAGGTGTTGGGGTAGAGGGTGGAGGTGTTGGGGTAGAGGGTGGAGGTGTTGGGGTAGTGGGTGAAGGTGTTGGGGTAGAGGGTGAAGGTGTTGGGGTAGAGGGTGGAGGTGTTGGGGTAGGGGTGAAGGTGTTGGGGTAGAGGGTGAAGGTGTTGGGGTAGAGGGTGGAGGTGTTGGGGTAGAGGGTGGAGGTGTTGGGGTAGGGGGTGAAGGTGTTGGGGTAGAGGGTGGAGGTGTTGGGGTAGAGGGTGAAGGTGTTGGGGTAGAGGGTGGAGGTGTTGGGGTAGGGGTGGAGGTGTTGGGGTATGGGATGAAGGTGTTGGGGTAGAGGGTGGAGGGGTTGGGGTAGGGGTGAGGTGTTGGGGTAGGGGGTGGAGGTGTTGGGGTAGAGGGTGGAGGTGTTGGGGTAGAGGGTGAAGGTGTTGGGGTAGAGGGTGGAGGTGTTGGGGTAGAGGGTGAAGGTGTTGGGGTAGAGGGTGAAGGTGTTGGGGTAGAGGGTGGAGGTGTTGGGGTAGGGGGTGAAGGTGTTGGGGTAGGGGGTGAAGGTGTTGGGTAGGGGGTGAAGGTGTTGGGGTAGAGGGTGGAGGTGTTGGGGTAGAGGGTGGAGGTGTTGGGGTAGGGGGTGAAGGTGTTGGGGTAGAGGGTGAAGGTGTTGGGGTAGAGGGTGGAGGTGTTGGGGTAGAGGGTGAAGGTGTTGGGGTAGAGGGTGGAGGTGTTGGGGTGGAGGTGTTGGGGTAGCGGGTGGAGGTGTTGGGGTAGGGGTGGAGGTGTTGGGGTAGGGGGTGAAGGTGTTGGGGTAGAGGGTGAAGGTGTTGGGGTAGAGGGTGGAGGTGTTGGGGTAGAGGGTGAAGGTGTTGGGGTAGAGGGTGGAGGTGTTGGGGTAGGGGTGAGGTGTTGGGGTAGAGGGTGAAGGTGTTGGGGTAGTGGGTGGAGGTGTTGGGGTAGAGGGTGAAGGTGTTGGGGTAGAGGGTGAAGGTGTTGGGGTAGAGGGTGAAGGTGTTGGGGTAGAGGGTGGAGGTGTTGGGGTAGGGGTGAAGGTGTTGGGGTAGAGGGTGAAGGTGTTGGGGTAGAGGGTGGAGGTGTTGGGGTAGGGGTGGAGGTGTTGGGGTAGGGGGTGAAGGTGTTGGGGTAGAGGGTGGAGGTGTTGGGGTAGTGGGTGGAGGTGTTGGGGTAGAGGGTGGAGGTGTTGGGGTAGGGGGTGAAGGTGTTGGGGTAGTGGGTGGAGGTGTTGGGGTAGAGGGTGGAGGTGTTGGGGTTGGGGTGGAGGTGTTGGGGTAGGGGTGGAGGTGTTGGGGTAGGGGGTGAAGGTGTTGGGGTAGAGGGTGAAGGTGTTGGGGTAGGGGTGAGGTGTTGGGGTAGTGGGTGAAGGTGTTGGGGTAGAGGGTGGAGGTGTTGGGGTAGGGGGTGAAGGTGTTGGGGTAGAGGGTGGAGGTGTTGGGGTAGAGGGTGAAGGTGTTGGGGTAGAGGGTGAAGGTGTTGGGGTAGAGGGTGGAGGTGTTGGGGTAGGGGTGAAGGTGTTGGGGTAGGGGGTGAAGGTGTTGGGGTAGAGGGTGGAGGTGTTGGGGTAGAGGGTGGAGGTGTTGGGGTAGAGGGTGAAGGTGTTGGGGTAGAGGGTGGAGGTGTTGGGGTAGGGGTGAAGGTGTTGGGGTAGAGGGTGGAGGTGTTGGGGTAGAGGGTGGAGGTGTTGGGGTAGAGGGTGAAGGTGTTGGGGTAGGGGGTGAAGGTGTTGGGGTAGAGGGTGGAGGTGTTGGGGTAGGGGTGGAGGTGTTGGGGTAGAGGGTGGAGGTGTTGGGGTAGGGGTGGAGGTGTTGGGGTAGAGGGTGAAGGTGTTGGGGTAGAGGGTGAAGGTGTTGGGGTAGGGGTGGAGGTGTTGGGGTAGGGGTGTGGAGGTGTTGGGGTAGAGGGTGGAGGTGTTGGGTAGGGGTGAGGTGTTGGGGTAGGGGTGAAGGTGTTGGGGTAGGGGTGAGGTGTTGGGGTAGAGGGTGAAGGTGTTGGGGTAGAGGGTGAGGTGTTGGGGTAGAGGGTGGAGGTGTTGGGGTAGGGGGTGAAGGTGTTGGGGTAGAGGGTGGAGGTGTTGGGGTAGGGGTGTTGGGGTAGGGGTGGAGGTGTTGGGTAGGGGTGAAGGTGTTGGGGTAGGGGTGAAGGTGTTGGGGTAGGGGTGAGGTGTTGGGGTAGAGGGTGAGGTGTTGGGGTAGGGGGTGAGGTGTTGGGGTAGGGGTGAAGGTGTTGGGGTAGGTGTGAAGGTGTTGGGGTAGAGGGTGGAGGTGTTGGGTTAGGGGGTGAAGGTGTTGGGGTAGGGGGTGAAGGTGTTGGGGTAGAGGGTGGAGGTGTTGGGGTAGGGGTGGAGGTGTTGGGGTATGGGATGAAGGTGTTGGGGTAGAGGGTGGAGGTGTTGGGGTAGGGGTGAAGGTGTTGGGGTAGAGGGTGGAGGTGTTGGGGTAGGGGTGAAGGTGTTGGGGTAGAGGGTGAGGTGTTGGGGTAGGGGTGAGGTGTTGGGGTAGAGGGTGGAGGTGTTGGGGTAGGGGTGGAGATGTTGGGGTAGAGGGTGAAGGTGTTGGGGTAGAGGGTGAAGGTGTTGGGGTAGAGGGTGGAGGTGTTGGGGTAGGGGGTGGAGGTGTTGGGGTAGAGGGTGAAGGTGTTGGGGTAGAGGGTGAAGGTGTTGGGGTAGAGGGTGGAGGTGTTGGGGTAGAGGGTGAAGGTGTTGGGGTAGAGGGTGGAGGTGTTGGGGTAGGGGGTGAAGGTGTTGGGGTAGAGGGTGGAGGTGTTGGGGTAGAGGGTGAAGGTGTTGGGGTAGAGGGTGAAGGTGTTGGGGTAGAGGGTGGAGGTGTTGGGGTAGGGGTGAAGGTGTTGGGGTAGAGGGTGTAGGTGTTGGGGTAGAGGGTGGAGGTGTTGGGGTAGAGGGTGGAGGTGTTGGGGTAGGGGTGGAGGTGTTGGGGTAGAGGGTGGAGGTGTTGGGGTAGTGGGTGGAGGTGTTGGGGTAGAGGGTGGAGGTGTTGGGGTAGGGGGTGGAGGTGTTGGGGTAGGGGTGAAGGTGTTGGGGTAGAGGGTGAAGGTGTTGGGGTAGGGGTGGAGGTGTTGGGGTAGGGGTGAAGGTGTTGGGGTTGAGGGTGGAGGTGTTGGGGTGGGGGTGTTGGGGTAGGGGGTGAAGGTGTTGGGGTAGAGGGTGGAGGTGTTGGGGTAGAGGGTGAAGGTGTTGGGGTAGGGGGTGAAGGTGTTGGGGTAGAGGGTGGAGGTGTTGGGGTAGGGGGTGAAGGTGTTGGGGTAGGTGGGTGAAGGTGTTGGGGTAGGGGTGAGGTGTTGGGGTAGAGGGTGAAGGTGTTGGGGTAGGGGTGAGGTGTTGGGGTAGGGGTGAAGGTGTTGGGGTAGAGGGTGAAGGTGTTGGGGTAGAGGGTGGAGGTGTTGGGGTAGGGGGTGAAGGTGTAGGGGTATGGGGTGAAGGTGTTGGGGTAGGGAGTGAAGGTGTTTGGGTAGAGGGTTGAAGGTGTTGGGGTAGGGGGTGAGGTGTTGGGGTAGAGGGTGAAGGTGTTGGGGTAGGGGGTGGAGGTGTTGGGGTAGAGGGTGAAGGTGTTGGGGTAGGGGGTGAAGGTGTTGGGGTAGAGGGTGGAGGTGTTGGGGTAGGGGGTGGAGGTGTTGGGGTAGGGGTGAGGTGTTGGGGTAGGGGTGAAGGTGTTGGGGTAGGGGTGAAGGTGTTGGGGTAGAGGGTGGATGTGTTGGGGTAGGGGTGGAGGTGTTGGGGTAGAGGGTGAAGGTGTTGGGGTAGAGGGTGGAGGTGTTGGGGTAGGGGTGAAGGTGTTGGGGTAGAGGGTGAAGGTGTTGGGGTAGGGGGTGGAGGTGTTGGGGTAGGGGGTGAAGGTGTTGGGGTAGAGGGTGGAGGTGTTGGGGTAGGGGGTGAAGGTGTTGGGGTAGAGGGTGAAGGTGTTGGGGTAGGGGTGAAGGTGTTGGGGTAGGGGGTGGAGGTGTTGGGGTAGGGGGTGGAGGTGTTGGGGTAGAGGGTGGAGGTGTTGGGGTAGGGGGTGAAGGTGTTGGGGTAGAGGGTGGAGGTGTTGGGGTAGGGGTGGAGGTGTTGGGGTAGGGGTGAAGGTGTTGGGGTAGGGGGTGGAGGTGTTGGGGTAGGGGTGAAGGTGTTGGGGTAGAGGGTGGAGGTGTTGGGGTAGGGGGTGAAGGTGTTGGGGTATGGGGTGAAGGTGTTGGGGTAGGGGTGAAGGTGTTGGGGTAGAGGGTGAAGGTGTTGGGGTAGGGGTGAAGGTGTTGGGGTAGAGGGTGAAGGTGTTGGGGTAGGGGGTGAAGGTGTTGGGGTAGGGGGTGAAGGTGTTGGGGTAGGGGGTGAAGGTGTTGGGGTAGAGGGTGGAGGTGTTGGGGTAGGGGGTGGAGGTGTTGGGGTAGGGGTGAAGGTGTTGGGGTAGGGGGTGGAGGTGTTGGGGTAGGGGTGGAGGTGTTGGGGTAGAGGGTGAAGGTGTTGGGGTAGAGGGTGAAGGTGTTGGGGTAGGGGGTGAAGGTGTTGGGGTAGGGGTGAAGGTGTTGGGGTAGGGGTGGAGGTGTTGGGGTAGGGGGTGAAGGTGTTGGGGTAGGGGGTGAAGGTGTTGGGGTAGGGGGTTGATGTGTTGGGGTAGAGGGTGAAGGTGTTGGGGTAGGGGTGAAGGTGTTGGGGTAGGGGGTGAAGGTGTTGGGGTAGAGGGTGAAGGTGTTGGGGTAGAGGGTGAAGGTGTTGGGGTAGGGGTGAAGGTGTTGGGGTAGGGTGTGAAGGTGTTGGGGTAGAGGGTGGAGGTGTTGGGGTAGGGGGTGGAGGTGTTGGGGTAGGGGGTGAAGGTGTTGGGGTAGAGGGTGGAGGTGTTGGGGTAGAGGGTGAAGGTGTTGGGGTAGGGGTGAAGGTGTTGGGGTAGAGGGTGGAGGTGTTGGGGTAGAGGGTGAAGGTGTTGGGGTAGGGGTGGAGGTGTTTAGGTAGGGGTGAAGGTGTTGGGGTAGGGGTGATGGTGTTGGGGTAGGGGGTGAAGGTGTTGGGGTAGAGGGTGGAGGTGTTGGGGTAGGGGGTGAAGGTGTTGGGGTAGAGGGTGGAGGTGTTGGGGTAGGGGGTGAAGGTGTTGGGGTAGAGGGTGAAGGTGTTGGGGTAGGGGGTGAAGGTGTTGGGGTAGAGGGTGAAGGTGTTGGGGTAGAGGGTGGAGGTGTTGGGGTAGGGGTGGAGGTGTTGGGGTAGGGGGTGAAGGTGTTGGGGTAGAGGGTGAAGGTGTTGGGGTAGGGGGTGAAGGTGTTGGGGTAGGGGTGGAGGTGTTGGGGTAGAGGGTGGAGGTGTTGGGGTAGGGGTGAGGTGTTGGGGTAGGGTGTGAGGTGTTGGGGTAGGGGTGGAGGTGTTGGGTAGGGGTGAGGTGTTGGGGTAGGGGTGAAGGTGTTGGGGTAGAGGGTGGAGGTGTTGGGGTAGAGGGTGAAGGTGTTGGGGTAGGGGGTGAAGGTGTTGGGGTAGAGGGTGGAGGTGTTGGGGTAGAGGGTGAGGTGTTGGGGTAGGGGGTGAAGGTGTTGGGGTAGGGGGTGAAGGTGTTGGGGTAGGGGGTGAAGGTGTTGGGGTAGGGGGTGAAGGTGTTGGGGTAGGGGGTGAAGGTGTTGGGGTGGAGGGTGAAGGTGTTGGGGTAGGGGGTTGAGGTGTTGGGGTAGAGGGTGAAGGTGTTGGGGTAGGGGGTGAAGGTGTTGGGGTAGAGGGTGAAGGTGTTGGGGTAGGGGGTGAAGGTGTTGGGGTAGGGGTGAAGGTGTTGGGGTAGGGGTGAGGTGTTGGGTTAGTGGGTGGAGGTGTTGGGGTTGGGGTGGAGGTGTTGGGGTAGGGGGTGAAGGTGTTGGGGTAGGGGGTGAAGGTGTTGGGGTAGGGGGTGGAGGTGTTGGGGTAGAGGGTGAAGGTGTTGGGGTAGAGGGTGGAGGTGTTGGGGTAGGGGGTGAAGGTGTTGGGGTAGGGGTGAAGGTGTTGGGGTAGAGGGTGAAGGTGTTGGGGTAGAGGGTGGAGGTGTTGGGGTAGGGGGTGGAGGTGTTGGGGTAGGGGGTGAAGGTGTTGGGGTAGGGGGTGAAGGTGTTGGGGTAGAGGGTGAAGGTGTTGGGGTAGGGGGTGAAGGTGTTGGGGTAGAGGGTGGAGGTGTTGGGGTAGAGGGTGAAGGTGTTGGGGTAGGGGGTGAAGGTGTTGGGGTAGGGGTGAAGGTGTTGGGGTAGGGGGTGAAGGTGTTGGGGTAGGGGGTGAAGGTGTTGGGGTAGGAGGGTGAAGGTGTTGGGGTAGGGGGTGAAGGTGTTGGGGTAGAGGGTGAAGTGTGGGGGTTGGGGGTGAAGGTGTTGGGGTAGGGGGTGAAGGTGTTGGGGTAGGGGTGAAGGTGTTGGGGTAGAGGGTGGAGGTGTTGGGGTAGGGGGTGGAGGTGTTGGGGTAGGGGGTGAAGGTGTTGGGGTAGGGGTGAAGGTGTTGGGGTAGGGGGTGAAGGTGTTGGGGTAGAGGGTGGAGGTGTTGGGGTAGGGGTGGAGGTGTTGGGGTAGGGGGTGAAGGTGTTGGGGTAGGGGGTTGAGGTGTTGGGGTAGAGGGTGAAGGTGTTGGGGTAGGGGTGGAGGTGTTGGGGTAGAGGGTGAAGGTGTTGGGGTAGAGGGTGAAGGTGTTGGGGTAGGGGGTGAGGTGTTGGGGTAGGGGTGAAGGTGTTGGGGTAGAGGGTGAAGGTGTTGGGGTAGGGGTTTAAGGTTTTGGGGAAGGTGTGAAGGTGTTGGGGTAGAGGGTGGAGGTGTTGGGGTAGGGGTGGAGGTGTTGGGGTAGGGGGTGAAGGTGTTGGGGTAGGGGGTGAAGGTGTTGGGGTAGAGGGTGAAGGTGTTGGGGTAGGGGGTGAAGGTGTTGGGGTAGAGGGTGAAGGTGTTGGGGTAGGGGGTGAAGGTGTTGGGGTAGAGGGTGAAGGTGTTGGGGTAGGGGTGAAGGTGTTGGGGTAGGGGGTGAAGGTGTTGGGGTAGGGGGTGAAGGTATTGAGGTAGAGGGTGCAGGTGTTGGGGTAGGGGGTGGTGGTGTTGGGGTTGGGGGTGAAGGTGTTGGGGTTGGGGTGAAGGTGTTGGGGTAGGGGTGGAGGTGTTGGGGTAGAGGGTGAAGGTGTTGGGGTAGAGGGTGAAGGTGTTGGGGTAGGGGGTGAAGGTGTTGGGGTAGGGGGTGAAGGTGTGGGGTAGAGGGTGAAGGTGTTGGGGTAGAGGGTGGAGGTGTTGGGGTAGGGGTGGAGGTGTTGGGTAGGGGGTGAAGGTGTTGGGGTAGGGGGTGAAGGTGTTGGGGTAGAGGGTGAAGGTGTTGGGGTAGGGGGTGAAGGTGTTGGGGTAGAGGGTGGAGGTGTTGGGGTAGAGGGTGAAGGTGTTGGGGTAGGGGGTGAAGGTGTTGGGGTAGGGGTGAAGGTGTTGGGGTAGGGGGTGAAGGTGTTGGGGTAGGGGGTGAAGGTGTTGGGGTGGAGGGTGAAGGTGTTGGGGTAGGGGGTGAAGGTGTTGGGGTAGAGGGTGAATGTGTTGGGGTAGGGGGTGAAGGTGTTGGGGTTGGGGGTGAAGGTGTTGGGGTAGGGGGTGAAGGTATTGGGGTAGAGGGTGGAGGTGTTGGGGTAGGGGGTGGAGGTGTTGGGGTAGGGGGTGAAGGTGTTGGGGTAGGGGGTGAAGGTGTTGGGGTAGGGGTGAAGGTATTGAGGTAGAGGGTGGAGGTGTTGGGGTAGGGGGTGGAGGTGTTGGGGTAGGGGTGAAGGTGTTGGGGTAGGGGGTGAAGGTGTTGGGGTAGAGGGTGAAGGTGTTGGGGTTGGGGGTGGAGGTGTTGGGGTAGAGGGTGAAGGTGTTGGGGTAGTGGTGGAGGTGTTGGGGTAGAGGGTGGAGGTGTTGGGGTTGGGGGTGAAGGTGTTGGGATAGAGGGTGAAAGTGTTGGGGTAGAGGGTGAAGGTGTTGGGGTAGAGGGTGGAGGTGTTGGGGTAGAGGGTGGAGGTGTTGGGGTATTGGGTGGAGGTGTTGGGGTAGGGGGTGAAGGTGTTGGGGTAGGGGGTGAAGGTGTTGGGGTAGAGGGTGAAGGTGTTGGGGTAGGGGGTGAAGGTGTTGGGGTAGGGGGTGAAGGTGTTGGGGTAGGGGTGAAGGTATTGAGGTAGAGGGTGCAGGTGTTGGGTAGGGGGTGGAGGTGTTGGGGTAGGGGGTGAAGGTGTTGGGGTAGGGGTTGGAGGTGTTGGGGTAGAGGGTGGAGGTGTTGGGGTAGGGGGTGGAGGTGTTGGGGTAGAGGGTGGGGGTGTTGGGGTAGGGGGTGGAGGTGTTGGGGTAGAGGGTGGAGGTGTTGGGGTAGAGGGTGGAGGTGTTGGGGTTGGGGTGGTGCTGGGGTTAGTATCGGAGCTGCCATTGTATGTGGTAGTTGGGCCGGGAACAATGTTGTGTGGATTACGACGTCTGGTGTAGGTTTGTTTACAAGTTCCCCGCTACACAATGGTCGTGTTTGATGCCTTAATTATATAGCGTTATCCTGGCTTACCCTGGCCCTGAGTACGATAACTGTACCCTGCAGTACGATAACTGTACCCTGCAGTGCGATAAGTGTACCCTGCAGTACGATAAGTGTACCCTGCAGTACGATAAGTGTACCCTGCAGTGCGATAAGTGTACCCTGCAGTACGATAAGTGTACCCTGCAGTGCGATAAGTGTACCCTGCAGTACGATAAGTGTACCCTGCAGTACGATAACTATACCCTGCAGTGCGATAAGTGTACCCTGCAGTACGATAACTGTACCCTGCAGTGCGATAAGTGTACCCTGCAGTACGATAAGTGTACCCTGCAGTACGATAACTATACCCTGCAGTGCGATAAGTGTACCCTGCAGTACGATAACTGTACCCTGCAGTGCGATAAGTGTACCCTGCAGTGCGATAAGTGTACCCTGCAGTACGATAAGTGTACCCTGCAGTGCGATAAGTTATCATATTCAAAGGTTTAAGCTATCATACGGAACGGTACGTACTCAAGGGGCCCAGGTTATTGTTATCAAAGGGTTAAGCTTTCGTGCTCAAGAGGTTAAATTATTGTACTCATGCTTTAACAAACACACATAAAACCACACTTTTCAAAATAAGAACAGTCACTCAAAAATCTATTGGTACTTGGCGGGGGTCGATGAATTTCAGAATGAACGCTGCGACTCCTGTTGTCTCGGTAGGGTTGTCAAAATTCTTCGTCCAATGTGTCATATTTTCTCAACACAATTTTGTATAGATAATTATTTCAGTGACTGTACAAATAAAAACGTCTTGATTTATAATTGTCTGCCCGACTGCGAATTTGGGACGTCACAACAACTAGCTGTATGAGTGGTGGAAATTGTTGGAATGCAGTGAACTGGTTATCTTGTTCACATGTTGAGTTAAATCTCTCTCTCTCTCTCTCTCTCTCTCTCTCTCGTATGATGAATGGGGAACCGATAAAGACTTGGACCTTCATCTCCCCCTTTGGCGATGCTCATTTGTTTCCTGATCGTCATTTGTTTCCTTGGCGTTCACCCCTCCCCCCCCCCCCTACCCCGCCCCTCTGCCAACATCTATTACCTTAAAGAAACGTGTGGGGGAAGAGGGTGTGTGTGTGTGTGTGTGTGGGGGGGGGGGGGGGGGGGATGTATGAAGCTGTATGGTGAAATACATATGAATTAAATTTTTGTTTGGAGCGTGTTGCCGTTGTTGTTGTTATTGTTTTGTAATTTATATAATCGTGTAATTTTTATTAATTTTATGTTGTTGTAATCTCTATTTATCTATATCCACATCTATGTCTATCTATCCATCATAGGTGTGTGAGTCAGGTCAGGTAGGGCGACCTGTGGTGTAATAGTCAACATGCTCGCCTCTCAAGCGTACGGATCCAGGTTCGATCCCCGGGCAGCGTGAAACTATGAACAAGTTTCTTTGCGCCATTTGCCTCTGTCTACCCAGCAGTAATTGGGAACCTGCAGTTGGCGGCGAGTTGTCCGGTCTTCTCGGACTATTCCTTTGCACTGGGTCATGCAACTCGTTAACTTAGGGTGTGGTTGTTGTGTTGGTGACAGCTTCTACACTTTAATCAAATTCACTCCTAGGTGGCCCAGGGGCCGACCATCCTCGCTATACGAGGGGCAACCATTATTAACACAATCAATGGAGACACTACACAATAATACCTGTCGTGTGTCAGCTTAGTTGAGGAGGATGATGATTAATGGTGATGATTATGATGGTGGTGATGATTGATAATGGTGGTGATGATTGATAATGGTGGTGATGATAATGGTGGCGATAAGGATGATGATTGATGGTGATGATTATGATGGTGGTGATGATTGATAATGGTGGTGATGATTGATAATGGTGGTGATGATAATGGTGGCGATAAGGATGATGATTGATGGTGATGAGATTGATGGTGATAATGATGAGATTGATGGTGATTGATGATTTGGTGATGATAATAGTGATTGTAGATGGAGAATTGATTACAGAATTATACTGTACCTGGAACTCACCTGTATCCGGGTTAGGTTAGCCTCCCCCTCTTGTACCTGGATCCTTGTTGCTCTGAAGGACAACAGGTATGGCTTAGGCAGTCAAGAATATCAATGGGGAGATAATAGTATACAGGGTGACCCAGAAAAATGTCCCTGCCTCCCTCCCTGTCTGCCAGCTCCCTGAGACGCCGTGAGTTGGAGGGAGGGAGGCAGACGGACATAAGCTGGGATGGTGATTTTTTAGGTAACACAAGAATTTTACCTGTGTTATAAATTGGCTGTACAGTATAACAGTATATTGATAACGGAATAAAAACCTGAGAATAAATGTAAAAATATCCCAAATTCTCATCATCCGATACCAAAAAATATTCTTGTTTATTTTTTAACAGCTTTATATACTGTATTAAGTAATAGACTATCTCCCTTAGGTGTGTCAGTAAGTGAACACCATCTTGAGCCAGTAGTTTTGTTCAAGAATAACTCCTAATTTGACTGAGTAAATAAAAGATTACTTCAATACCTCTCTTTTGTTTCATCTGCCGAGAGTCGTGTTCCCGCAATTCACTTTCCTTGTCAATGAGACTTAAGTTTTCTTATTTTTGTTTAATAATAATTTTTCCCGCATCAGTTTTTATTGTTGTTCTCCTTAGTCTGGATCAGCTCGATGACTGCCAGTTTTAATGTTATTGGCAACTCTTCTCTTCACCTCTGTATTATTTCCCTCCAGTTTAAGTTTCTAGTCGTTTTATCCAACAAATTCCATTCTTTCTGTTGTTTATTCTCATTCTTTTTTCTTTAATAATAACCCAGTTGGAGTACAGTATTACCACTTGGTTTTACGTCACTGGGAGAAATAGATCAAGTTTACGACAGTTAGATGGCAGGGAAGTTAGTTTTTACTTCTTAACACAAAACACTGTTATGTACAATAGTGTTAATGCAATCAGAAATAACGGAGGTCACTAATGAAACACTTTATCATAGGTAAAATTTATATTATACTTAGATATTACACAGCCAACCCCGGGAGTCAGCTGATGAATGGTGCAGCAGCTTATGTTAAAAACTACTACGAATATAACAACAAAAGTACTCCATTTGTTTGTTGCATAAATCATACAACACTAAGACACCAACCCTAACTTACTTTAAATTAATCTAACCTAAACTGCCGTAGGAGAGATATTTTAGGCTAGGTTGGTTGTTTGTTTGTATAGTGTAAAAGATAATCAGTTTAGTGAGTCTGTTCGTGGTAGCATTTTAAACATTAATACTCATAGGCGCGTTCAAGTGTGTTCGTAGTTGTGGCAGTAAATGAATCCTGTCGAGCTGTTGATAAGAAAATAATACTGTAATAATAAGCAATAGTAACTATAATAATAATAATAACAATAATACAAATAGTAATAATACTAGATATAACAACAACAATGGTAATATAAGTTATTATGGTAACAATAGTACTGTAGGTATAATCCCTTTCCCTGAGGACCAAAACAATCAAAACCTTCCCTCCCCCCCCTCTCCCCACTCCCCCTCCCCCCACCCTCCCCCCTCCCCCCTCCCCCCACACAGTCCGAGAGGCGGAACTCTATCAAAGAGTCATTTAGCCTCTACGATATGCAGATTTCATTACGCACGATAAAAATGTCAGATTTTATTATCGATTTAGCAGTTAGAAAGACATTATTGGGTGGTGTTATGTGGCCGTTCATACTAGCAGCGCCATCTAGCAGCCGTCCCTACTAGCAGCGCCATCTAGCGGCCGTTCCTACTTGCAGACCCATCTAGCAGCCGTTCCTACTAGCAGCGCCATCTAGCAGCCGTTTATAGTAGTAGAGCCATCTAGCGGCTGTTCATACTAGCAGAGCCATCTAGCGGCCGTTCATACTAGCAGAGCCATCTAGCGGCCGTTCATACTAGCTGAACCATCTAGCGGCCATTCATACTAACAGATCCATCTAGCGGCCGTTCATACTAGCAGAGATCAGGTGGTCGTTCATACTAGGAGAGCCATCTAGCGGTTGTTCATACCAGCAGAGCCATCTAGCGGCCGTTCATACTAGCATAGTCATCAGGTGGTCGTTCATACTAGCAGAGCCATCTAGCGGTTGTTCATACTAGCAGCGCCATCTAACAGCCGTTCATATTAGGAGAGCCATCTAGCAGTTGTTCATACTAGCAGAGCCATCTAGCGGTTGTTCATACAAGCAGAGCCATCTAGCTGCCGTTCCTACTAGTAGAGCCATCTAGCAGACCCATCTAGCGGTCATTAATGGCAGCTCACCAACGCAGGAAAATATTGCTCGCTAAAATCTGAAAATAATTTGACCGGTGGAACGGAAAGATAACATAGACTGGGTGAGGGTGAGGAGGGAGGGAGAGGTGAGGGTGAGGAGGGAGGGAGAGGTGAGGGTGAGGGTGAGGAGGGAGGGAGAGGTGAGGGTGAGGAGGGACGGAGAGGTGAGGGTGAGGAGGGAGGGAGAGGTGAGGGTGGAGGGAGGGAGAGGTGAGGGTGAGGAGGGAGGGAGAGGTGAGGGTGAGGAGGGAGGGAGAGGTGAGGAGGGAGGGAGAGGTGAGGGTGAGGAGGGAGGGAGGGAGAGGTGAGGGTGAGGAGGGAGGGAAAGTTGTAGGGGCACCGAGAGGCAGGGTGAGAGACAAACAGACAGAACTAGACAGACAAGAGAGGGAGAGCTAGTCTGGCTGGGTGTAATATTGGAGACGTTGTTTAAGGTCGAAGGCGGAGAGTGACATTCCGAGTAGAGTGCACAAGTAAGTTAAATTTTAGAGTGCACAAAGAGTTCAATTTTAGAGTGCACAAAGAGTTCAATTTTAGAGTGCACAAAGAGTTCAATTTTAGAGTGCACAAAGAGTTCAATTTTAGAGTGCACAAAGAGTTCAATTTTAAAGTGCACAAAGAGTTCAATTTTAGAGTGCACAAAGAGTTCAATTTTAGAGTGCACAAAGAGTTCAATTTTAGAGTGCACAAAGAGTTCAATTTAAGGTAGTGTGCCTGTGTGTTATTTTTTCTTTCACTTTTTCTTACTCTTTTGACTCTCACACTCACTCTCTCTCTCTCCCTCTCTCTCACACTCCCTCTTGTTCTCTCACTCCCACTCTCTTTTTATCACACACACACTTTCTCACGCACTTTCCCCCTCAGTCTTTCTCTCCCAGTCTCTCTCATTTTCTTTCACAGTTTAATAAAGTTTGTTGACTCGCGTTCACAGACAGTCTCGAATCATATTAGTATGTTCTTCTTCTTCTTCTTCTTCTTCTTCTTCTTCTTCTTCTTCTTCCAGGAGGAATCTGGTGAGAGGAGAAGAAAGAATGGGGAAGTGAATATTAAACGAAGGATTTTAGTTTAACAAATTTATTGGCAAAGCTTGGAGTACACTTTGCCTATTCTGAGTAATCCAGACAGGTCTTGACACTGAGGATGGTATCACTTCTCACTGCCACGCGGGACAGAGGTTTATACACAATGAAATACATCATTTTCATTAACAGTATATATAGTTCAGATTCATGTGGGTGATGTCACTGTTCACTGCCATGCAGGACAGAGGTTCATACACAAAGAAATACATCGTTTTCATTAACAGTATACGTATATAGGTCAGAGTCGTGTGGGTGATGTCACTGTTCACTGCCATGCAGGACAGTGGTTCATATACATTGGACGTCATATTCTAATTGAAGACTAATCAGTGTGGGCTAGCAAATTTGGTATAAACAGCAAGAATATCCTCAAGCACCCCTAATTCAATGTAGTAATTACAAAGTTCATGATACAATAAGCCAGGTGGCCTGAAGTTTTTGACAGTGTCACATTCAATAATATAGTGTTCAAGTGTATGCTTTAAAGGTTTATCACAAAGTTTACATGCTGAGTGTTCCGGTATGGGTACAGCGTTACTAACTTGCCAGATGTGTCTGTATCCTAGCCTAATTCTGGCCACGACTACATCACATTGTCTGGTTCTGTCCTTATGCTGGTCATACCGGTACCTCTCGTCACAAAATTTGTAATATTTACTAATGCTACAACTGCCAGGTCTCTCTGCATTTCTCAGTTCCTCTAGATCGGAATTCATGATTCGGACTTGAATGTTTTTAAGCATAGCATTGGACAGGCCAAGGTCATGGTCAACATTTTCTTTCTTACATGCCTCATTCGCCAGTCTATCAGCACAGTCATGATACCTAGTTCCTACATGGGACGGAATCCACACAAATTTGATACAAGAGTTGTTCTCATTGGCAGTTATCACATTTCTTTTAATATCACATACAACTTTAGACATAGAACCTGACGGCACTTTGAGAGTCACAGAATATCACCCCACTTCCATTTTCTTTAAGGTAGTCTGTAGCTAAGTAGATTCCAGTTAGTTCAGTTTGTGTTGTGCTGGCCCAGCTGCTCAGCCTTTGCTTGTTTGACGCTATCATATCTTTTTTTTTATATATTACAATTGCACAGCCTGTTCTACCTGTGTTTGTCTGCACAGAACCATCAGTAAAAGCATAACATTCACTTGATTTAATACTCATCACATCGGTGTTTAATATTTGCTTACTACCAACAGGAGTGTAATTAATAGGAACTGATATATCCAGCCAAGGAGGAATGGCATTAATGGGTTCTCCTGGGGTGATTGGGACATTCAGTTTCAAGAGAGCTGCAACACTTTTATGAAGCCACGCCCCAAAGAGAGTCTTTTGTGGAAGGTTAGCGAGATAGTCGGGATTACTTAGACAGAAGGAGGAGGAGGAGGGAAAAGTGAGATGAAATGTGGGAAGAGAGAAGACAGAATGTAAAGGGAAGTAGATAATCAGAATAAAGAAAGGAAGGATGTCAGGAGGAAGAGGCGAATGAAAGGAGGGGAAATGAGAGGGGAAGTGGAGGGGAGAGGCGACCTTAACATATGCTGTGGTTGAGGGAGAGGAGGGGGGGGGGTCAGGGAGGGAGAGAGGAGCGAGGGAAGAAGGAATGGAGGAAGGGAGAGAATAATGGGAATAAGGATGGGGTGGGGAGAATGAGGGAAGGGAAGGGAAGGGAAGAAGGAAAGGACGAAAGGAAGTAGGGAGGGAGGGAGGGAGGGAGTGAGTGTGGTTAGATAAATGAGTTAGCTGGACTACCTGTTGACAGATACACGGATAACAGAAGGGAAGGATTGGTGACAGGTGAATGAAAACGAAGATAAAGGAATAATGGTAGAGAAGAGGTAGAGCAAGCCACCCCCCCCCCCCCACACACACACACACACATACACACAGGAAGCAGCGGTGTGCGTGCATGACTGGATAGGTCTGCGTCCTTGAGTGATTCTTAGAGAAGGACTGGCTGATGATGTGATGGTTCCTTGTACTGTGTAGAGGGTGATGGTGGAGGTCTGGGACGACACACCTGAGAGGTAGATGGTGGAGGTCTGGGACGACACACCTGAGAGGTAGATGGTGATGGTGGAGGTCTGGGACGACACACCTGAGAGGTAGATGGTGATGGTGTATGTCTGGGACGACACACACCTGAGAGGTAGAGGGTGATGGTGGAGGTCTGGGACGACACACCTGAGAGGTAGATGGTGGAGGTCTGGGACGACACACATGAGAGGTAGATGGTGATGGTGGAGGTCTGGGACGACACACCTGAGAGGTAGATGGTGGAGGTCTGGGACGACACACCTGAGAGGTAGATGGTGATGGTGGAGGTCTGGGACGACACACCTGAGAGGTAGATGGTGATGGTGGATGTCTGGGACGACACACACCTGAGAGGTAGATGGTGATGGTGGAGGTCTGGGACGACACACACCTGAGAGGTAGAGGGTGATGGTGGAGGTCTGGGACGACACACCTGAGAGGTAGAGGGTGATGGTGGAGGTCTGGGACGACACACACCTGAGAGGTAGATGGTGATGATGGAGGTCTGGGACGACACACACCTGAGAGGTAGATGGTGATGGTGGAGGTCTGGGACGACACACCTGAGAGGTAGATGGTGTTGGTGGAGGTCTGGGACGACACACCTGAGAGGTAGATGGTGATGGTGGAGGTCTGGGACGACACACATCTGAGAGGTAGATGGTGATGGTGGAGGTCTGGGACGACACACCTGAGAGGTAGAGGGTGATGGTGGAGGTCTGGGACGACACACACCTGAGAGGTAGATGGTGATGGTGGAGGTCTGGGACGACACACACCTGAGAGGTAGATGGTGATGGTGGAGGTCTGGGACGACACACACCTGAGAGGTAGAGGGTGATGGTGGAGGTCTGGGACGACACACCTGAGAGGTAGAGGGTGATGGTGGAGGTCTGGGACGACACACACCTGAGAGGTAGATGGTGATGATGGAGGTCTGGGACGACACACACCTGAGAGGTAGAGGTGATGTGGAGGTCTGGGACGACACACCTGAGAGGTAGATGGTGATGGTGGAGGTCTGGGACGACACACCTGAGAGGTAGATGGTGATGGTGGAGGTCTGGGACGACACACCTGAGAGGTAGATGGTGATGGTGGAGGTCTGGGACGACACACCTGAGAGGTAGATGGTGATGGTGGAGGTCTGGGACGACACACCTGAGAGGTAGATGGTGATGGTGGAGGTCTGGGACGACACACCTGAGAGGTAGATGGTGAGTCGGACCACCTGAGAGGTAGATGGTGATGGTGGAGTCTGGACGACACATCTGAGAGGTAGATGGTGATGGTGGAGGTCTGGGACGACACACCTGAGAGGTAGATGGTGATGGTGGAGTTCTGGGACGACACACCTGAGAGGTAGATGGTGATGGTGGAGGTCTGGGACGACACACACCTGAGAGGTAGATGGTGATGGTGGAGGTCTGGGACGACACACATCTGAGAGGTAGATGGTGATGGTGGAGGTCTGGGACGACACACACCTGAGAGGTAGATGGTGATGGTGGAGGTCTGGGACGACACACACCTGAGAGGTAGAGGGTGATGATGGAGGTCTGGGACGACACACACCTGAGAGGTAGATGGTGATGGTGGAGGTCTGGGACGACACACATCTGAGAGGTAGATGGTGATGGTGGAGGTCTGGGACGACACACCTGAGAGGTAGATGGTGATGGTGGAGGTCTGGGACGACACACCTGAGAGGTAGATGGTGATGGTGGAGGTCTGGGACGACACACCTGAGAGGTAGATGGTGATGGTGGAGGTCTGGGACGACACATCTGAGAGGTAGATGGTGATGGTGGAGGTCTGGGACGACACACCTGAGAGGTAGATGGTGATGGTGGAGGTCTGGGACGACACATCTGAGAGGTAGATGGTGATGGTGGAGGTCTGGGACGACACACCTGAGAGGTAGAGGGTGATGGTGGAGGTCTGGGACGACACACCTGAGAGGTAGAGGGTGATGATGGAGGTCTGGGACGACACACCTGAGAGGTAGATGGTGATGGTGGAGGTCTGGGACGACACACACCTGAGAGGTAGATGGTGATGGTGGAGGTCTGGGACGACACACACCTGAGAGGTAGATGGTGATGGTGGAGGTCTGGGACGACACACACCTGAGAGGTAGATGGTGATGGTGGAGGTCTGGGACGACACACCTGAGAGGTAGATGGTGATGGTGGAGGTCTGGGACGACACACACCTGAGAGGTAGATGGTGATGGTGGAGGTCTGGGACGACACACCTGAGAGGTAGATGGTGTTGGTGGAGGTCTGGGACGACACACCTGAGAGGTAGATGGTGATGGTGGAGGTCTGGGACGACACACACCTGAGAGGTAGATGGTGATGGTGGAGGTCTGGGACGACACACCTGAGAGGTAGATGGTGATGGTGGAGGTCTGGGACGACACACACCTGAGAGGTAGAGGGTGATGGTGGAGGTCTGGGACGACACATCTGAGAGGTAGATAGTGATGGTGGAGGTCTGGGACGACACACCTGAGAGGTAGATGGTGATGGTGGAGTTCTGGGACGACACATCTGAGAGGTAGATGGTGATGGTGGAGGTCTGGGACGACACATCTGAGAGGTAGATGGTGATGGTGGAGGTCTGGGACGACACACCTGAGAGGTAGATGGTGATGGTGGAGGTCTGGGACGACACACCTGAGAGGTAGATGGTGATGGTGGAGGTCTGGGACGACACACCTGAGAGGTAGAGGGTTATGGTGGAAGTCTGGGACGACACACCTGAGAGGTAGAGGGTGATGATGGAGGTCTGGGACGACACACCTGAGAGGTAGATGGTGTTGGTGGAGGTCTGGGACGACACACACCTGAGAGGTAGATGGTGTTGGTGGAGGTCTGGGACAACACACACCTGAGAGGTAGATGGTGATGGTGGAGGTCTGGGACGACACACACCTGAGAGGTAGAGGGTGATGGTGGAGGTCTGGGACGACACATCTGAGAGGTAGATGTGATGGTGGAGGTCTGGGACGACACACCTGAGAGGTAGATGGTGATGGTGGAGTTCTGGGACGACACATCTGAGAGGTAGATGGTGATGGTGGAAGTCTGGGACGACACATCTGAGAGGTAGATGGTGATGGTGGAGGTCTGGGACGACACACCTGAGAGGTAGATGGTGATGGTGGAGGTCTGGGACGACACATCTGAGAGGTAGATGGTGATGGTGGAGGTCTGGGACGACACACCTGAGAGGTAGAGGGTTATGGTGGAAGTCTGGGACGACACACCTGAGAGGTAGAGGGTGATGATGGAGGTCTGGGACGACACACCTGAGAGGTAGATGGTGTTGGTGGAGGTCTGGGACGACACACACCTGAGAGGTAGATGGTGTTGGTGGAGGTCTGGGACAACACACACCTGAGAGGTAGATGGTGATGGTGGAGGTCTGGGACGACACACACCTGAGAGGTAGATGGTGATGGTGGAGGTCTGGGACGACACACCTGAGAGGTAGATGGTGATGGTGGAGGTCTGGGACGACACACACCTGAGAGGTAGATGGTGATGGTGGAGGTCTGGGACGACACACCTGAGAGGTGGATGGTGTTGGTGGAGGTCTGGGACGACACATCTGAGAGGTAGATGGTGATGGTGGAGGTCTGGGACGACACACCTGAGAGGTAGATGGTGATGGTGGAGGTCTGGGACGACACACACCTGAGAGGTAGATGGTGATGGTGGAGGTCTGGGACGACACACACCTGAGAGGTAGAGGGTGATGATGGAGGTCTGGGACGACACACACCTGAGAGGTAGAGGGTGATGGTGGAGGTCTGGGACGACACATCTGAGAGGTAGATGGTGATGGTGGAGGTCTGGGACGACACACATCTGAGAGGTAGATGGTGATGGTGGAGGTCTGGGACGACACACACCTGAGAGGTAGATGGTGTTGGTGGATGTCTGGGACGAAGCACATCTGAGAGGTAGATGGTGATGGTGGAGGTCTGGGACGACACACCTGAGAGGTAGATGGTGATGGTTGAGGTCTGGGACGACACACACCTGAGAGGTAGAGGGTGTTGGTGGAGGTCGGGGACGACACACCTGAGAGGTAGATGGTGTTGGTGGAGGTCGGGGACGACACACACCTGAGAGGTAGAGGGTGATGATGGAGGTCTGGGACGACACACCTGAGAGGTAGAGGGTGATGATGGAGGTCTGGGACGACACACCTGAGAGGTAGAGGGTGATGATGGAGGTCTGGGACGACACACCTGAGAGGTAGAGGGTGATGATGGAGGTCTGGGACGACACACACCTGAGAGGTAGAGGGTGATGATGGAGGTCTGGGACGACACACACCTGAGAGGTAGATGGTGATGGTGGAGGTCTGGGACGACACACACCTGAGAGGTAGATGGTGATGGTGGAGGTCTGGGACGACACACACCTGAGAGGTAGATGGTGATGGTGGAGGTCTGGGACGACACACCTGAGAGGTAGAGGGTGATGATGGAGGTCTGGGACGACACACACCTGAGAGGTAGAGGGTGATGGTGGAGGTCTGGGACGACACACCTGAGAGGTAGATGGTGATGGTGGAGGTCTGGGACGACACACACCTGAGAGGTAGATGGTGATGGTGGAGGTCTGGGACGACACACACCTGAGAGGTAGAGGGTGATGGTGGAGGTCTGGGACGACACACACCTGAGAGGTAGAGGGTGATGGTGGAGGTCTGGGACGACACACCTGAGAGGTAGAGGGTGATGGTGGAGGTCTGGGACGACACACACCTGAGAGGTAGAGGGTGATGGTGGAGGTCTGGGACGACACACCTGAGAGGTAGAGGGTGATGGTGGAGGTCTGGGACGACACACCTGAGGATGTCGACGACACACCTGAGAGGTAGATGGTGATGGTGGAGGTCTGGGACGACACACACCTGAGAGGTAGATGGTGATGGTGGAGGTCTGGGACGACACACACCTGAGAGGTAGAGGGTGATGATGGAGGTCTGGGACGACACACACCTGAGAGGTAGATGGTGATGGTGGAGGTCTGGGACGACACACCTGAGAGGTAGAGGGTGATGGTGGAGGTCTGGGACGACACACACCTGAGAGGTAGAGGGTGATGATGGAGGTCTGGGACGACACACACCTGAGAGGTAGATGGTGATGGTGGAGGTCTGGGACGACACACCTGAGAGGTAGATGGTGATGGTGGAGGTCTGGGACGACACACACCTGAGAGGTAGATGGTGATGGTGGAGGTCTGGGACGACACACACCTGAGAGGTAGAGGGTGATGATGGAGGTCTGGGACGACACACACCTGAGAGGTAGAGGGTGATGGTGGAGGTCTGGGACGACACACACCTGAGAGGTAGATGGTGATGGTGGAGGTCTGGGACGACACACACCTGAGAGGTAGAGGTGATGATGGAGGTCTGGGACGACACAACTGAGAGGTAGATAGTGATGGTGGAGGTCTGGGACGACACACCTGAGAGGTAGATGGTGATGGTGGAGGTCTGGGACGACACACCTGAGAGGTAGATGGTGATGGTGGAGTTCTGGGACGACACATCTGAGAGGTAGATGGTGATGGTGGAGGTCTGGGACGACACATCTGAGAGGTAGATGGTGATGGTGGAGGTCTGGGACGACACACCTGAGAGGTAGATGGTGATGGTGGAGGTCTGGGACGACACACCTGAGAGGTAGATGGTGATGGTGGAGGTCTGGGACGACACACCTGAGAGGTAGAGGGTTATGGTGGAAGTCTGGGACGACACACCTGAGAGGTAGAGGGTGATGATGGAGGTCTGGGACGACACACCTGAGAGGTAGATGGTGTTGGTGGAGGTCTGGGACGACACACACCTGAGAGGTAGATGGTGTTGGTGGAGGTCTGGGACGACACACACCTGAGAGGTAGATGGTGATGGTGGAGGTCTGGGACGACACACACCTGAGAGGTAGATGGTGATGGTGGAGGTCTGGGACGACACACCTGAGAGGTAGATGGTGATGGTGGAGGTCTGGGACGACACACACCTGAGAGGTAGATGGTGATGGTGGAGGTCTGGGACGACACACCTGAGAGGTAGATGGTGTTGGTGGAGGTCTGGGACGACACATCTGAGAGGTAGATGGTGATGGTGGAGGTCTGGGACGACACAACTGAGAGGTAGATGGTGATGGTGGAGGTCTGGGACGACACACACCTGAGAGGTAGATGGTGATGGTGGAGGTCTGGGACGACACACACCTGAGAGGTAGAGGGTGATGATGGAGGTCTGGGACGACACACACCTGAGAGGTAGAGGGTGATGGTGGAGGTCTGGGACGACACACCTGAGAGGTAGATGGTGATGGTGGAGGTCTGGGACGACACACATCTGAGAGGTAGATGGTGATGGTGGAGGTCTGGGACGACACACACCTGAGAGGTAGATGGTGATGGTGGAGGTCTGGGACGACACACCTGAGAGGTAGATGGTGATGGTGGAGGTCTGGGACGACACACACCTGAGAGGTAGAGGGTGTTGGTGGAGGTCGGGGACGACACACCTGAGAGGTAGATGGTGTGGTGGAGGTCGGGACGACACACCTGAGAGGTAGAGGTGATGTGGAGGTCTGGGACGACACACCTGAGAGGTAGAGGGTGATGATGGAGGTCTGGGACGACACACCTGAGAGGTAGAGGGTGATGATGGAGGTCTGGGACGACACACCTGAGAGGTAGAGGGTGATGATGGAGGTCTGGGACGACACACACCTGAGAGGTAGATGGTGATGGTGGAGGTCTGGGACGACACACACCTGAGAGGTAGATGGTGATGGTGGAGGTCTGGGACGACACACACCTGAGAGGTAGATGGTGATGGTGGAGGTCTGGGACGACACACACCTGAGAGGTAGATGGTGATGGTGGAGGTCTGGGACGACACACCTGAGAGGTAGATGGTGATGGTGGAGGTCTGGGACGACACACACCTGAGAGGTAGATGGTGATGGTGGAGGTCTGGGACGACACACCTGAGAGGTAGATGGTGATGGTGGAGGTCTGGGACGACACACCCTGAGAGGTAGAGGGTGATGGTGGAGGTCTGGGACGACACACCTGAGAGGTAGATGGTGATGGTGGAGGTCTGGGACGACACACACCTGAGAGGTAGAGGGTGATGGTGGAGGTCTGGGACGACACACCTGAGAGGTAGAGGGTGATGGTGGAGGTCTGGGACGACACACACCTGAGAGGTAGATGGTGATGATGGAGGTCTGGGACGACACACCTGAGAGGTAGATGGTGATGGTGGAGGTCTGGGACGACACACACCTGAGAGGTAGATGGTGATGATGGAGGTCTGGGACGACACACACCTGAGAGGTAGAGGGTGATGGTGGAGGTCTGGGACGACACACACCTGAGAGGTAGATGGTGATGGTGGAGGTCTGGGACGACACACACCTGAGAGGTAGAGGGTGATGATGGAGGTCTGGGACGACACACACCTGAGAGGTAGAGGGTGATGATGGAGGTACACCTGAGATGATGGTGGTGAGGTTGGGCACACACCTGAGAGGTATGGGATGGTCTGGACCACACCTGAGGTGTAGGTGAGGTCTGGGACGACCACACCTGAGAGTAGAGGGTGATGGTGGAGGTCTGGGACGACACACACCTGAGAGGTAGAGGGTGATGGTGGAGGTCTGGGACGACACACACCTGAGAGGTAGATGGTGATGGTGGAGGTCTGGGACGACACACACCTGAGAGGTAGAGGGTGATGATGGAGGTCTGGGACGACACATCTGAGAGGTAGATGGTGATGGTGGAGGTCTGGGACGACACACACCTGAGAGGTAGATGGTGATGGTGGAGGTCTGGGACGACACACACCTGAGAGGTAGAGGGTGATGATGGAGGTCTGGGACGACACACACCTGAGAGGTAGATGGTGATGGTGGAGGTCTGGGACGACACACACCTGAGAGGTAGATGGTGATGGTGGAGGTCTGGGACGACACACCTGAGAGGTAGATGGTGATGGTGGAGGTCTGGGACGACACACACCTGAGAGGTAGAGGGTGATGGTGGAGGTCTGGGACGACACACCTGAGAGGTAGAGGGTGATGATGGAGGTCTGGGACGACACACCTGAGAGGTAGAGGGTGATGATGGAGGTCTGGGACGACACACACCTGAGAGGTAGATGGTGATGGTGGAGGTCTGGGACGACACACACCTGAGAGGTAGAGGGTGATGATGGAGGTCTGGGACGACACACCTGAGAGGTAGATGGTGATGGTGGAGGTCTGGGACGACACACCTGAGAGGTAGATGGTGATGGTGGAGGTCTGGGACGACACACACCTGAGAGGTAGATGGTGATGGTGGAGGTCTGGGACAACACACACCTGAGAGGTAGATGGTGATGATGGAGGTCTGGGACGACACACACCTGAGAGGTAGATGGTGATGGTGGAGGTCTGGGACGACACACACCTGAGAGGTAGAGGGTGATGATGGAGGTCTGGGACGACACACACCTGAGAGGTAGATGGTGATGGTGGAGGTCTGGGACGACACACCTGAGAGGTAGATGGTGATGGTGGAGGTCTGGGACGACACACACCTGAGAGGTAGATGGTGATGGTGGAGGTCTGGGACGACACACACCTGAGAGGTAGAGGGTGATGATGGAGGTCTGGGACGACACACACCTGAGAGGTAGAGGGTGATGATGGAGGTCTCGGACGACACACACCTGAGAGGTAGATGGTGTTGGTGGAGGTCTGGGACGACACACCTGAGAGGTAGATGGTGATGGTGGAGGTCTGGGACAACACACACCTGAGAGGTAGATGGTGATGGTGGAGGTCTGGGACGACACACACCTGAGAGGTAGATGGTGATGGTGGAGGTCTGGGACGACACACCTGAGAGGTAGAGGGTGATGGTGGAGGTCTGGGACAACACACACCTGAGAGGTAGATGGTGATGGTGGAGGTCTGGGACGACACACACCTGAGAGGTAGATGGTGATGATGGAGGTCTGGGACGACACACCTGAGAGGTAGATGGTGATGGTGGAGGTCTGGGACGACACACACCTGAGAGGTAGAGGGTGATGATGGAGCTCTGGGACGACACACACCTGAGAGGTAGAGGGTGATGATGGAGGTCTGGGACGACACACACCTGAGAGGTAGAGGGTGATGATGGAGGTCTGGGACGACACACCTGAGAGGTAGATGGTGATGGTGGAGGTTTGGGACAACACACACCTGAGAGGTAGATGGTGATGGTGGAGGTCTGGGACGACACACCTGAGAGGTAGATGGTGTTGGTGGAGGTCTGGGACGACACACACCTGAGAGGTAGATGGTGTTGGTGGAGGTCTGGGACGACACACCTGAGAGGTAGATGGTGATGGTGGAGGTCTGGGACAACACACACCTGAGAGGTAGATGGTGATGGTGGAGGTCTGGGACGACACACACCTGAGAGGTAGATGGTGATGGTGGAGGTCTGGGACGACACACCTGAGAGGTAGATGGTGATGGTGGAGGTCTGGGACGACACACCTGAGAGGTAGATGGTGATGGTGGAGGTCTGGGACGACACACACCTGAGAGGTAGATGGTGATGGTGGAGGTCTGGGACGACACACACCTGAGAGGTAGATGGTGATGATGGAGGTCTGGGACGACACACCTGAGAGGTAGATGGTGATGGTGGAGGTCTGGGACGACACACACCTGAGAGGTAGATGGTGATGGTGGAGGTCTGGGACGACACACACCTGAGAGGTAGATGGTGATGGTGGAGGTCTGGGACGACACACACCTGAGAGGAAGATGGTGATGTGGAGGTCTGGACGACACCTGAGAATGGTGATGATGGAGGTCTGGGACGACACACCTGAGAGGTAGATGGTGATGGTGGAGGTCTGGGACGACACACACCTGAGAGGTAGATGGTGATGGTGGAGGTCTGGGACGACACACACCTGAGAGGTAGATGGTGATGGTGGAGGTCTGGGACGACACACACCTGAGAGGTAGAGGGTGATGGTGGAGGTCTGGGACGACACACCTGAAGAGGTATGCTGACGACACCTGAGAGGTAGAGGTGATGTGGAGGTCTGGGACGACACACCTGAGAGGTAGATGGTGATGGTGGAGGTCTGGGACGACACACACCTGAGAGGTAGATGGTGATGTTGGAGGTCTGGGACGACACACCTGAGAGGTAGATGGTGATGGTGGAGGTCTGGGACGACACACACCTGAGAGGTAGAGGGTGATGATGGAGGTCTGGGACGACACACACCTGAGAGGTAGAGGGTGATGATGGAGGTCTGGGACGACACACACCTGAGAGGTAGATGGTGATGGTGGAGGTCTGGGACGACACACACCTGAGAGGTAGATGGTGATGGTGGAGGTCTGGGACAACACACACCTGAGAGGTAGATGGTGATGATGGAGGTCTGGGACGACACACACCTGAGAGGTAGATGGTGATGGTGGAGGTCTGGGACAACACACACCTGAGAGGTAGATGGTGATGGTGGAGGTCTGGGACGACACACACCTGAGAGGTAGATGGTGATGGTGGAGGTCTGGGACGACACACACCTGAGAGGTAGAGGGTGATGATGGAGGTCTGGGACGACACACACCTGAGAGGTAGATGGTGATGGTGGAGGTCTGGGACGACACACCTGAGAGGTAGATGGTGATGGTGGAGGTCTGGGACGACACACCTGAGAGGTAGATGGTGATGGTGGAGGTCTGGGACGACACACACCTGAGAGGTAGATGGTGTGGAGGTTGGGACGACACACCTGAGAGGTAGAGGGTGATGATGGAGGTCTGGGACGACACACACCTGAGAGGTAGATGGTGATGATGGAGGTCTGGGACGACACACACCTGAGAGGTAGATGGTGTTGGTGGAGGTCTGGGACGACACACACCTGAGAGGTAGATGGTGATGATGGAGGTCTGGGACGACACACACCTGAGAGGTAGATGGTGATGGTGGAGGTCTGGGACGACACACACCTGAGAGGTAGATGGTGATGATGGAGGTCTGGGACGACACACACCTGAGAGGTAGATGGTGATGGTGGAGGTCTGGGACAACACACACCTGAGAGGTAGATGGTGATGGTGGAGGTCTGGGACGACACACACCTGAGAGGTAGATGGTGATGGTGGAGGTCTGGGACGACACACACCTGAGAGGTAGATGGTGATGGTGGAGGTCTGGGACGACACACACCTGAGAGGTAGATGGTGATGGTGGAGGTCTGGGACGACACACCTGAGAGGTAGAGGGTGATGATGGAGGTCTGGGACGACACACACCTGAGAGGTAGATGGTGATGATGGAGGTCTGGGACGACACACACCTGAGAGGTAGAGGGTGATGGTGGAGGTCTGGGACGACACACACCTGAGAGGTAGAGGGTGATGGTGGAGGTCTGGGACGACACACACCTGAGAGGTAGATGGTGATGGTGGAGGTCTGGGACGACACACCTGAGAGGTAGATGGTGATGGTGGAGGTCTGGGACGACACACACCTGAGAGGTAGATGGTGATGGTGGAGGTCTGGGACGACACACACCTGAGAGGTAGATGGTGATGATGGAGGTCTGGGACGACACACACCTGAGAGGTAGATGGTGATGGTGGAGGTCTGGGACAACACACACCTGAGAGGTAGATGGTGATGGTGGAGGTCTGGGACGACACACCTGAGAGGTAGATGGTGATGGTGGAGGTCTGGGACGACACACACCTGAGAGGTAGATGGTGATATGGAGGTCTGGGACGACACACACCTGAGAGGTAGATGGTGATGGTGGAGGTCTGGGACGACACACACCTGAGAGGTAGATGGTGATGATGGAGGTCTGGGACGACACACCTGAGAGGTAGATGGTGATGATGGAGGTCTGGGACGACACACACCTGAGAGGTAGATGGTGATGGTGGAGGTCTGGGACGACACACACCTGAGAGGTAGAGGGTGATGGTGGAGGTCTGGGACGACACACACCTGAGAGGTAGATGGTGATGATGGAGGTCTGGGACGACACACACCTGAGAGGTAGAGGGTGATGATGGAGGTCTGGGACGACACACACCTGAGAGGTAGAGGGTGATGTGGAGGTCTGGGACGACACACACCTGAGGTAGAGGTGATGTGGAGGTCTGGGACGACACACCTGAGAGGTAGAGGGTGATGGTGGAGGTCTGGGACGACACACACCTGAGAGGTAGATGGTGATGGTGGAGGTCTGGGACGACACACCTGAGAGGTAGATGGTGATGTGGAGGTCTGGGACGACACACACCTGAGAGGTAGATGGTGATGATGGAGGTCTGGGACGACACACCTGAGAGGTAGAGGGTGATGATGGAGGTCTGGGACGACACACACCTGAGAGGTAGAGGGTGATGATGGAGGTCTGGGACGACACACACCTGAGAGGTAGAGGGTGATGGTGGAGGTCTGGGACGACACACCTGAGGGGTAGAGGGTGATGGTGGAGGTCTGGGACGACACATCCGAGAGGTAGAGGGTGATGGTGGAGGTCTGGGACGACACACCTGAGAGGTAGAGGGTGATGATGGAGGTCTGGGACGACACACACCTGAGAGGTAGATGGTGATGGTGGACGTCTGGGACGATACACCTGAGAGGTAGATGGTGATGGTGGAGGTCTGGGACGACACACACCTGAGAGGTAGATGGTGATGGTGGAGGTCTGGGACGACACACACCTGAGAGGTAGAGGGTGATGGTGGAGGTCTGGGACGACACACACCTGAGAGATAAACGGTGCGTGAACCACAACACCTGGCTGGTGGCTCTCTGCTGTGACCTTAACAATGAGAAGGTCAAGTTGACAATGAAAGAGTTGAGAAGGTCTTGTGTTCAATCTTCTTTTTTTTCTGCTTCTATTTTTTTCGTTCTTCTCTCTTTTATTTTACTCTTTCTCTGCTAGATGTGTGTGTGTGTGTGTGTGCAGAGTGGGGCAATGCCTCTCGCCACCTCCAGGACCCTTCCATCACCCTCCACTTGACCACAACCCAACACTGCCAGTGACCACATGAGTACACTGCCCTTCCTCCCTCTTTTCCTCCCCTCCTTCTTCCAGTTCTCTTGCATCCTCCTTTACTTCCTTCCTCTTTTTCTTCCCTACTTCCTTCCCCCAGCCTCCTATACTTTCCCTACTCCCGCTTTTTTGCTCCCCCCCCCTCTCTTTTTATCCCTCTCTCTCGACAAACTTACAACTCATTAGAGGTTAGTGGTTGTGATGATGGTGGAAGTAGTGGTACTGGGTAGTAGTGGTGATTGTGGTAAAGGCTACTGATGGTGATAGTGGTAGGGGTTGTTTTGATGATTGCGGTAGAGGATAGTAAAAGCGGATGGTGGTAATTTCATACATAAACCTTAATTATGAACGAGTGATCACGAGGCAAAAAATATATATAAATGTAAAAAAACAGGAACAAAAACACTTAATTTAATTTTATGCAAAGAATAAACATGGAATTCTTAGACCCAGGAACTGTGTAGGACATTAAGGTCGTGGAGGGCGTGTGGGCGTAAGGGTGCAGTGTGTGGGTGTGAGGGTGGGGCTGTAGTGTGGGCGTGAGGGTGGGGCTGTAGTGTGGGCGTGAGGGTAGGGCTGTAGTGTGGGCGTGAGGGTGAGGGTGCAGTCTGTGGGCGTGAGGGTGGGGCTGTAGTGTGGGCGTGAGGGTGGGGCTGTAGTGTGAGGGTGAGGGTGTAGTGTGTGGGCGTGGAGGTGAGGGTGTACAGTAGTGTGTGGGCGTGAGGGTGGGGCTGTAGTGTGGGCGTGAGGGTGGGGCTGTAGTGTGGGCGTGAGGGTGTAGTGTGTGGGCGTGAGGGTGGGGCTGTAGTGTGGGCGTGAGGGTGTAGTGTGTGGGGGTGAGGGTGAGGCTGTAGTGTGTGGGCGTGAGTGTGTATTGTGTGGGCGTGAAGGTGAGGGTGCAGTGTGAGGGTGTATTATGTGGGCGTGAGGCTGTAGTGTGTGGGCGTGAAGGTGTGGGTGCAGTGTGTGGGCGTGAGGGTGTAGTGTGGGCGTGAGGGTGAGGGGGCAGTGTGTGGGCATGAGAGTGTAGTGTGTGGGTGGGGTGGTGAGTGTGTACCGTGTGGGTGTGGTGGTGAGGGTGTAGTGTGTGGGCGTGAGGGTGAGGGTGCAGTGTGTGGGCGTGAGAATGTAGCGTGTGGGTGTGGTGGTGAGGGTTTAGCGTGTGGGCGTGATGGTGAGAGTGTAGTGTGTGGGCGTGGAGTGTGTGGGCGTGGTGGTGGGGGTGTTATGTGTGGGCGTGAGGATGAGGGGGCAGTGTATGGGCGTAAGAGTGTAGGGTGTGGTGGTGAGGGTGTAGTGTGTGGGCGTGCTTATGAGGGAGGGAATAACCCATAATCCCCCCCACCTCCCCCCACCCCCACAACCCCCCTCCCCCCACCCCCACAACCCCCCAACCCCACAACCCCCCTACCCCCACACGGCTTGTACCAACATACTGACACTCAACCCAACACAAACATCTGTCTCTCTCTGACACGCGCCGCTGTCTGTGTGTATGTGTGTGTGTTTGGTGTATAACTATGTATTTTATGTGAATGTGTGTGTGTATGGTAGTGTGGATGTGTCTTTATGTGTCTGTTTATGAGTGTGTGTGTGCATGTGTGTTTATATGTTGTCGGTGTGTGTGAAATTTGTGTGTGTATGTGTGTGTCAGAGTGACGGTGTGTGTGTGTGTGTTATAGTGCCAGTGTGTGTGTGTCAGTGTTCCAGTGTATGTTAGAGCGCCAGTGTGTCAAACCGGCACAGCACACGGCCAGACGTAAACAATTCCTGGAACGAGACAGCTTCAAAGACAGGTTCGAACCCCTGAGTCGAATCAAAGGATCAAAGCGGGTGTCGTCCACAGCTGAGTTGGTTCACGGGGCCGACCAGCTGGACACCAGAACCCTTTTAACCATTCTGTGTTTTGTGTCTGTTTTTAGGGTCCGTTTTCTGTTTCCATTTTCAGTTTTTGGGGTCCGTTTTCTGGGGTCCATCATCACCATCATCATCATCATCATCATCAATCTTGTCTATTAGGTTAGGTTAGGGGCGAGTGTTATGTAAATGTTTGCCATCTTAATGTTTTTGGGAAGAAGAATGAGAACTAAGAAGAAGAAAAGGAAAGAGAAGACAAAGAATTAGAAGAAAAAGGACGATTAAGACTTTCCCTCACATCATGTGTAGTGGCCGCCAAGGGGTGAGAGAGAGAGAGGGAGAGAGAGAGAGAGAGAGAGCGTATGTACAGTAATGGTATGTTTATGTGTATGTGTGTGTGAGAGAGAGAGAGAGAGAGAGAGAGAGAGAGAGAGAGAGAGAGAGTGTGTACAGTAATGGTATGTTTATGTGTATGTGAGGAAGTGTGTGTGTGTGTGTGTGTGTGTGTGTGAGAGAGAGAGAGAGAGAGAGAGAGTATTTACAGTGTGTGTGTGTGTGTGTGTGTGTGTGCGTGCGTGCGTGCGCGCGTGTGTGGTTGGGTGGGTGATTGGTGTGTGTGTGTGTGGTTGGGTGGGTGATTGGTGTGTGTGCGCGCGTGGTTGGGTGGGTGGGTGGTGTGTGTATGTGTGTGCGCGCCCCAGTATTCTCGATTACATCAACTGTAGGAGCATCGAGGCTACCATTATCCGTGAACAACTACGCTGGACTGGCCATGTTACCTGCGTGGACGACAGTAGACTGCCAAAGTACCTACTTTACAGTCACCTAACGAATAGTAAACGTAACGCTGGTGGGTAACTGAAAAATTGCATTGAAACAATTGAATTGAATTGAAACAGTTTATTTAGCCAGTAAAACACAGATACAGAGTGGATAATAATAACAATATTAACATGGCTGAGCCAGTTGAGAACCTGAGCTCTCTTTGATGCACCTATTATATACAATACATTTATCTCAAGGAAGTATTATGTGACATTTAGTAACATCTGGACTAGTACAATAGCTTGGTGGTAATAAGAACATCTCATAATGTTACTGTAAACTCCTTCTGAGCGTTTAAAGGTTAATCAGACTCTTCACGTTAAACTCTTCACGTTATAATTCGGTCAAACCTGTTGAATACAATTCATTTTAGTATTTCCAATAAATTATACATAGGCAATCATACATAAATGTTTAATCCACTGTATATTCACATAATCATAGCTATGTAATTAGTCTAATCTTAACACTTATAATGAGTACTTAATTTGCCATATTTCTATGTTGTTACAATGATAACCGATGCAATGGACACAGTCTACCTGTGTAACTTAAGTACAAGTTAAAACTTACGTGTTGAAAGTCTCAAGAGCACAGGTTAGGTGTTGACTATACGATGGTGATAGCTACTCTGGCAGTATCTTGCCAGGAGTCGCATGCCAGCCCTTGCTGGTCAAATTTGCTGCATAAGGAGTTTATACACAAACATGCTCCCCTTACACACTCCCACCTCTTCCAGGTCTCTCATCTCCCACCATCTCAACACTCGACACACTGTATACGGGCAGGCACACCCAATAAACATGACACGACACACTGTATACGGGCAGGCACACCCAATAAACATGACACGACACACTGTATACGGGCAGGCACACCCAATAAACATGACACGACACACTGTATACGGGCAGGCACACCCAATAAACATGACACGACACACTGTATACGGGCAGGCACACCCAATAACTGACACACACGTAACGGCAGGCACCCATAAACTGACACGACACACTGTATACGGGCAGGCACACCCAATAAACATGACACGACACACTGTATACGGGCAGGCACACCCAATAAACATGACACGACACACTGTATACGGGCAGGCACACCCAATAAACATGACACGACACACTGTATACAGGCAGGCACACCCAATAAACATGACACGACACACTGTATACAGGCAGGCACACCCAATAAACATGACACGACACACTGTATACAGGCAGGCACACCCAATAAACATGACACGACACACTGTATACGGGCAGACACACCCAATAAACATGACACAACACACTGTATACGGGCAGGCACACCCAATAAACATGACACGACACACTGTATACGGGCAGACACACCCAATAAACATGACACGACACACTGTATACGGGCAGACACACCCAATAAACATGACACGACACACTGTATACGGGCAGACACACCCAATAAACATGACACGACACACTGTATACGGGCAGGCACACCCAATAAACATGACACGACACACTGTATACAGGCAGGCACACCCAATAAACATGACACGACACACTGTATACGGGCAGGCACACCCAATAAACATGACACGACACACTGTATACGGGCAGACACACCCAATAAACATGACACGACACACTGTATACGGGCAGGCACACCCAATAAACATGACACGACACACTGTATACGGGCAGACACACCCAATAAACATGACACGACACACTGTATACGGGCAGGCACACCCAATAAACATGACATAGCTCACAGCCTAACATAATGTTTGTTTATGTGTCATCCTACTCATTACTGCTTGCGGTAACAGTTACCAGGGTTATCACTTCAATATTTATTAATTTTATTTATTTATTATTATTTTATTTTATTTTTCATATTTAAACTATAAGTACTGTATATACATAAATTACAGTAGAATTGAAAAACATAAGTATAATGGGGGAGCAGTACAACATGAGTTGTACAGTAATAAGGTTGAACAAGAGGACAGAGCTGTCAGGATTATGTCTTGTTGGCAAATATATTTATTGCAATGGTAATTTCTTATCTATTTAAATGATAATTTCCGATAAAACGGTTTTGATGATACAATAAAAGCAGGTACTGTAAATATAGTAAGTGTTACAAGAAATATTAATACTTCGACAATAGATATGTTTTAAGAGATGATTTAAAGGAAGGGAGCGTAGTCTTTGCTGGGATGGGTGGGGGTAAGTTGTTCCACACCTTCACACCATGATATTTTATGGAGGTCTGGGACTGAGAGGAGCGCATGGGGGGTGGTCTTAGTATCTCTGGGTGCCTTAAGTTGTATCTCTGATTATTCCGGAACTGGAAATAATTATTGTCAAGCAAGTGATTGATAGGTTTGTAAACAAAGAGGGTACAGCAGTAGGTGTTAATATCTTCGAAATTTAACATTTTCAATTTAGCAAAGTTTTCGTTTGTGTGATCTGTTTTTTTTAAAGTAGGTCATTGTCCGTACAACTCTTTTTTGTGCAGTAACCAGGGATTGTGTTTTTGAAGAGCCAGAGGCCCCCCCCCCCCCCATAGTGTGTGACAGTGTATCAGGTGTTGGTAAACAAGATCATGATAGATTTCTTTCATTGCTGTGAGAGTGAGTGACTGTCGAGTGTGATACATGATACCGCACTGTTTATTGACTTTACTGTGAATGGCTTGTATGTGGTTTCTCCAGTTAAGTTTCTCATCAACAATAACTCCAAGGAATTTAATATTTTGTTCGCGTTTGAGGACTGTATTACCAAGGTACAGGGGGTCCAGGTCTGGGGGTAAGTTTTTCCTTCTGTGAAAGATCGTGTAGTGGGTTTTCTCAAGGTTTAAGGTCAGTTTATTACGTATTACCCAGGTACTGACTTTAATCAATTCAGTGTTCATAGTTCTCATCAAGGAATGGAGGTCTGAGTTGCTGGCATAGAGATTACTATCGTCTGCAAATAAGTTGTATTTTATGAGTGAGCTGCCGTGGACAATGTCGTTTATGTAAAAAAAAAAAAACAGTACTGGACCGAGAATGGAACCTTGGGGGACGCTATACAAGATTAGCGAGGAGTCAGATTGGTGATTTTTATAGCAGACATACTGCATCTTGTTGGACAGATAATTTATGAGGTAAACCAATTGTGGGACAGGCCCCCTAACGCCGTAATTTTCAAGCTTTGAAAGGAGGCTGGTATGGTCGACAGTATCGAAGGCTTTAGAGAGGTCCAAGAATATACCGACTGTGAACTGACTGCCATCAAAGGAATTTAATAGGCCATTAGTAAAGGAGAGCAGAGCACTCTCAGTCGACCTTCTAGCTCTAAATCCAAACTGGGAGTCTGATAAGATGTTATTGGCATTGCAGAAAGAATTTAGTCTACTACATGCTAGCTTCTCCAGTATCTTACTCAAGGCTGGGAGGACTGATATGGGGCGGTAATTCTTGAAGAGACCTTTGTCCCCAGATTTTTTATATGCCGGGTGAACTTTAGCAATTTTCAGTTTATCAGGAAAGACACCACTAGTGAAGGAGGAGTTACAACTGTGGAGGAGAACAGGTAGTAATAATTGAGCTACTTTTTTAAAGATGCTCATTGGTATATTGTCTTCGCCTGCTGCTGCATCTTTGGACATTTTTATGATGGCCAGTAATTCCTCTGCTGTGACGGGATAAGAAACAGCTCATTTTGCTGTATTTTTTGCATGTAGGCTCTAAATTTCTCATGGTGATCAGGGATGCTCTCTGCAAGATTTTTGCCAATATTAATAAAATTTTCGCTGAAGTGGTTGGCAATGAGGGAAAGTTCAGTTACATTTGAATCATTTATCATAAAAGCTGAGTGGGGGGCTGAAGGCTGAGTGTTCCTGTTCTTACTGTCGCTTGATGCTGACGAGCTTATTTGTATAATAGCTACGTCTGGCATTTCTATCTGCTTGAGTTACTCTATTTCTGATACTTCGGTAAGCATCACCGAAAGTTATGGGTCTTTTTGCAAATTTCCTTTGGAGTTTGTGTTTTCCTTTATCATTATCTTAATTTCGCTTGTGATATAGGGTTTGGAAATGGATACAGTTTTCACTGACTTAGTCTTGAGCGGGAAGCATTTATCAAAGCAAACATTGATGATGCAAGAGAAGTTGCAACTGTTCACGTTAGGGTTGTCGGAGGCATAGACAAGATCCCAGTTAGCATTCATTAGGTTGTTTTAAAAAAGGAGCATGTTGTCGACGCAGTAGTCTCTGTATTGGAGTGAGACTGGACTAGACCTTTCAGGTCTTGTGGCTGTTTTATACATGGCAAAAACTGGGAAGTGATCTGAGATATTGTTAAATAAATAATTCCACTTGCAAGATTGTTAAGAGTGTTGTTAGTCCAGATATGATCTATCAGTGGCAGAGGTGGCCGTTACTCTAGTGGGTTTGGTTATAGTGTTGAAGAAGAGTTTAGAATGACAGGTAGCAAGAAGGTCTAATACTGAGGTGTCGGTTTCTGATTTTAATAGATCAAGGTTGAAATCTCCTGTAATGTAGCAATGTTTCCTCTCTGAACTTATGATAGAGATAAGCTCAGAAAATTCCTTACAATAGTGTGGGGTCTTCTGTAGGTTACTCCTACTAGGATATTTCGTCTGTCGTTACGTAAACCTGAAAAAGTGCCAAATCGACCCCCTCACCTGGGAGGTGAGAAAGGTGTTAATACCTTCGAGTTAGCTCGACTACATATCGTGGCAGACAAGTGCCAGCGCCGGAAAGACGCTGCCGCCGCCCCTCCCGCACTAGATGTAGGGCTACACGTAGGGCTACACATAGGGCTACACGTATCGGCCTCTCGAGTCACCTCAGAGCTCACCAACTCGTATCATTGTGTCGTCTCTGGATGATCGTCATACTTGATTCCGAGTGACAGCAAATTGTAAGTAGGTGTGTGTGTGTGTGTGTGTGGTTGTTTGGGTGTGTGTATGTAGTCGTGTATGTATGTATGTATGTATGTATGTGTGTGTGTGTATGTATGTAGTCGTGGATATACTGTGTGTGTGTGTGTGTGTGTGTGTGTGTGTGTGTGTGTTTTATCACCCTAACTCGGGATATTTCTGACTAAATTTATTTAATTAGAGAGCGGTGACGACCTGTGGGTTACAACCCTCTGACTCAAGGGGAGGGAGGAAGAGGAGGGAGTGGGTGAGGGGGAGGAGAGGATGGTAGGAGGAAAAGAGGTTAGAGAATTAGGAAGAGGAGAGAGAGAGAGAAGGATGGAATAGATGTAAAATAAATTAAAACACTGATAAACGAACACCCAGCAGACAGACACAAACAAACGGACAAACACACACACACACAGAGGACAAACAGCCTCATCACAAATAATCTACGTCTTGTGATCACTTAATAACGGCTAATTGATATTAATGTTTAGCTGTGTGTGTGTGTGTGTGTGTGTGTGTGTGTGTGTGTGTGTGTGTGTTTTTGTTTGGGTATGTTTATGTGTGTATGGGTGTGTCTATGCCTCCGAGTGTGTGCGCGTCTCTCTCTCTCTCTCTCTCTCTCTCTCTCTCTCTCTCTCTCTCTCTCTCTCTCTCTCTCTCTCTCTCTCTCTCATTAGTTAGCCAACACATATCTCTAAGTCATGGCGGGTCGAACTAATGGACTTAAGGTGAGTCACACACAACACACACACACACACACACACACACACCTGGTGACTCGTGACTCACAGCCAAGACGAATCATTTAACACGAATCATAAGTCTTAGTTAAGTGTAATTAAGCGTTGCGAGAGATAACAACCCGTGAATCAGGAAGGTGTATCACGCCTGAATCATCACCAGTCCCGGGAATAGTCACGAATCATGCACAGGAGGAGAGAGGTGATGGGGAGAGAGAGGTGGATAAAGACAGAAAGAGAGAACGAAAAAAAGGAGAGAGGGAGAGAACAATGATTATTAGAAAGAGAAAGAGAGAGAGAGATAAAGGTTGAGAGAGAACCAAGATAAATTGAGAAGCTAGAGAACGAAGAGAGAGAGGAGGGGTGGGGGGGGGGGGGCAGCACACACTTTATATATATCTGTCAGCGCCATGCTAATTTCCTGGGCGATATATCACTTCAGAGTAGCGTTCTTGACGGTGGTGCTGTGACACATGTGACACTCAGGCCGTGACATTTGACACCCACCCGGGCCATGACGCGACACACGGGCTATGACACGTGATAACAGGGCCATGACACTTGACACCGGGGCCCTAGCACGTGACACCCGGGCCATGACACCGGGGCCATGACACACATGCATTATATATGTGATACTTGTCATCCCGGGTTTTGACACACATGTGACACCCAGTACCTTCTTCCTTCCTCCTCATTTAGTTATATTTGATAGCCCCCCCCCTCCGCCCCCACAGGCCGCCACATGAACGAGTGTAATAATAATAATAATAATAATAATAATAATTAACGGTTTATTGAAGGAGTTTGGCAGCCAGAAGGCTGAAAATATACAGTTACATATTTGGGGAATGGGTTTCGAATTACAAATAATATACAAGAAACATAAGTGATACAAATAAGATAAATAATAACTAGATGGGGAAAAGCTCAAACTACAGTGCATTTCAACATAGTGACAGTGTAAGGAGTAGTATTAACTGGGAGTGTGTGTGTGTGTGTGTGTGTGTGTGTGAGGGAGTGTGGCACTACATCACCACCAATTACCTCCACGTGCACCTGCTGCCTCACCCCTCCCCACCCTACAACACCCCCCACCCTACCTCTCCCCTTCCTACCGGACCTCACACCTCCCCACACTACCACACCCCTGCCCACCATACCTCACCTCTCCTCACCCTACCTCACCCCTTCCTACCCTACCTCACCCCTTCCTACCCTACCTCACCCCTACCCACCTTACCTCACCCCTCCCCACCCTACCTCACCCCTTCTTACCCTACCTCACCCCTACCTACCTTACCTCACCCCTCCCCACCCTACCTCACCCCTACCCACCTTACCTCACCCCTCCCCACCTTACCTCACCCCACCCCACCCTACCTCACCCCTCCCCACCCTACCTCACCCCTACCCACCTTACCTCACCCCTCCCCACCTTACCTCACCCCTCCCCACCTTACCTCACCCCTCCCCACCCTACCTCACCCCTCCCCACCCTACCTCACCCCTTCCCACCCTACCTCACCCCTACCCACCTTACCTCACCCCTCCCCACCCTACCTCACCCCTACCCACCTTACCTCACCCTCCCCACCTTACCTCACCCCTCCCCACCCTACCTCACCCCTCCCACCCTACCTCACCCCTACCCACCTTACCTCACCCCTCCCCACCTTACCTCACCCCTCCCCACCCTACCTCACCCCTCCCCACCCTACCTCACCCCTACCCACCTTACCTCACCCCTCCCCACCTTACCTCACCCATCCCCACCCTACCTCACTCCTTCCCACCCTACCTCACCCCTCCCCACCCTACCTCACCCCTCCTCACTCTACTTCACCCCTTCCTACTCTACCTCACCCCTCCCCACCCTACCTCTCCCCTCCCCACCCTACCTCACCCCTCCCCACCCTACCTCACCCCTCCCCACCCTACCTCACCCCTCCCCACCCTACCTCACCCCTTCCTACTCTACCTCACTCCTCCCCACCCTACCACACCCCTCCCCACCCTACCTCACCCCTACCCACCTTACCTCACCCCTCCCCACCTTACCTCACCCCTCCCCACCCTACCTCACCCCTCCCCACCCTACCTCACCCCTTCCTACACTACCTCACCCCTCCCCACCCTACCTCACCCCTCCCCACCCTACCTCACCCCTCCCCACCCTACCTCTCCCCTCCCCACCCTACCTCACCCCTTCCCACCCTACCTCACCCTTCCCACCCTATCTCACCCTCCCCACCCTACCTCTCCCCTCCCCACCCTACCTCACCCCTCCCCACCCTACCTCTCCCCTCCCCACCCTACCTCACCCCTCCCCACCCTACCTCTCCCCTCCCCACCCTACCTCACCCCTCCCCACCCTACCTCACCCCTCCCCACCCTACCTCACCCCTTCCTACTCTACCTCACCCCTCCCCACCCTACCTCTCCCCTCCCCACCCTACCTCACCCCTTCCCACCCTACCTCACCCCTCCCCACCCTACCTCACCCCTTCCCACCCTACCTCACCCCTCCCCACCCTACCTCACCCCTCCCCACCCTACCTCTCCCCTCCCCACCCTACCTCACCCCTTCCCACCCTACCTCACCCCTCCCCACCCTACCTCACCCCTCCCCACCCTACCTCACCCCTTCCCACCCTACCTCACCCCTCCCTACCCTACCTCACACCCTTCCTACTCTACCTCACTCCTCCCCACCTTACCTCACCCCTCCCTACCCTACCTCACCCCTCCCCACCCTACCTCACCCCTCCCTACCCTACCTCACACCCTTCCTACTCTACCTCACCCCTCCCCACCTTACCTCACCCCTCCCTACCCTACCTCACCCCTCCCTACCCTACCTCACACCCTTCCTACTCTACCTCACTCCTCCCCACCCTACCTCACCCCTTCCCACCCTACCTCACCCCTCCTCACCCTACCTCACCCCTCCTCACCGTACCTCACCCCTCCCCACCCTACCTCACCCCTCCCCACCCTACCTCACCCCTTCCTACTCTACCTCACTCCTCCCCACCCTACCTCACCCCTCCCCACCCTACCTCACCCCTTCCCACCCTACCTCACCCCTCCTCACCCTACCTCACCCCTCCTCACCGTACCTCACCCCTTCCCACCCTACCTCACCCCTCCCCACCTTACCTCACCCCTCCCCACCCTACCTCACCCCTCCCCACCCTACCTCACCCCTTCCCACCCTACCTCACCCCTCCCCACCCTACCTCACCCCTTCCTACTCTACCTCACTCCTCCCCACCCTACCTCACCCCTTCCCACCCTACCTCACCCCTCCCCACCCTACCTCACCCCTCCCCACCCTACCTCACCCCTCCCCACCCTACCTCACCCCTTCCTACTCTACCTCACTCCTCCCCACCCTACCTCACCCCTTCCTACCCTACCTCACCCCTCCCCACCCTACCTCTCCCCTCCCCACCCTACCTCACCCCTCCCCATCCTACCTCTCCCCTCCCCACCCTACCTCACCCCTCCCCACCCTACCTCACCCCTCCCCACCCTATCTCACCCCTCCCCACCCTACCTCACCCCTTCCCATCCTACCTCACCCCTCCCCACCCTACCTCTCCCCTCCCCATCCTACCTCACCCCTCCCCACCCTACCTCACCCCTCCCCACCCTACCTCACCCCTCCCCACCCTACCTCACCCCTCCCCACCCTACCTCACCCCTTCCTACTCTACCTCACTCCTCCCCACCCTACCTCACCCCTTCCTACCCTACCTCACCCCTCCCCACCCTACCTCTCCCCTCCCCACCCTACCTCACCCCTCCCCATCCTACCTCTCCCCTCCCCACCCTACCTCACCCCTCCCCACCCTACCTCACCCCTCCCCACCCTATCTCACCCCTCCCCACCCAACCTCACCCCTCCCCACCCTATCTCACCCCTCCCCACCCTACCTCACCCCTTCCCATCCTACCTCTCCCCTCCCCACCCTACCTCACCCCTTCCCATCCTACCTCTCCCCTCCCCACCCTACCTCACCCCTCCCCATCCTACCTCTCCCCTCCCCACCCTACCTCACCCCTCCCCACCCTACCTCACCCCTCCCCATCCTACCTCTCCCCTCCCCACCCTACCTCACCCCTCCCCACCCTACCTCACCCCTCCCCACCCTACCTCACCCCTTCCCATCCTACCTCTCCCCTCCCCACCCTACCTCACCCCTCCCCACCCTACCTCACCCCTCCCCACCCTACCTCACCCCTCCCTACCCTACCTCTCATCCCCATCTTCCTCCATAGTGTGTGGGGAGGACTCCTTCACCACAGTGTGTGGGAGGACTCCTTCACCACAGTGTGTGGGGAGGACTCCTTCACCACAGTGTGTGGGGAGGACTCCTTCACCGCAGTGTGTGGGGAGGACTCCTTCACCGCAGTGTGTGGGGAGGACTCCTTCACCACTGTGTGTGGGGAGGACTCCTTCACCGCAGTGTGTGGGGAGGACTCCTTCACCACAGTGTGTGGGGAGGACTCCTTCACCGCAGTGTGTGGGGAGGACTCCTTCACCGCAGTGTGTGGGGAGGACTCCTTCACCACAGTGTGTGGGGAGGACTCCTTCACCACAGTGTGTGGGGAGGACTCCTTCACCGCAGTGTGTGGGGAGGACTCCTTCACCGCAGTGTGTGGGGAGGACTCCTTCACCACTGTGTGTGGGGAGGACTCCTTCACCGCAGTGTGTGGGGAGGACTCCTTCACCGCAGTGTGTGGGGAGGACTCCTTCACCGCAGTGTGTGGGGAGGACTCCTTCACCACAGTGTGTGGGGAGGACTCCTTCACCGCAGTGTGTGGGGAGGACTCCTTCACCACAGTGTGTGGGGAGGACTCCTTCACCGCAGTGTGTGGGGAGGACTCCTTCACCGCAGTGTGTGGGGAGGACTCCTTCACCGCAGTGTGTGGGGAGGACTCCTTCACCGCAGTGTGTGGGGAGGACTCCTTCACCACAGTGTGTGGGGAGGACTCCTTCACCGCAGTGTGTGGGGAGGACTCCTTCACCACAGTGTGTGGGGAGGACTCCTTCACCGCAGTGTGTGGGGAGGACTCCTTCACCGCAGTGTGTGGGGAGGACCTCCTTCACCACAGAGGGAGGGAAGGTCCCTGGGTCAGCCTCACCTCTGAAATTATTATATTATAATCTTATTAGTGTGGCGATATTGACATGTGTTTTTATCTAATAAACTCGTGACACAGCGTACCACAGACCTCACCTCACCTCGCCGCACCTAATCTCATCTCATCTCACCTCATCTCCCCTCCCATTACCTAACCTCACTTTCCTCACCTTGCTGGCTGTATGACATCCTCAACGTTAATGTGAGGTGTGAGGGAGACAGCCAGAGTAAAACATACTTACGTGGCTAAACTAACAAATTTAAATAGTCACTCCTTAATCTCTGTCAGCGTCTCTGAAGATGTTGTTTATTTACTGTAGTTGTTTCTTTGATTATGTACCTGTGTGTGTGTGTGTGTGTGTGTGTGTGTGTGTGTGAGAGAGAGACATTGAAAATCCGAATCTAAAATAAATATGATTGTTAATAAGTTAAAACTTGTTGAAATCAAAGTAATAATTGTCGTAGAAGAATATCATCATCGCTTCAGACAACAATTATCTCTGTCGTCATGAGGTCAAATTTTAAGAAAAGCGTAAAATATGGCTCACATTGGCAAGAAATCCATCAATCAGTTCAAGACAGGCGGTCAATAATCAGAGTGAACATAAACGAATGAATGTTTTTGGGTCACCTGATTTTTAACCCCTCAAGCTTTTTTCACCTTAAGATTAGCTATCCTAACGTTAACCTAACCTAACCAAACCTAACGTAATCTAACTAGACTTATAACTTGAGCGATGGTCTTCAGATGATTCATGTTTTTAAATAAGTGATCAAGGTGTAAGGATTTGAATTCATTATCCTCTGGTCTGAAATAGTGTTCGAATCTATATAATTATGAGCTAATAAGACAGATCTTGAATTTACTACCTCGTGACCTGAAACACAGGGGTTCAGTTCTGTGATCTCTTGTTCAGAAATACTGACTTGAATCCATAGTCTCTTCACCTGAAAAAGATTCGAATCCACAATCCATTGAATCGAAACAAAAGGGGGGCACAGAGACACAAGCCCACAGTGTCTTGGTTAGAAACAATACACTCCTCTGAATCGAAACACAAGGATTCGAATTCACAATCCCGTGATGGAAGTTCAAAGATTCAAACGTTTATGGGCGAGCGTCAGTGAATCCAATCATTGCAGCTGAATGGAAGGAGGATTGGAATATTGGAGTCCCTCCCCTCATACTGTAGATTGTTCACACTCTGAGGATTCGGACTGTGTGATGAACCAAATAATTTTCCGTCACGCCAGATGTGTCGAGGTGAGGTTTGGAGCTGTGTCGAACCTCCCAGCTGAACCTTCTTGAAGAATGGTACAACAGAGAGAGAGAGAGAGAGAGAGAGAGAGGAAAATGATGGATAGAACAATAAAGATAAACCAATAAGTTAATAGAGGCAAAGAATGAAAGGGAGAAAGATATACTGTGAGAGAGAGAGAGAGAGAGAGAGAGAGAGAGACGTTATGAGGCGAGTGTGGACCAATAAGCAGGAGGCAGCAGGGTGTAGTGTCATGTAGAGTCTTCCTGCAGATTTACAACTCCGGGATCAAAGGAGATGGGGAGAGGGAGGAAATATGTGAAATACTTCCACGTCTCTCTGATATACACGGTATATAGCGTGTGTGTTTCCATACATACATACTGTGCATACACACCGCTTCGTATGAAAATATTGCATCACTAATGATATGTTAATTAGTTTTTGGTACGGCCTGCTACTTTATTGTGCACCTCATCTCCCGTGAGCTGTAGGGGTCACTAGAACAAAGAGGTCTAAGTGTACAAACTACCGAGGCTCCCAGTGATAGGAAGTGGACACGAATAACATTAGTCCCCCCCTTGTAAAGATAGATGATTATGTGTAGTTTCCCCTGGTAAGCTTTCGTTTTCTATGCCTTTGTTTACATTGGTGTTCTGATCTCGTGAGACTACCAGATAGACAACCACTACCCATCAGATAGAAAGCCATTATCCTTCAGACCATCTGATAGACAGCTACTTCCCGTCAGATAGACAGCCACTACAGCTCAGGCGATCAGATAAACGGGTCTTACATGCTTAGACCATCAGATAAACGGGTCTTATAAGTTCAGACCATCAGATGAACGGGTCTTATAAGTTAAGACCATCAGATGAACGGGTCTTAAAAGTTCAGACCATCAGATGAATGGGTCTTATAAATTCAGACCATCAGATGAACAGGTCTTATAAGTTAAGACCATCAGATAAACTGGTCTTATAAGTTCAGACCATCAGATGAACGGGTCTTATAAGTTTAGACCATCAGATGAACGGGTCTTATAAGTTCAGACCATCAGATGAATGGGTCTTATAAATTCAGACCATCAGATGAACAGGTCTTATAAGTTTAGACCATCAGATGAACGGGTCTTATAAGTTCAGACCATCAGATGAATGGGTCTTATAAATTCAGACCATCAGATGAACAGGTCTTATAAGTTAAGACCATCAGATAAACGGGTCTTATAAGTTTAGACCATCAGATGAACGGGTCTTATAAGTTTAGACCATCAGATGAACGGGTCTTATAAGTTCAGACCATCAGATGAATGGGTCTTATAAATTCAGACCATCAGATGAACAGGTCTTATAAGTTTAGACCATCAGATAAACGGGTCTTATAAGTTCAGACCATCAGATGAATGGGTCTTATAAATTCAGACCATCAGATGAACAGGTCTTATAAGTTTAGACCATCAGGTGCCTGGCTGTTGATCCGTCATCCAAACATACAGTTATTGCCCCCATAACCCAGCGCCATTACCCTTGCTTATTGGTGTGTGTTGCACCTTTAAGCACCTTAACTCATGGTTATTGTCATGTAGCTTCTGCCAAGTGGCGTTGGTGACGGCCTCGCCAATCCTACCTTGTTGATGTCAACATTCTCGCGCCATGACGTAAATTCGCGCCAATATTTGAATCCAGATTTTGTTTATTTTAGAGATGGCGAATATTGGGTGTTTATTTGTATGTGGAGATTATGATTTAAACGTTTATTTTCTTTATTGTGGACTGTGGAGTAAAGTCCGCTAAATTTATGGTGCAAATTGCGTTTTTGACAGTTGAAGATGTGTTTACAAGTATACTCTCGCGGTATGACGTCCATTCGCTCTAAAATTTAAGTCAACAGATGAAAAACGTTTGTTTATGTCAGACGTAAATTTTTCAATATTTATTTGATTGTTGTGATGTGACTTCATACAGTTTTAATATTAAAATGATCTCCCCATTATAGAGCAGATATCAGTGCTCAACACGTCAACATTAACCCTCACATGGACAGTGAATCTCGCCAAAATTCAAATTCTTTATAAATGCTGACTATCCCACAGTGTAGGTGCTTTTCATTTTCGGACTAGGTGATGACTCTTTATTTTTTGTATTTCATTATGATGATTATAAATTCACACATTTTTTTATTAAAGAGGAAATTCCACCTTTGACTCAACTCTCGTGATAAGCTCAACACTTCCGCACCATAAGACGTAACACTGCCAAAACCTAATCCTCTAGCCAGTGTTTGTTTACCTCTGAGCTGAGGAGTCTTCTCTTTATCTCTTTGTGGTCATTTACAAGTTATTGAGTTGTGTGTTGTAGATAATATTGAGTTGTGTGTTATAGGTAATATTGAGTTGTGTGTTATAGGTAATATTGAGTTGTGTGTTATAGGTAATATTGAGTTGTGTGTTGTAGGTAATATTGAGTTGTGTGTTATAGATAATATTGAGTTGTGTGTTATAGGTAATATTGAGTTGTGTGTTGTAGATAATATTGAGTTGTGTGTTATAGGTAATATTGAGTTGTGTGTTATAGGTAATATTGAGTTGTGTGTTGTAGATAATATTGAGTTGTGTGTTATAGGTAATATTGAGTTGTGTGTTATAGATAATATTGAGTTGTGTGTTGTAGATAATATTGAGTTGTGTGTTATAGGTAATATTGAGTTGTGTGTTATAGATAATATTGAGTTGTGTGTTATAGGTAATATTGAGTTGTGTGTTGTAGATAATATTGAGTTGTGTGTTATAGGTAATATTGAGTTGTGTGTTGTAGATAATATTGAGTTGTGTGTTATAGATAATATTGAGTTGTGTGTTATAGATAATATTGAGTTGTGTGTTGTAGGTAATATTGAGTTGTGTGTTATAGATAATATTGAGTTGTGTGTTGTAGATAATATTGAGTTGTGTGTTATAGGTAATATTGAGTTGTGTGTTGTAGGTAATATTGAGTTGTGTGTTATAGATAATATTGAGTTGTGTGTTGTAGATAATATTGAGTTGTGTGTTATAGATAATATTGAGTTGTGTGTTGTAGATAATATTGAGTTGTGTGTTGTAGGTAATATTGAGTTGTGTGTTATAGGTAATATTGAGTTGTGTGTTATAGGTAATATTGAGTTGTGTGTTGTAGGTAATATTGAGTTGTGTGTTATAGATAATATTGAGTTGTGTGTTATAGGTAATATTGAGTTGTGTGTTATAGGTAATATTGAGTTGTGTGTTATAGGTAATATTGAGTTGTGTGTTGTAGATAATATTGAGTTGTGTGTTATAGGTAATATCCCATGTTTTTTTTTATGTAAGCCTTACCAAAAAAAGCAAATTTTAACTAGACAGTCCAAAGAAAAGGTTGATAGCGGGGGTTAATGGTGTGTGTGTGTGTGTGTGTGTGTGTGTGTGTGTGTGTGTGTGTAATAATAATAATAATAATAATAATAATAATAATTAACGGTTTATTGAAAAAGTTCTGCAGCCCGAAGGCTGAAAATATACATTGGACATAAATGACTTATTACATACATTGGTGGTTTAACAAAAGCCTTCATTAGAGAAAGATGAAGGAACATACAGTGAACATTCAGATTAATGTAGGTGTTGAACAGCAAACACGTAGTGTAGTAACTCCCTCCCAGATGGTGTTAGGAGGAACCTCACGTGGTGTAGTAGTTCCCTCACAGATGGTGTTATGAGGGGCCTCACGTGGTGTAGTAATTCCCTCACAGATGGTGTTATGAGGGGCCTCACGTGGTGTAGTAATTCCCTCACAGATGGTGTTATGAGGGGCCTCACGTGGTGCAGTAATTCCCTCACAGATGGTGTTATGAGGGGCCTCACGTGGTGTAGTAATTCCCTCACAGATGGTGTTATGAGGGGCCTCACGTGGTGTAGTAATTCCCTCACAGATGGTGTTATGAGGGGCCTCACGTGGTGCAGTAATTCCCTCACAGATGGTGTTATGAGGGGCCTCACGTGGTGTAGTAATTCCCTCACAGATGGTGTTATGAGGGGCCTCACGTGGTGTAGTAGTTCCCTCACAGACGGTGTTCTATGAGTGAGGTGTGGTCCCAGGCCTTCCTATTGTAGACGGATTAACACTTCACTGGTTGTTGGGTCTGGCCGTTATCACTGGGTACCTGGGACCTCACTGTGTGAAGGTCAACTTGGGTACCACTGTTACTGTTGAGTTGTTCTCACTGACTTAAGCACTGTTCACCACTGTTCACCTCTGTTTAGCACTGGTTCCATTCCTTTAATAAATGAAATAGTAACTTCTGGCGTGAACTTGTTGATACTCCTGTGGGGAGGAGGGTTCAGGGGAGGGAGTTGGTATGGGCCAACATAACAGTTGACCTGGCTGCTCCGAGAGGAGCGCCAGGTACGTCTTGACCCTTCAGTGTGTGTGTGTGTGTGTGTGTGTGTTTGTGTGGAGATGACATCGATAATGTGTTCGTTAACCTGTGTGCGCGAACTAATCCTGTGTATGTGTGTTGTTGTATACTGTGTAATGTGTATGTGTTGATGTATCCTGTGTATGTGTGTTGATGTATCCTGTGTATTTGTTGGTGTATCCTGTGTATGTATTGATGATGTATCCTGTGTATGTGTTGATGTATCCTGTGTATGTGTATTGATGTATCCTGTGTATGTGTTGATGATGTATCCTGTGTATGTGTTGTTGATGTATCCTGTGTATGTGTTGATGATGTATCCTGTGTATCTGTTGATGTATCCTGTGTATGTGTTGATGATGTATCCTGTGTATGTGTTGATGATGTATCCTGTGTATGTGTGTTGATGTATCCTGTGTATGTGTTGATGTATCCTGTGTATGTGTGTTGTTGATGTATCCTGTGTATGTGTTGATGTATCCTGTGTATTTGTTGTTGATGTATCCTGTGTTGGTGTTGATGTATCCTGTGTATGTGTTGATGTATCCTGTGTATGTGTTGATGTATCCTGTGTATGTGTGTTGATGTATCCTGTGTATGTGTTGATGTATCCTGTGTATGTGTGTTGATGTATCCTGTGTATGTGTTGATGTATCATGTGTATGTGTGTTGATGTATCATGTATATCTGTTGGTGTATCCTGTGTATGTGTGTTGGTGTATCCTGTGTATGTGTGTTGGTGTATCCTGTGTATGTGTGTTGATGTATCATGTGTATTTATGTTGATGTATCCTGTGTATGTGTTGATGTATCCTGTGTATGTGCGTTGATGTATCCTGTGTATGTGTTGGTGTATCCTGTGTATGTGTTTATGTGTCCTGTGTATGTGTGTTGATGCATCCTGTGTATGTGTTGATGTATCCTGTGTATGTGTTGATGTATCCTGTGTATGTGTGTTGATGTATCCTGTGTATGTGTGTTGGTGTATCATGTGTATGTGTGTTGATGTATCCTGTGTATGTGTGTTGGTGTATCCTGTGTATGTGTGTTGGTGTATCCTGTGTATGTGTTGGTGTATCCTGTGTATGTGTTGATGTATCCTGTGTATGTGTGTTGATGCATCCTGTGTATGTGTTGATGTATCCTGTGTATGTGTTGATGTATCCTGTGTATGTGTGTTGATGTATCCTGTGTATGTGTGTTGATGTATCATGTGTATGTGTGTTGATGTATCCTGTGTATGTGTTGGTGTATCCTGTGTATGTGTGTTGATGTATCCTGTGTATGTGTTGTTGATGCATCCTGTGTATGTGTTGATGTATCCTGTGTATGTGTTGATGTATCCTGTGTATGTGTTGGTGTATCCTGTGTATGTGTTGATGTATCCTGTGTATGTATGTTGATGCATCCTGTGTATGTGTGTTGATGTATCCTGTGTATGTGTTGGTGTATCCTGTGTATGTGTGTTGATGTATCATGTGTATGTGTGTTGATGTATCCTGTGTATGTGTTGGTGTATCCTGTGTATGTGTGTTGATGTATCCTGTGTATGTGTTGTTGATGCATCCTGTGTATGTGTTGATGTATCCTGTGTATGTGTTGATGTATCCTGTGTATGTGTGTTGATGTATCCTGTGTATGTGTTGTTGATGTATCATGTGTATGTGTGTTGGTGTATCCTGTGTGTGTTGATGTATCCTGTGTATGTGTGTTGATGTATCTTGTGTATGTGTGTTGATGTATCCTGTGTATGTGTTGGTGTATCCTGTGTATGTGTGTTGATGTATCCTGTGTATGTGTTGTTGATGTATCATGTGTATGTGTGTTGGTGTATCCTGTGTATGTGTTGATGTATCCTCTGTATGTGTGTTTATGTATCCTGTGTATGTGTTGTTGATGTATCCTGTGTATGTGTTGTTGATGTATCATGTGTATGTGTGTTGGTGTATCCTGTGTATGTGTTGTTGATGTATCCTGTGTTTGTGTTGTTGATGTATCCTGTGTATGTGTTGATGTATCCTGTGTATGTGTTGGTGTATCCTGTGTATGTGTTGTTGATGTATCCTGTGTATGTGTGTTGATGTATCCTGTGTGTGTGTTGATGTATCCTGTGTATGCGTTGATGTATCCTGTGTATGTGTTGTTGATGTATCCTGTGTATGTGTTGATGTATCCTGTGTATGTGTTGTTGATGTATCATATGTATGTGTGTTGATGTATCATGTGTATGTGTTGGTGTATCCTGTGTATGTGTGTTGATGTATCATGTGTATGTGTTGGTGTATCCTGTGTATGTGTTTGATGTATCCTGTGTATGTGTTGGTGTATCCTGTGTATGTGTGTTGATGTATCATGTGTATGTGTTGATGTATCCTGTGTATGTGTGTTGATGTATCATGTGTATGTGTTGGTGTATCCTGTGTATGTGTTTGATGTATCCTGTGTATGTGTTGGTGTATCCTGTGTATGTGTGTTGATGTATCATGTGTATGTGTTGATGTATCCTGTGTATGTGTGTTGATGTATCATGTGTATGTGTTGGTGTATCCTGTGTATGTGTGTTGATGTATCCTGTGTATGTGTTGATGTATCATGTGTATGTGTGTTGATGTATCCTGTGTATGTGTGTTGATGTATCCTGTGTATCTGTTGGTGTATCCTGTGTATGTGTTGGTGTATCCTGTGTATGTGTGTTGATGTATCCTGTGTATGTGTGTTGATGTATCCTGTGTATGTGTTGGTGTATCATGTGTATGTGTGTTGATGTATCATGTGTATGTGTGTTGGTGTATCCTGTGTATGTGTTGGTGTATCCTGTGTATGTGTGTTGATGTATCCTGTGTATGTGTGTTGGTGTATCCTGTGTATGTGTGTTGATGTATCCTGTGTATGTGTGTTGGTGTATCCTGTGTATGTGTGTTGATGTATCCTGTGTATGTGTTGATGTATCCTGTGTATGTGTGTTGATGTATCCTGTGTATGTGTGTTGGTGTATCCTGTGTATGTGTGTTGATGTATCTTGTGTATGTGTGTTGGTGTATCCTGTGTATGTGTTTTGATGTATCCTGTGTATGTGTTGGTGTATCATGTGTATGTGTTGGTGTATCCTGTGTATGTGTTGATGTATCCTGTGTATGTGTGTTGATGTATCCTGTGTATGTGTTGGTGTATCATGTGTATGTGTTGGTGTATCCTGTGTATGTGTTGATGTATCCTGTGTATGTGTGTTGGTGTATCCTGTGTATGTGTTGATGTATCCTGTGTATGTGTGTTGGTGTATCCTGTGTATGTGTTGATGTATCCTGTGTATGTGTGTTGGTGTATCCTGTGTATGTGTTTTGATGTATCCTGTGTATGTGTTGGTGTATCATGTGTATGTGTTGGTGTATCCTGTGTATGTGTTGATGTATCCTGTGTATGTGTTTTGATGTATCCTGTGTATGTGTTGGTGTATCATGTGTATGTGTGTTGATGTATCCTGTGTATGTGTGTTGGTGTATCATGTGTATGTGTTGATCCCACAAATCTGAGAGAAAAATCAGAATTTTTTTTGAAGATGAAATAGATAAAAAATAATTGTTTGGAGTATATTGAGCTGAGAGAGATGTAGTGTTGTACTTGTTGCTGACTGTTGTGTCTGGACTCTGAAATAAATATAGCTATTCTACATCTAAATTTAATTACAGGAAGACACAATGACCAAGAAAAAAATAATGTGCTAGGCAGGCGGGCACTGACATGTAAGCATCTTTTTCCAGAATTAATGTACCTCGTTAGTGTCGTCACCATCATCCTCTCCGTTTTTCTTAAATCTGCGAAATTTTCATCATTGTTTTCACTCTAAACACGACTCAGATACTCAAACAAACCGTACTAAGCACCTGGTGCCTGGCTGTCTGGGTTGTAACTTGTCTTGTATTATTCACAAGACAAGAAACGACAAAAATTATGATTAAGTAAGTGCATCGCTCAACCTGTGCCAGGCCTGAATTTTTTCCTAGGTCGTACACTGTTCCTGGCGACTCCTGTACCTCTGATCATACCGCTTGAATATACAGGACATAGACCTGTAACTGTTTTGTATTTAAATTGTAGGTTAACTTACTAAAATGTGATTCTACACACGTTACATATGAATTTTTTTCTAACTAAACTTTAAAAGTTAGTATAAAAAATTGTTTGTCAAGATTATGTGGTAAATAAACCTTTGTGTGACTATAAACTATTGGAAAAAATAAAACATTAGAAATTTCTCTCAGTGGGGTGTTAATGTATCATGTATGTGTGTTGTTGATCATCCTTTTAGTTGTTTTGATGCATCCTGCTTTATTCTGTGTGTGTGTTGTTGGAGATATGTTCTGCGTGTGTGTGTGTAGATGTACCGTATCCTCTGTGTGTGTAAATGTATCCTGTGTGTTGCCGGACGATCATAATAAATGTATACGTTGATTTATTATAGATCAAACTCCCGCTCAACATATCATACGCGGAGTAGCATTCTGTTACAGGCAATTATCAATCAAATATTTCCACCGGTTAGAGTATTTTTAACTTGCAGCCAACATTCAGTATTTTGATTTAAAAGCAGAGCGAAAATGCTTGTGTAATTATTTTTTGTTTTTGACACGGGGGCATAAAAAGCACAACTGAAATACCATTCGCGAAAATGGACTTTTTGGCGTTAAATAATTGCGACTTGCGTACTGTACTTTTGGCGGGGAAAAATATATATGTGACGTTGTACTTTTCATGGGACATGGAACGCATCTTTTTTTGGCGGGAGAAATGATGCGGATAGATTGTACCATTGGTGAGAAAAATAATACAGAATATTGTACCAGTGGTGAGAAATAATGTAGTATTATGTAATTTTGCCGGGAAAAAGACGACACTACACTATTAGTGGGAAAAAGATGGAAAAAGTCGTACTTTTGGCGGGAAATTTTTCGCCCACCGCTATGATATTGACACCAATGATAATAATAATAATAATAACAATAATAATAATAATAATAATAATAATTATAATAATTATAATAAAGGTAATAAAGGTAACAATACTAATAATGATAATAAAGGTAATAATGATGATGGTAATACTACTACTACTACTACTACTACTACTACTACTACTACTACTACTACTACTAATAATAATAATAATAATAATGATAATAATAAAGGTAATAATGATGATGGTAATAATACTAATAATAATAATAATAATAATAATAATAGTGGTAATAATAATAATAATGATAATAATAAAGGTAATAATGATGATGGTAATAATAATGATGGTAATAATAATAATAGTGGTAATAATAATAATAATGATAATAATAAAGGTAATAATGATGATGGTAATAATGATAATAATAAAGGTAATAATGATGATGGTAATAATAATAATAATAATAATAATAATAATAATAATAATAGTGGTAATAATAATATTAATAATACTGGTAATAATAATAATAATAATAATGATGGAAATAATAATTATAATGGTAATAATAATAATGGTTGTATTAATAATAATAATAATAATGATGGTTATAACACTACTACTAATAATAATAATGTTAACTCAGACCAGTTAATGTTGGTCACTATTAGTTAATATAAAATAAGAGACAGTAAGGTCAGACGTTACGACTCGCTAACTCACACTTGTAGTAATGTTTTCTGGCTTGTGGTAATTTTTGGCTGAGTTAGAGTGAGTGTGGAGGTTAATGTATGGTAATGAGGGAGTAAGTGAGGCCGTGGATTAAAGGAATCTCTTCTTGATGACACTAACTGAACCATCTGTTAACTGAGAAACATTTGTGACGACAATGATTCCCATAATGGTGGGCTTAATGGTGGCCTGGCCAGGCAGTTCTGCTACACAAGTTGCTATTTATATTATTCACGCACCGCCCGGGGGAAAAAATGTTGGCGGTAAATATGGAGATGTTTGAGAGCGGCTGCGTGCAGGATGACCCCTAATGGCGCGCCAACACGTTCTCTCTGGTGAGTTGGTGGGAAAATGTTGGCGGTTAAGATAAGCTTCCCTATAATGACTCGACTTATCTGGGCGGCCATTGTACACTTGTCTCTCTCTCACTTACTGAATCATATCTGTCTTTTTTTCGGTTTTAATTTACAAGTGATTGTAGGTCTTGTCTAATATTTTGTCAGGGTAACTTGATAACATTTTCACGCCTTACTAAGATAACGTTGCTATCATACACCTGTCAGGCAGTTAATTAATAATACCTCATATCTGGAAAAATATTTGTGGGAGTTTAAATTATAAATGAGTGTAAGTCGTGTTTAATATTTTGTGAGGCAAACGTTGCACAAATTCTCTCAAATTTCAGAATTTAGTCTCACAGTTACAGTCACTCTTGTACTGTGTTTAAATTTAGTGGTATCAATAGTTGTGTTTTTTCGCCCAAACAGTTCAGTTTGATTGATATTTACACGTACACACAAGGTACTTGATGTCCACACGATAACTCGGTCACGTATGGCTGGATTTCAGTTTAATTCAGTGTTGGACGTAACACAACAAGGTGTGTGTCCCTGTGGTGTTGTGGGGGCCTGGACTCTGTTAAGGATTCTGGACTCTTGTGGGGACCTGGACTCTGTTAAGGATTCTGGACTCTTGTGGGGACCTGGACTATTTGGGCGACTCGACTTTTGTGGTTAACCTGTTTCGAAATTAAGTTTTATATCAATAGAAACCAGTTGGAACTTTCTCTAAAATAATGGTTGAACCGTTTCTGAAATAATGGTTGAATTTTCACTAATATAATGGGTGAATTTTCACTAAACTATGGTTGAACTTTC